>JALJCO010011371.1:0-320270 GCA_023101725.1 Atherinomorus stipes | reverse complement strand
AATATTGCGATATTTTTATATGCTGATATCATATTGACATTTAAAAACTCAGTATCGATCTAATTTACTAACGAAATCTCGCAAGAATTCACAAAATATTGTGTTTGTAAGAGAACAATGAAAACTCGCAAGGTTTTGTAAGTAAAATAAATCGATACCGCGTTTTTACATATCGATTTGATATTGGCATATGAAATATTGTGATATTTCAGTGTATCGATATTTTTTCCCACCCATATTTTTCAAAGTGTCGGAAACGGAAAACAAAACTGCTATTTGCAATGTCTGCACATTTTTTTTTTCTTTAATAACAGTATCGATAGCAGTTATTGGCCACAAGTTTTACAATTTTGGCATATCGGATATCGACCAAAATTCCAATATCGTGCATCCCTATTTTTAACCAAAGGCCTGATATCCAATACAGGTATCGGATTGGGACAGACCTTGCCTCCCTGAACAGATGCGTTTTTAACTGTTTTTGAAAAATGTTAAACGAAGAAGCTGCTCTTTTTCCCCCATTGTGAGACCGAATTGCTGTTTTTACCTCTGTTCAGCGCTTTATTGGTAGCTGCTGTGTTTAAAGTGCTTTACAAATAAAGTTGACTTGACTCTCTTAATTCAAGCAGAAGTGAGCTCCCAACTTTGGGGCAGCAGACTGAAAGGCTCCATCACCTCTGGTTTTAAACAAAGACAGCTCTGCGGGTAAGAATGAGGATTTTGTAACGGATTCTGAAAGTTACAGGGAGCGAGAGCAGCGATGCCGACAAGAAGAGATGTGAGCAGATTTGTGGGATCTAGACAGAAGTCGGGCAACGGCGTTCTGGATCAACTGAAGGCGGTTTAATGAAGTTAAATACGCAATACTGTGCAAAAAAATACTGTTTACAAAAAACAATACAAACGTCCAAATGAAAAGTAGGAAAATAAAAAAGTAAATGTGATTTCCAAATAAATATCCAGGTAAAACCTGAGAACATAAAAGAAAATGTGGGCTTTAAGCAGTAAAAATGAGATGATGTTTGAGGAAAACCTGAGCCTGTTACCATGGTTACCCGCTTAGCTTTGTTTTGTGTGAATGAAAAGTTAAACAGAACGGTTGGTTCTGGTTAAAACTGAATGCTCGACTTCCCTCTCACCTTCCTGCACAATGTTGTTTTCTGTTTGCACTTTATTGTTTTAATCTGTCACATTATGGATTATAAGAAAATGAGAATTAAATAATCTGTGACCAATTCCATCAAAGCATCTGTGGATGGCAATCATCCTAACACAATGATCAATCATCCGTCACTGCCTCGTATCTTCTGATTGGCTCGTTAACGCTACGACTGGATCAGGTTACTTTCAGTCGTTGACATAATCTGTCAAAGCGCCACCAAACACAGCGGCAGCTGCTCTGCACAAACGCCGAGTCAAAAGCAGGATGGATGAGAAAAAGCGGTAAACCCGGAGGAAGAGCAGAAAGTTGCCGGATCGGTTCCAGGCTTCCTCTGACATGCTGAAGTGTCCTCGGGCAAGACGCTCGTGCGTTCCAGTTGTCTCGGAGCACGTTTTTCTGAGATACGAGCTTGCAATTTACAGAGGACCCCAAGATTGTAGATTTAACGATGGCTGCGTCCAGCACCATTGTCGAGTTTGTAAAACTTCTATATCAGATATTTTCTGTTCATAAGTTTCAAGTGTAAACAGCACCGAGTCGTTATTATTGAACTTTACGGTCTAACAGTGGTCTTTTTTTTCTCTAAAACGCAGCGTGACGATGTGTTGTTTATTAAAAACACCCTGAAATTAGCTGTTGTTGTCATGGTAACACTGTTATAACGTCTGTGTTATTTTCTAGCTAGAAACGTGTAATTTTCTAGCTGTTCGAGCTCACAAATAGGCCATTTTGGAGGCGTCTATCCGCTCATTTTTTTCCCCCTTTCTTTTTTTCTTTTTTTTTTGGCCCCGGCGAACTCCATTATATGAAAGTTGGGGGGGAGGAGAAGCCTTCCTGATCGCCGGCTGCATTTGAGATATTAAAAAAGTGCTCTAGAGTCTTTCTCACCATGAGGGGAAGTGGAAAATAAAGTTAAATCATTCTGTGGGTGAACTATTCCTTTAATGTCAATTAAACACAAAAATTCAGTGAGAGATTCGTGAAATTCATCTTAAACCTTAAAACTCTGTCTGCTGCATGTCTGCTGCCTCCGCACTCTGTCACTTATCACCAGTATCTCAGGAACAGCAGGGTGCAACACTGGTCAATTGTGATGGATAGTTTAGGGCTGTGCAATGAATCCAAATTTGATCATGATTTCAATTTCTGTGTCAAACGATCTCCAAAACTCATTATCGAGTTAAAACAATTTGTTTGCCATTTTTTTTTACACATTTTCTGAAAGTTATTCTGAAGTTAAAGTTAATTTCAGTGGCTTCCACATGCGATTTGTTGGGTGTCAATAACAAAAAAGTTAGATTTGGAATGTTCTAGCTATGCACGAAACTTAGTTTATTTTGGGGTTTTTCTTTTGCAAAACTGCAGAACAGCTGGATACATAGTTCAAGTTTACTGTAAATGCATAATCACTGGGTGAACACCCGTGCGCGCCCAGTCGCAGAGCTTCTCGTGGGGTATGTATTGACTTGACGAAAACAATCCTTTTTGTTGTTCTTGCAGACTCGAGGGCAAGAACAAAACTCTCGCTTCTCATGGAGTCTGGAAGAAGCTTAACCCTCACAACAACTAGACATCACAACATCCTGCAAGGTAGATTCAGTTCAGGAGTCCGTTCGATCGCATTTTAACCTCAGACGGGTTTCATAATTCATTATTTATCGAAAGTATTTACACATGGATCCGCGTGAACGGGGACGTGAGCTTCCAGGCAGCCTGTGAAGGCAACATGGAGGCTCCTATAGTCTGGCTGAGGCATTAATCCAGTGTTTCCCCATCTCCAGTCCTCAGGACCCACTGCCTTCCATGTCTTGGAGGCAACCCTAATTTTTCACCTTTAGTTGATATGGGGGGGATTTGGATCCGGCTTGCGGTGGGGTTAATATAAAAGCTTTACTTTCTGAAATCACTGTATCAACGTTTACATGCAAACTAGAATAAGTGACCGTTTCTGGGTTACTGAACTGGTCCCTTGTTATAAAAATGTTTTGTATCTGTTATTATAGTGCAATACCAATTCCTGGACAGTGAAAGTAATAAAGTTCGTGAGATGAGGCTGTAGCTACTCCGTTTGGGTGACAAATAAGAAGTTAGATCCACCTGTAGTTAGCCGATAAGTATTAATAAATGCAGATGTATCAATGTAATACTTGGTGTGTGGACAGACATGACCTGTTAAGCAAAGAGAATAAAGTGCAATGGTGGGTTAGAGTTTTACATCCTGTCTTTATCTCCTGAAGATCGAGTTATAATGTTCATCTCGAATCCAAATGAGACAGAAATACTTAAGATCCAGATGAGCACTACCCATTGATCTCCATAAAACAAGGGGATCCTTATCTCTGCAAATCAGAGATTAAGGGTCCTGTTAGGCAGAAATATCAGTGTTGTCATGGTCTCTAGTGTCCGTGCTGTTTGTAAGCAGCAGCAAACGTTGCAACATCTGTTTCTTCTCCAAAACAGATGTAAACTGAGCCACTAAGTTGCTCAGATGGGTTACATTTAGTCAATGAATCAGGAGATCAAACTAGCGATCATTTATGTCATGCTGAGAAAAGACTGCTGGTTATTAAACCTGATGACTGACAGCCCGCTTACCCAACCCGCTCCTGCCTGTTTACATGTTATCATCCGAGCTACCGGAGCCACCACACCCCCTTAAACATCCAACCTGACAGCAGGAGACATCTCAACCGACTTGCCCCTCGGCTGGTTGAGTTCCAGCCTGCTCCAACTTAAATTCAGCACCGATCGGGCTCGCGCACAGGCGGTAGCTGACATCACGCTAGCTTGCGGCATGACAGAAGTTGGTGCTAACCAGCAACCAGGCATGCTAACAGCTAACTGACGACCGTTTAACTGCTGCTCGGGGATCAGTTGAGCGTTATGTGCAGAGACTTAGCCATCAGACCGGCTGCTAACGCCGAACAGACCGCTGTCAGTCCAAACGAGTGCCGATGCTGTTAGCTAAACGGCAGGCTAGCGATGTGACGATGATCAGACAGGTGGCAGGCTAGCTCCTAGCAAGCCTGCCTGAGGCCTCACTGACTGTTGGACGTTATAAGAAAGAAATGCAAACAGTCTGAGCAGAAACACCACAGCCGCGCAGCAAAATAGCCCTGTTGCGGATTATTTTACCTGAAATCTTTGTCACTGGAGGTCATTTTCTCCAGCAGGTTGGAGATGTGGTACGAGGCGCTCGCCATGTCGGTGCTGTTAGCCGTTAGCCTCCCGCTAGCAGACTGCGCTCAGTGAACGTGTTCCTGCTGCTGACTGCCTCGTGCCCGGCTCTGTCGCTGGATGTGGGGGGGATTTTTTAGGTAAAGGGTGTGTTTCTGCTTCTTCTGCTGCTGCGGCCGCCTTTCTCTTCTTCTACAGCGACTGTCGCATCCCGGGGCGCGGAGTTTGGTGTGTTTGAATGGAGCTCCCGTTCTCTCTGCAGAGGGGCGGGGTTAGCGGGGCTCGACGCTGCGGGGTCGAAGGTCACAACTCGATTTTTTTTCTCCCAAATATTTTTGTTTATTGTTTTTCTGCTTCATCTGGCTACTTTTGTGTTCTGGAACTGTGAAAAATATGAAATAAACATGTCAAAAACAAACAAAGAAACATGCAAATATTACAACATTTCTACCTGTATAAAAAAAATTAAAATATTTTAATTTAAAAAGTTTATTAAAGATTTTTGAAAATATTTTAATACAAATACGATTTTTTTTTCTACTTAAATTTTTGGAAATATTCAAATTAAAAATATGATTTTTTATTAAAGGATTTTGGAAAAACATTTTAATAAAAATATAAATTGTTTATAAAAGATTTTGGAAATGTTCTTTAAAAATATTAATTTTCAATAAAAATTTTAGAAAATATTTAAATAGAAATTTTCAATAGTCTGACATGTTTGTATTTTTATTCCCAAAAACAGCTGAAATGGGGACTCATTGCAAGTAGAGATAGACTTTGTTGAAGGAAAATACACTATATTGCCAAGTGTAAAGTTTGGTGGAGGGGGGTTTATGGTGTGTTTTTTTTTTTTTTTTTCAGGAGCTGGGTTTGGCCCCTTAGTTCCAGTTAAAGGAACTCTGAATGCTTCAGCATACCAAGTTATTCTGGACAATTCCAACGCTTCCAACTTTGTGGGACCAGTTTGGAGCTGGCCCCTCCCTCTTCCAACATGACTGTGCACCGGTGCACAAAGCAGGTCCATGAAGACCTGGATGCAGAGTCTGGTGTGGAGGAACTGGATTGGCCTGCGCAGAGTCCTGACCTCAACCCCATAGAACACCTTTGGGATGAATTAGAGCGGAGACTGAGAGCCAGGCCTTCTGGTCCAACATCAGTGTGACCTCACAAATGTGCTTCTGGAAGATGGTCAAAGATTCCCAGAAACACTCCTAAACCTTGTGGGCAGCCTTCCCAGAAGATGAAGCTGTTCTAGCTGCAAAGGTGGACCAACGTCATACTGAACCCTGTGGATTAGGAATAAAATGTCACTTAAGTTCATATATCAAGGCAGGTGAAACGATACTTTTGGCAATATACTGTATTTTTCTTCGGTCCTTCTGAGCCCATGTGTCCTTAAAGCTAGGGTTGGCAATCTTGGGAAAAACAATTCAAGCAAGCTACATTTTGAAAAAAAAAAAAAAACATTCACCTGCCCCAAACCACTGCTTTCCTCCTGGACATGTAAGTTAAACAATTGCTAATACTAATTAACTGTAGCCGGTTCTGTAACGTTGCTAATGCTAATTAAGAAAGCGAGTGTTAGTGCGCCACCTACTGGCGGGGAGGAATTAAACTCGTATCTGTCACCTTCAGTGAACATGTCCAAGAGCTTGGAGGTCAGGACCATCCAACAACTGTTTATGTCCTTGGCTTGTCCATACAGAGGTTTCGCAATATTCTCTTAATTTTTCCCCCAAATGCTACTTAAGATGCTGAAGGACCAGCATTTTTCACTGAGATGTTATTGAGAAAAATTTGTTGAAATTTATGATTGAGTTTGGATCAAATTAGTGAGTCATATCCCATCTTTGTTGGAAAGACAAAGTTTTTGGTGGAACCTGCTTCTATACCCAATCCTGACACCCTCACCAGGTAACTGTATGGTCTATGAACCTCCCTGCCTTTGTTTACCTCTTTTATTTATTAACTTTTTACTTGTTTTTAGTGTTGCAACATCAAATTCTACTTTTTTTCTATTTTGAAATGCAATTTAATTCAGACAAGTGGGTCAGTAAAGAGAGTGAACAGGATTTTTTTACTTGCATCTGTCAAATAAAGATTCAGATAAAATATTTCTGGAATTCAAGAATTTTTCCAGCTTTTTTGGAAATTGAATTAGTAAATCTACTCAACCTTGATGAAAACAGTACAAAAGAAGAAACAACTGTGCAGCTCAGGGAGGAAAACAAAATTGGGTTAAAGGTGCAGCAGTGGAACAAAGTCAAAGGTCAGTTACAGAAAACTGATTATAAATTGTGTTTTTATTGGCTCTTCATCTCCTCAACATCCTCCAAGTTTACTTTCTGACAACATGAATTAAACTTGCCAATGTGGATTGAACTGTTCGACCTGTTTTACAGGTGATTTACCTACCAGGAGTGTGTCAGTGTGGGGAATCATGGCCTCCATCACCTGCTGCAGGTGTGTCTATTGAAAATATCACTGAGAGCTCCTCCTGCAAACAGCATCAGTAAACAGAGAAACAAACACAGCAGCTCCGTGTTTGTGAAGCTCGATTCTGTGCTCCGAAATGAATCACCTCAAACACAGTCATGCAAGAAGTGTGTGTCTGACTTATATGCAGGAGAGACTTTGAAGACATTAATGATGCTCTTGTTTTTCATTTGTGCTGCTTGCATGCATTCAGTTTGTGTTTCAGTGTGTCTGATGTATTATTTATACTATAGAAACTAGGGCTGCACGATTCTGGTAAAAATGTGAATCGTGATTTTTTTTGCTTAAAATTAAGATCACGATTCTCTGAAGCGATTTTTTTCCCCCAAAAGTATTTATTGCACAAATAAACTTTTAACAAAACAAACAAAACAACCTATTCAAAAGGTAATTCAAAATAAAGCATGTGTTTGCACAAGAGCTTTGTTGGAGCATTTCTTTGGTAGATGCATAGTTGTAGTTCTTTAACATTGGTTAGGGGGTGGGGAGGCAACGGCAGTATTGCATTTGAGGGCACTTGAAAAAAATCTGGGAAGAATGGAAACTTATTTGTGATAAGCTCATGATTAAAAATGTTTCAGAATTGTTGTGGGTAGAATTGAGATTGCATGTATGTGTGAATTGAGATCACGATCTTTTAACGATTAATTGTGCAGCCCTAATAGAAACTCATTATCCTGTAGAGACAAAGTCAATTCTAACCATGGAAATTACAACTCTTATTGACTCAGTTTCTGGTTAAAACGAGTTTGAATTTGAGTCAAATAGTCTTGAACTGTGCTATACCCATCTTTACCACTAGATGGCAGTAAAACTTACACAGTGGACCTAGGACTGGGACGATATATTGTCCCATATATTATTAGCGATAAACGATATTATTGTTGACATTACCAAGACCAAAAAAACCCACTCATGTAACGTTAATACATCATAATAATGCAAGTACGTCCTTTCAAATGCAACAATTCAACTTTTATTTCACATTGGAATGTCCAGAACCAGAACTTTTAAATATCCTAAATAAATAAACAAACAAAAATTTAAAAATTAAAAAAAAAAAAAAGTATCGATACACTGAAATATCGTAATATCTTCAAATGCCACTTCCATATCTATATTAAAAACACGGTATCGATCTATTTTACTAATGAAATCTCGCAAGATGTCATCGTTTTGTTACGAAATCTCATGAGATTTCCCGAAATACCGCAAGATTTCATCATTCTCTTACGAAATCTCGCAGTATTTTGTGAAATCTCATGAGATTGCGTAACAAAATGAATTGTAAAATAAATTGATACTGCATTTTTGAATAAAGATATGGTATCGGCATATAAAAATATCGCGGTATTTCAGTGTATCGCTATTTTTTCACAATCTTATTTAATAATCAGGTGACCCTTTTGTAGTCAGTCGACTTGCAGCTGGGTCATTACAAAAAAATAAGCAAAAAAATTATACAACTTATACCGCGATAAAACGATATGTGTATCATACCTCTCTCATGTAAATATATCGCGATATCATATCAGTATATCATACAGCCCTAATCATGACCTGAAGAAACAGCACTACATCATCTGCAAAAAGGATATGCAAACTATCTTTAATTCAATTTGATTCAACTTTATTTCAAATTCCCAACATCAGAGCATTTTACAGACAAAATCAATTCAAGCCAATTCATAAACGGGGAATAGCCGAATCTAAGAGAACTTACGGCTTGCATCAAGTCTTGACTTTGATCCAGTTCCCCATCCTGAGCTGCATGGGCTGGTGGGCGACAGTGGAAAGGAAAACTAACACAGAGGAGAACAAGGCTGCAGAGGCAGTCATGGACTGTGGATGATGGGATTAAAGTGATATTCAGTGATTCAGCCGAGCCCTCCCACCCCTCTTTGCTCTGCTGCCATCTGGAAGGAGCATCCAGAACATCAAAGAAACTCGACCAGCTTATTCTTTGATGAGCAGTAAGAACGCTGAACTCGCTCAAATCGTTTTCCTCCCCTTCTATTCAACATAACAGATAGCAGCTTTGAATGAAATCTCACTATTCATTTATTTAGTTTATCTCCATTTTATCAGTTCCATCTGCTCTACTGCTGTCCACACAGATATCTAACCAGCCAAATCACATGGCAGCATTTAGTCACGCAGACATAGAGACGACTTACTGAAGTTTAAACTGAACATCATGAGCAGGAAAGGAGGTTTAAAGGTGCAGTGTGTAACATTATCAAAGGTCATTGGATATTAAGATTTAATACATCATTGAAATGGTTTCAACTGGTATTTAATCACTTCACTAAATCAATTATTATGTTTTTCCCCTTAGAATGAACGATTTACCGGAATTTCCGGACTATAAGTCACACTTTTTTTCATAGTATGGCTGCTCCTGTGACTTATAGTCCAGTGCGACTTATAAATCAAATTATAAACAATTTAACATATTTTAAAGTGTCAATTCATGGTGACTGACATGACCCAAAGATGCTTATTCTTCTTAATCATGATTTTTACGATCATTTACAGGCATTAACTTTGGAATCGGAGTGATTGGGGAATTTTTTACCAGTAACAAACGGTATGAAAAAAAAAATCGCCCCTATTTTAAAGAAATAAATTCGACTTATAGTCAAGTGCGACTTAAATATGTTCTTTTCCTCTTTATGATGCATTTTTTGACTGATGCAACTTATACTCAGGAGCGACTTGTAGTCCAGTGCGACTTATAAATGTTCTTTCCTCTTCATGATGCAATTTTTGACTGATGCAACTTATAGTCCAGAAAATACGGTATATTTATTCACTCGGGCCTGGGAGATGTGTCAAAAATGTACAAAAAACCCCAAAATTTTTGTTTTTGATTAATTTTATGCTGTGTTGCAAATTTTTGTATGAAAAGTACTAAATAAGATATAATTTAATTTGAAAATTTACGACCACTGAGTATTTATCAGTGATACCAATGTTTTTCCCTATAGGGAATCTATCCATAGTAATATATCCATTACTCGATATATCAATACACTCTAAAATCTAGCTAGTTGGCTTTACTTAAAAAGATAGAGAAATTTTGCTGCCTTAAAAAATACGTTTTATTAATTTGAATGATTTGTATCGATCGATCCCTGCTAAGGATAGAGGATACATCGGCCGGACGATATTTTAGGCCAATATTTGCATTTTTTTGCTGGTATCGGGATTGGCTGAGATGTCAGGTGTGTTGGCCGATACCCCCACTCAGCATAATTTACTGACTTTTCAGAAATGTATATATATATATATATATATATATATATGTATGTATATATACACACACACTATATTATGTTTCCATTTAATATTTGTTTACAAGTGCACTTTTTTCTTTTACAAATATTTATATCAAAAGACTGTAAAAAATTTTCAATATCAGTATTGGCCCTAAAAAAATCTGTATCGGTCAATCCCTACGAAGGATAGACGAGCCATCAGCCGGCTGATATCTTAGGCCGATATTTGCAGGGTTTTTTAAATGGTCTCCTTCATTACATTAATTTGGAAGTCAAATGCAAAACTGGCCCCAAATATCTGCAGGTTGTATCGGCCATGAAGATGATGAGAAACTATCAGTATCGGCCCTAAAATATCTGTATCGGTCCATGCTGGCTTCTGCTTCGTCTGGACCACCAACAGTCCAGACCGTTCTCATTTCTGGTTCTGACATTTATTTAACATCCATTTAACAGCTGGTTATAACGTCAGATATCAGATAGGAATCATTCATTCTAGTCGATGACATCATGATGGTTTTCCCAGACTCCCCTGCTCGGGGGTAACACCAGGAAAAGAGTTAATTTAATCAGAAATATTGAACATAAACTGTTCCTCACCAGGTGATGTACTCAGTCGCCATCTATGATGCTCTGCTGCGAAACCTCACTCCACAGAAACACCCCGAGGTCAGAATTAAGTTAGAATAAGGAAAAGAGGCGGTTCATCATGTGAATTGATGTCCTCACAAGGACAGAAGGATAAATGTGAGTGTGATGCGTCACAGATCAGCGGAGTGGGATGTTTACAAACCCCCAGGCTCTGCAGCCTCTAACATATGCAAGCTGTGATTCCACTTTAGGTGCATGTGTGTGTGTGTGTGTGTGTGGGGGGCGCGTCTTTGTATCGTTGTCAGGACCAAAAACTGACAAAACACTACATTGTGAGGACATTTTTGCTGCTTATCACTAAGAAAAATTCCCTTTAGAAGGTCAAGATTTGGTTTTACAGTTTAGGTTAGAATCAGGTTCTGGTAGGTTTAGTAACCAGTTGTCATGGTTAGGGTTAGGGAAAGCTTTATATCAATGAATTTGTCCTCACTAAGACAGAAAAACACGACTGTGTGTGTGTGTGAAGGCATTGAAAGCTTTTGACGGTAATCTATAAAATTAGGCTGCAGCTGCATCACAAACACTCCCAGTCTTCATCTGATATCTCTCAGGAAATAATTATGATGATGATTGAGATTACGATGAAGGTGTGAGGGAGGTGATTGCTGATAAGTACGTCTGCGCTCGTCCAGGCTCGCGCGTCGTTGTGGCTCAGACAGGAAGCAGAATGACTTTGAAAAAGTGTGTAAATCAGTCTGAAAGAAGCTAACGATGCTAATGCTAACGTCAGGTGACAGAGAGCAGCTGGGAGTCTGAACGCTGAATGGATTTATTGTGACAAATATTGTGTCACAGCAGAGCTGAGGGACGCCGAGTCTTTTCCATTGCCCCATCATGGACCACAATGACACCTGTTACCATAGTAACCATCCACAAAGAGGATCTCAGCTGATGATTCAGTGTTTTGGTTGTACTCAATTAACTGGTTTCAGCCAAAAACTCAATTTTTTCATCTTTAAACAGTTAGTTTTAATCTTTGAAAGTGTCTTCACCAGCGTTTTTCCAGTTTACTGAAAGTTTTCAAACTTTTTCTTTGGACATTTTCTGTATTTTCACTTATTTCCAGTCCTGGTAGCTCACCATGCACTGTAAAAAGGAGTTGGGTTAATTTTAGAACGTAAGGAAGCCAGCTGCAGAAAATGTGCCACCTTTGACCCTGAGAGCAAAACCAAGTTCCTAAAAAAATCTAACTATTTAGTTAGTTTTAATTTGAAATTTTTTTTTTTTTTCTTTTTTTAACCCTTTAATTCTCTTCTGAAATGTAAATCCTCATGTTCTAAAATTCAAACATTACTCGAACACTGTTATTTTTTCTCTGGGTATTATTAGACCAGCATGTCAATAACTTGCAGTAATACTGATTTTAATATGTTTGTTTTGTTTTTCTTTCAGCAGAGGGAGGGTTTTTTTAAGCCACCTTTTTATCCACAGTGCAAAAATTGTCCAAATCCTTACATTAAAAATGTATAAAAAATTTTGCATATACATTTTTTTACACTTTAATTGCAATAATTCAAGAGTTGAGTGAATTTTAGAACGCAAGGCCAGCTGCAGAAAACGTTCCACCTTTGACCCAAAGTGCAAAAACAAGCTGCTAAAAAATCTGTTAGAAATGTTATATATCAGTTGTTTTGACTCTTTCCATTTGAATAATTCTTTAATCATCTTTAGTCCTGATCAGAATTATTAAGTTAGCTTGAAAGAAAAAAACATTTAAAAATTTCAATGCTCTTCTGGAAATGTAAACGCACATGTCCTAAACAATAAAGCAAAAAAAAAAAAAAAAAAAAAAAAAAAAAAAAAAAGAAATTTGAAATACTATCCAAACTGGATTTTTTCAAATTTTCAAATTTTTTGCTGGGTAGTATGAGACCATTCGATATTTCAATAATTGGTTTTAAATGTATATACATATATATATATATATATTAGGTCATATTAGGGATGTCCGATATTATCAGCAGATGTTGGAATTAAAATGTTATATCGGAAAATATCGTTACTGTTTTTCGGGCTGATATTTTGTAAAATTAAATCTCGCTAGATTTGTTTTTGTAAAATCTTGCGACATTGTCATAAGTACTGTGCAATGAAATCTTGCGAGATCTTGTTCCATTAGCAGCAGTTCAGCATGTAGAAAAATCCCTGTTATTGTGGAAGAACTTCATTTCCCAGCATTCCTTTCAGAGTCATGTGACAACGGCCCAGCCAGCATTGAATGTGGGGCCCATATGGGTTAAATTGTGGCTGTATATATGGGACCCAAGTGGGATTGTCCACGGTTTCCATGGTGGCCCCAACTGTGTTTTCCCATGTGGGTTTCCACATATGGGGCCCATGTGACTTAAACTATGAGATCTGCAAATTTGCCCAGTTCAAGCCCATGCCTACAGGCTATATGGGAAAACACAGGTGGGACCACCATGGAAACCGTGGACAAAACCCACTTGGGTCCCGTATATACAGCGAAAATTTAACCCATATGGGCCCCACATGGAAATGCTGGCTGGGTGTGCAGCTGCTGCTGCTACAGACTGACTTGCTTTGAAGCTGCTGATAATATGTCTGGTTTTAAGTTGTTGGTTAAGTTACCAAGTTGTTAGAAACATTAGAATTAGCCACATGTTGGCTGATACCTGCTAGTATCTGATATCTGGCAGCCAGATGTCCAACATGAACTCCTCTGGCTGACTTAATGATATTTTGGGATCTTTGCTCTCAGAGCAGAATATAGTTGTATGTCTCAAAATATGTGAGAAACAACCTCACAGTTCTCTGCATATATCTATATCGGTTGATATTAAGTTTTGGAATTTAAGAGTTGGACAATATCGGTATATCGGATATCGGTAAAAAAAAAAAAAAAAGGCTATAACATCCATAATATGTTTATGTATATATATATTTTCTGGCTCTGCCACTGTGTAGATCTCTCCATCTAGAAATAAAACGGTCCTCATAAGTGGGTAAATGTGTGAATCTAGTAGGCGACAACAGGTCATTTGCTGCTTCTGACACAGTTCGTCACTGTTTTCAATGTTCAGAAATTACCTTTAAATGCTTTTTAAAACTTTTTGTTGCATCCTAATTTAAACGAACTCATCAGGAACTGATGTGGGTTTCAATCATGTTTGCTCACTCACAGTGACCCAGCGTGGAAAAGATGAATCCACCAGTGGATGAAACCATCAGTCATAATAATAATGACTCAGTGAAGGTTTATTCTGAGGGGCTGGGAAGCTGCAGGGACTCTCTCTCTGATGGAGTCACATGGGTCTCTCCCTCCGACCGTCTCTCTCTTTATATTGAGGTCAGTCTCTGCTTTTTGTCTTGTAGCCTACAGAGACTCATTCTTCCACTTCACTGCATCTTTTCCAGCTCTCCCTCCTCCATCTCTCTCTCCACAGCTCCGCAGGGAGGAAACATGGCGGCTCGTCATGTTGAAGGCTGTCAGTTAATCACTGCTGTTGCCAGTCAATCTGGTGTTTGGATTCTCTTTGTTTTGACCCACTGGGTTTTTTTTGTTTTTTCCTTCTGTTTCTGTCAAACCATCAGATCCAGTCCACTGCAGACGCAGTCCCGCTTTCCTCCCTAAACCACTTCTAAAAGCAGTTTACGATTTGCTCCTCTAATACTTGAGCAGCAGAATAAAGTTCATGCTCTGCGGCAGAGGAGGATAGTGCAAAGTCAGCATGAGCCAAAGAAAAACAACAGACACATTAATGGGATGAGATAAAGCGGAATTATCCTTTAATTCCGTCTGCTGTGGAGAAGGTCCGCTGGGTTTTGGTGCAGTTGATGGGTACATGCATGACATCACTCTACAAGACTGAGGCTAAATCTAACACAAAAATGAAAAAATGATACAAAAATATTTAAACAACCCAAAAAATATTAACCCATTCATGTGTCCGAAAAGAAATGTGGGAATGTTAGTTTAAAGGTTGAAAAAAGGCTGCAAAATGTGCTAAAATGCAAACAAATGTTGAATCTTTTTATCAATTTAACCTTTATTTTACACACAAGGGCAAAGAAATTAGTTAAAATGTGATAAATAATGGCGTTATCAGGGATCACTGACTTACCACATACAGTTTCTGGATAAACACCACATTTGAGGCAGATTGTAAACCTCCTGGATGGGATATATCACCTAAAGGGTAAAGGGTCATATTATCTGCTGCTTCCCATGTCTGAGATACAGCTGCTTTAATCTGGCTTGTGTGGCCAAACCAAGTTGTATGTCGGGATTGTGTGATGTATTACACATGAAAAAAGATAAAGATTCAATTTTGTCTCCATAAAATAAGAGAAAAATCAATCAGCAGGATGATTACAGGTAAAGGTGCCATGATTCAATATAAAAGCAGCATCCAACAAATTCCTAGTCTTCCTGACAAATTTGAGCGATGGTTGTTCCGATCTCCATCAGTGAATCGATCATAACTCACAAATTTAGAGCTTTTTTAGGCCGACGGTCTTTAGACCATTTTAAAAATCTGTTGCTGTTTATCTCTTTAATTTGATTTTATTTTAGCAGCCATAGGGGATGATCACGCTTACCGGAACTTCCCGGTATTTGGGCATTTCCTCTTCCGGGCCATGTTAACATCAGCCGTTCCTGCTCTGTTATACTGTTTCAATCGGATAAACTCCAAACATATTTAAGTTTTCATTCCAGACTGAAGTGATACTGGATCAAAAGCTGGATCAAAGCGACCGATTCGCCGCGGTGAAGGGCCGAACTTTATAATAAAACACACGTTTGTTTGTCGCCGGTGGGGCACAACACCGGCACTTCACAGCATGCTAGCATTAGCCAGCTAACGTTTACTGACGTGCTTAACATTGTGCGTCTTAAAACACACATACATCTGAAAATCGGGTCTGTACCCCCCCGTTTCCAGTGGAACAACTGGGGACTGCCAAGAAAGGAGACGCTTTCAGATGCTTGTGTGTTTTCATCCGCACAAAGTTAGGCACGTTATCGAGCTGGCTAATGCTAACCTGCTAACACGACTGTGCAGACTGCCGGCTACAAACAAACGTGTGTCGTTTTATTATAAAGTTCGGTCCTTCACCGCGGCGAATCGGTCGTTTTGATCCACTTCTTCCTTAGCATCACTTCAGTCTGGAATGAAAACTTGGCATTGGCGTTTATCCGATTTACAAAGTTTAACAGAGTAGTAGCTGGCGGACTACTGTTAGCAGGTTAGCATTAGCCAGCTTGATGACGTGCCTAACTTTGTGCGGCTGAAAACACACAAGCATCTGAAAGCGTCTCCTTTCTTGGCAGTCCCCAGTTGTTCCACTGGAAACGGGGGGGGTACAGACCCGATTTTCAGATGTTTGTGTGTTTTAAGACGCACAATGTTAAGCACGTCGGTAAACGATGGCTGGCTAATGCTAGCATGCCGGTGTTGTGCCCCACCGGCTGCAAACAAACATGCTACGTTGTTTTATTATAAAGTTCGGCCCTTCACTCTGGAGAATCGCTTTGATCCACTTCTTCCTTCAGTCTGGAATCCGTGAAAATTTAAGTAGGGTTGGCGTTTATTCACGTTGTCTACAAAGTAAAGCAGGGACAATGAACTGGGCCGTCTAACTGTTTAAAACCGGAAGTTCGGAACACGGAAGCGTGATAATCCCCCATTATGTATTTGTTGAGGTTTTAAAGGATAATTTTCTTTTTTTTTTCAACCTGGACCTTATTTTTAGGAGTATATATGTGCATTTACTCACCGGTAAAGTTTCTGCATCACTTTGACTCCTTGGGACGATATTTAGTTGAGTCACCCTTCGGTGTACATCCTGTAAAATGGCAGAGACGGGGTTGTACTATTGTCCTGTGAGTTCAGAGTTTGTGTTTTTGCTGTTGTCTGGGTAGCAGCTGCTCGTCTCAGCTGTACTATAGAAGCGCGCATCGTGAACACGCGGCCCCGAAAAATGTGTAGAACACCCTGAAAACTAACGGAAAGCTAAATCTGGACTCACGGGACAATAGTACTCGTTCGTTCGTTCATTCTGATTAAAGTATTGGCGAGAATCGAGGAGTTTTGCTGCAGATATCGTCTTATATAGTGGCTGCCCCGTCTCCGCCATTATACTGAATCAAACACCAGCAGTGTGGGGTTTAATTCTTACCATTTCATGATTTGAGCTTCCTGGTTCCCTTTTTACTTCTTTAAATTCTTCTTTTATTTCCACAAATAAGATCAAGAAAAAACAAACAATGTGGCTAAAAAGCTGAAGTGTCAAAGGCAACCTGAGATAAACACCACAATGTTACGCGGATCTTTACATCTGTAATGTCACGGCGCTGCTCTACAACTGAGGGCTGTTTTCCTTTTGTCTTTAGCAGAATGTCCCTTTAATCAAGGCTGGCTCGGAGCTGGGGGCTGAATTCCTGCAGACGAGTCAGGACAGGATCCAGGCTTCAAATACCAGCATGTAGGTTTGTGTGTGTGGTCCTTTCAGGCTAATTGCTGCAGCATCTTCATGAAGCTCGTGTGCTGTTCTTACATTATATTTGTGAAACACATGCTGAGTTCTGAGACTTGCTGACATTTATTACACGCAGTTTTTAATGAGATTTCATCCGCGAGTTGGAAAAACACAACTGCAGGGGAGAGGCGAATGTAACCCTTTCTGTTAGAAATGTTTTAGAAAATAAAGACTTTTTTTCCTGTCAAACAGCTGGTTCTGCTTCTGAGTGTTAATGAACGTGTTGTATCTTACAGCTGATATCATCAGACAGCGGTGACACTCAGATCACTGCAGAGGAGTTTCACCTCCACTTTTCTTCACAATGTTGATTCATTGAGGTTTACAGATTTTGATTTTAGCACAGCTCTCTGTCGTACGGAAGAGGATCAGGGCCACTGGGACAAAAAAAACAATAAAAATCTGTGGGGGGGGGGGGGGGGGATTCAGGCGTGAGAATTTTTTTTTTCAATTTATGAAAAAACGTCAGAATTTGGGACTTTTTTCCCCTCAGGAATTAAAATATACACACACATATATATATATATATATATATATATATATATTCTGACTTTTTTTCAGGGTTCTGGAAAAGTCAGAATTCTGAGATTAAAGTCAAAATTCTGACTTTTTTCCCCCCAGCATTTGGACATTTTTTTAGACGTTGAAAGAAAAAATATCGCAGAATTAAATTCCTTTTATGTTCTGGAAAAAAAAGGCAGAATTCTGACTTTTTTAAAAATCTTTTTTTTTCCCAAATCAAAATAAGAAAATATTTTGAAATCTTTTTTTTTTTTTTTTTTTTTTTAATAAAATGTCAGAATTCTGATATTAAATCAAAGTTCTGACTTTTTTTTCTTGGAATGTGGGACATTTTTTTCAGAATTTTCTTTTGGAATTCAGATTTGTTTTTTTCCAGAAATAATAATAATAAAAGTCCAGAATTTTAAAAAGAAAAAAATATTTTTTTCAATTCTGACTTTTTTTCAGAAAATGGACCCCCAATAAATAAAGTCTGAATTCTGAATTTAGAAAAAAACTGTGTTTTTTTTTTTTTTGAGAAATTGAAAAAAACAACAACAACAACAAAAATACATGCCCCCTATAATTGATTTATGTTCTGGAAATAAGTCATAATTCTGAGATTTAAGACAAAATTCTGTCTTTTTTCTGGATGTTCTGGAAAAAACAGAATTCTGACTTTTTTCAGAAATTGAAATAATAAAATCTCTTGAAATCTTAAAAAAAAACATTTCTGGAGAAAAAAAGAGAGGAATTTGAGATTTTTGGGAATTGTGAGATTAAATTCAGAATTCTGTTTTTGTTTTTCTTTAGTGGCCCCAATAGGCTTCCGTACTGTAATGAGCCACTGGGCCAATTTCTAACTGGGCAGTCATAAATTTTAATACTTAACATGCAGAGATTGAACTCTGTTTATTTTTTTAACAGCTCCTGTAAGTGTTTCAGGGTCTGATTCGGCCGAACATGCTGGAACGTCCAATCCTGGAAGACCGGCTGCTGTCTTAAAGGTTTTCTCTTGCTTCTCTAATTAACACCTGAATGCTGCAGACGTCACATGTTATGAATGCTGTTATCAATCATACGTTTGCAAACATCTTTATGTCGGTCACTTGCGAATCGATGGGCAGCAAGTTTCTTCCTTTCTTTTTCTTTATTTTTCCACTTCCCAATGGGAAAAAATCAGTGGATGAAAGTTTAGTGGCTCAAACTTGCCATGCCAGAGACTCTAACCCTGGTTTTCCCACCACTAGACTTCCACTCCCCCCAAGATCATTTTTAAGATTAATGCAGATGTCTTTCCTCCTTGACATTGTATTAACATACCTGAAGCAAACCAAACAATTAATGATCAATGAACTAAATGTATTTATGGGGAACACCTGGCTGCTATGAAAACAATATGAGTAACTTAATTTTTGAGACTCTGCTTTTGACTTTTGGGTTAATATTTGATAAATAAATAACAGTTTAATACGTCATGCTGTTGTGAGACCTGCAGTAACTCGATTATTATTGCTTTTTGATTATGTCCTAATGAGAGCGCTCTTTCACATGACTGTAGAAAATTATGAATACAAATTAAATATTTAAATTAATAATCAAAACACAATGAATGTAAATAAAAAAAAACTGAAAATAAAACTTGGGTGAAAGAGTTTTCCAGATGTGTTTTTCTTTTTTAATACACAAACTCAATAGACCTGTTGGACATAAACCTAATCAGATATAAAACGATAACATTGGGACTAATTTTACACAGATATAGTAGTATTTGTCATGCCTCTAACTACTTTTAATTTTTTGTTGCAAACAAGTAACTGGCATTAGAATATTTTTTATGGAAAAAAGTTAATACTTGAAATATCTTTAATGAATAAGCAAAATAAAACATTTACACAGATATTGTAGTATTTTGTTTCCTTAAAAAATAACCAAAAAAAAGGTGACAACATGGTTAAAAATATTTTAATCGGCCAAATAAACAAAAACCCCTACTAACATTTAAATGAAATTAGAATAAATCAAATACAATTTCGCTATAAAATAAAGTTAAGTTTGTGGCGGTTGAGGTGTTCAAACCGGTTCAGACCGGATCTGTGTCCGTTATCATCCGTAACTCTGCTCCGATATCTTTATTTGAAGTTATCGATCTCTCCGTCTTCCCTCCTCCTGCTATGAATGAATGAATGAATGAAGCATGCGCGCGCACACCACTGTTTGCGCGTGTCTACTGGCACTTGGAAGCTCGCGCACACGAGCGGTAATTGTGACCAGTTTGGACAGTTTAAGCGCCATCTGTGTAGATAACGGAGCCGAGAGTGGAGCTCGCGGGTACCAATACTCCCGTCTGCCTCGCGCCCCCTTCGCGGTCATCACGTCACCCTCTGCCTCGCGCTCCTCCGGAGACCACAGCGAGACTCCAGGGGTAGAGTTACAGAGGGGGAGGGGGTAGAGAGACATAAAGTGGAGGAGAGAGAGAGAGGGAGAGAGGCTCGCGTGCCTGTGTAAGGTAGAGAGAGAGGGAGAAATAGAGAGAGTGGGAGAGAGAGGTAGACTCGGAACAGGGGGAGGTGTAGTAGCTGAAGCTAAAGCTAACTAGCCATGTTGCTGTCGCCGCTGCTGCTGCTCCTCCCGCTGCTGCTGGTGTGTGACTGCTAGCGGGCCGCCCTGGACTCCCTATCCGCCCTTAGGTGCATCATGCCCGGCTGGAAGAAGAACATCCCGGCCTGTCTCCAACCGGACCAGGAGGGAGGTAAGACCGGACCCGGACCGATCCGGGCAGGTTCACACCGACCGGCGAGCGCGCGCGTGTGTGTACATACCTGTGTATGTGTGTGCGTGCGCGACAGAGAGAGAAGGAGAAGGAGAGAGCGCGCGCGTGTACTAATTATCACCGGTGCAATCTCTCGTGCAGCGTGGTCTGGCGCCGCCGGTGGAGCTCGCGCAGACGGTTGACTGTCTGTTAAATTAGTGAAAGTTGGTAACTGATACCTCCAGTGCGTGTGTGTGTGCGCGCGTGTGCGCATGTGTGTGTGTGTTGTCTCGTGCTAATCTGACGCACTGGCTGAGGTTACAGTGACGTGACGGTGATTTTTCTTTACGTTGTGTACCGATAACGAGCTGATCACCGGTGACCGAGCAGCGCCGACAAGTTAGCCGGGCTGCTAGCAGGCTAACGGGCGAGGATCAACCGGAGGGTCTGCCCTTGCGTGTGCATGAGTGTGTGTGTTTGTGTAACAACCACCTTCACCGGGCTGCAGAGGGGTGACAGCGGCTCCGGTGTTATGGTAAATCCTGTGACCCCCCAGTTCTGGTGCCGCTGGAGGAGATGATGGTTTGTAGTTGCACCTTTAACGTTTTCATAACACCTCCCAGTCATGTATGCTGGACGGGTAAACCTTGATGGGATTCTGTGTGTCAGCAACGAGTTTGGCAAAACACATATGAATATTTCGCTTTTTTAAAGTGCACTTTGAATAAACTTGCACCGAAACAGAATAGAGACATTAAAATATCTAAACACAGATTTATTTGCATGATGAACCATAAAAACATGAATAAATTTAGAAGAAACTGAGACATGTACAAAATTAACCCAGCTAAACATCACAGAGTCCTTGTAAATGGCTTATTTATCAACCCAGGTGGGTTTTTTTCTCTCATTTTCTCTGTGCACAAGTGGTTGCATGTGCAACATGCTGTTGAAAATCTGATTGATGCAAAGCATACTGTGACCAGAGCAGGTGCAATCAGTGCATCACATTAAAGAAAACACTTCTGAAGCCCAAAATGCTCCTAAAAGTCAACTTTTTAACATTAACTGACAAAAATAGTCTTTTTTTTTTCCTTTGACGTAAGTTCATGGTTCACCTCTTCTCTTTAATAATCTGGCCTGTGTGGAAATATTCAGACGGTGATTACTGAATATAACCGGACTGTTCAGCTTTTGCCCGACTCCTCGCTGAGATGAGAAAAGCTTAAAATGTCCAGCGAGGAAAGTTAACATGGCCGCAGGCATTGTGTGTGTGTGTGTGTGTGTGTGTGTGTGTGTGTGTTTCTGGTCAGTTTCTAGTTTCTGAGGTTAAAATGTGGAACAATCAACATACTCCGGATGAAGAGGGGACATGCTGATGTGATGATGAGGAGGGAATCTCAGATAAAGGAGGGACGTTGCTGTGGATCAGTGGATGATGTTAGGAGTGTACCTGAACATTTTTCTAGAAGAAGCTGTGAAATATGATTATTTATTTTTGGTTATCATCATCACATGTGGACTATGACTTATTAAAACATGAGACTGTCGTCTGATCATCTTACAGGCATTAATGTAGATGATGTTATTGACATTAATGACATTAATGTGATTATTTTTGTTGTAATTAATTACGTTAACTGTATAATTTGTGTAATATATGTTGCTGCATTGTTTGCATGCGTCACTGAACGTCTCTTTAGGTGCATAGGAAGCCCCGGTCCTCCCATCTGCACCTGCAAACCTACCCGGGTGGACATTTTTATCCTGGGTTTTATTCCTGGGATGAATTAACGTTGCATTTGTAGATATTAACTTTAATCCAAGTCTGTCATATTTGATATAGGGATGCACGATATAATCAGGATATGGGGGATTATACTCAGCCTTAAAACTGAGTATCGGACATTGGCCACTCCAGATTTAACCGATATTTAACCGATATTGAACCGATCAGCCCACTGTTTCTAAAGTCTTAAAAAAACAAACGAACAAGCAAAAAAACCCCAACAACTTCTTCAAAAGCTTCTTTTTTACAGACCTTAAAACTTCAGAAGACGAGGGGTGGGAAAAATTATTGATACACTGAAATATCGCAATGTTTTCATTCGCTGATATTGACATTTAAAAATACGGTATTGATCTATTTTACGAATGAAATGTCGCAATATTTCAAAGTTCTGTTACAAAATCTTGCGAGAATTCACAAAAATTTCATGATATTTTCATATGCCGATATATTGACATTTTAAAATGCGGTATCGATCTATTTTACTAATTAAATCTCGCTATATTTCATCGCTCTGTTATGAAATCTCGCAAGAATTCACGAAATACTGTGAGATTTTGTAACAGAACGATGAAATCTTGCAAGATTTTGCAAGTAAAATAGATCAGTGCCACGTTTTTAGATATCGATTTGATATTGGCATATGAAAATATTGCGATTTTTCAGTGCATCGATATTTTTTCCCACCCTTATTTTTCATACTGTGGGAAACGGATAACAAAACTGCTATTTGCTATGACTGCTTATTTTTTTTCAGCTTTAATATCGGTTTTGATATGATCAGCCTCATAAGTTTTAAAGTATCGGATTTTGGCCAAAATTCCAATATCGTGCATCCCTAGTTATTGATATCGGTGGAAATTTTTCTTATCATGCATCACTACAAAACTCGGTTGGAGCTTATTCTCGTCTTCTGCCCCCTGGTGGACGCCTTTTACACCACAATTATTCTGACATTTCTGACAGAAATAAACTCCAAATAATTTTTCTAGTAATTATGATATTTTGACATATTTTACATATTATTTAACCTCTCGATATCTGTATTTATTGACAGTTATACAGAAAAACTAAATAAGTAGTACAGAAAAACTGAAAATAAAAGTATAGAATAAAATAAAATGCAATTAAATGTTTAATTAATTAGTAATATTTAATTCAATTCAATTCAACTTTATTTGTATAGCGTCCATTCATGACCGTGTCACCTCAGGGCGCTTAAACAGACAGAAAAGTTCAGGTCAGATTCATAATAGCCTGGTTAAGGCTATTAAAGATGAATAATTAACAAATGATGTGAAAATAAACAAATATGAGCAAATAAAAGCAAATACTTAAATAAAATAAACAGGATAAAAAAGAAATAAAGGGCCGATCCATCCATCTGTTAGTTTCTAAAATATAATATCTATCACATCCTAAATCATTTTGTTCACATCTCTCTTTCCCTTCAGCCTCCTTAGTTTCTGCATCTCATCCTAATAATGATGTTATTGCAACATCATTTAAAAAAGGAAGATAAACAATCAGAATTGTGTTGATGATTGAATTATAACAGGATGTAGGAGTTATAAAAGATTACAATTACTCACTCAAAAATGTTTCGATTGTAGTAGCTGGGGCCAGATATTGATAATTTATTGTTTTATAATCACTGTTATCTCCTCGTCTTTACACCTTTTACCAAATCAGCTGTGAGTCGGAATGAACTGATTGTAAAAATCAGTTGATATCTCCAGATATTTGCTTGTAAATAAAACAAGTTGTTGTCAGAAGCTCATACCGATCGACCTTCAGACCCGGTCAGACCTAAAACAGACGTGTCATCACTCACCTAAACGCTACGAGGAGCAGTTATTCCCCTTTTACACAGTTGAGGTGTCGGATTCAGGAAACCATTTTTAGCTCACATAAAAGGTTTGAACTCTGCAGGCTGTTCGCCGTCACAGAACCGGGACGCGTCCTCCTCTTAATGCTTGAGGTGAGCTTTCATTTGTAGACGTGTCACTGAGGAATACTTAACTGTTTTTAAAGGGTTTAAGATTGTGCAGAGGGGCATGCTAATGCTAATTCCTACCACCGGATGCCTGAATAACTGTGTAGTTTGTCCGTGAAAAGGAGATTCTCCACCATCCAACCAGTCTGGTGGAGCAACGTGTGATGAATCTTTGATCAAAGTTGATGACTAACGCCCAAATTTAGAGCTGCATCAGGATTATTTACTCAGCTCATATAAAAAGACGCTGATTAATCTGCCCTTTTGACTGTTCTAGTAAAATCTGCGACTGCTTTACCTTCATCTTGCCACGACTAATGGATTAGTTATTTTTCTTTATTCCAGTTGATCATTTATTTTTGGCATCTGACAAAAGATGCTTCATCCAGAAACCGTGTACCATTCAACTGATACAAAACACATAAACCATCTAAAATTGGGACAAAAGTAGGGATGCACGATATAATCGGCCCCCTGTCGGTATGGGCCTTAAAACTGAGTATCAGACATCGGCCACCCCACCGATATTTAACTGATATTTAACCGATATTTAACCGATCAGCCCGTTGTTTCTAAAGTAAAAAAAAAATTCTTCAAAAACTTTTTTTTACAGTACAGACTAGGGGTGGGAAAAAATATTCATACACTGAAATATCACAATATTTTCATATGCTGATATCATATTGACATTTAAAAATGCGCTATAGATCTGTTTTACTAACGAAATCTCGCGGTATTTCATCATTCTGTTACGAAAACTTGCGAGAATTTACGAAATATTGCGAGATTTTGTAACATAACGATGAAATCTCGCATGATTTTGTACGTAAAATAGACCGATACTGCATTTTAAAATATCGATTTGATAACGGCATATGAAAATACTGCGATATTCCACTGTATCGATATTTATTCCCACCCTTTTTAAAGTGTCAGAAATGAATAACAAAACTGCTTTTTGCAATGACTGCTTATTTGTTTCAGCTTTAATATCACTATCAGTATCAATATCAGTTATCGGCCACATAAGTTTTAAAATATCGGCATATTGGATATTGCCCAAAATTTCCAATATCGTATATCCTAACACAAAAGTTGAACTTTTCTTCTAACAGACTTTTTAAAACATGAAAAGAAAAGAGAAAAATACACAAAATTGACAAATGTTTTCACTCAGGCATCCTAATTATTGAATCCAGGTGTTGAATTCGCTTCCATTTCATGGCCACAGGTGTATGAAATCAAGCTCTCAGGCATGCAGATTTCTTCTGCCAACATCTGTGAGAGAATGTCTGGCAGTGTGTGCAGGATAAACGCCAGCTTTTCATGCTGATATAAAGGTAAATGTTCAGTAACTGGGTTAAATTAGATAATTTATTTTTATTTTCACCTGTATTCATGCAGGTAAATTATTTGAGACACGAGGTCTCATATTCACAAGTGACTTGTTTTAAATATCCATACGACTTGATAACATGCTAGCAATTACATTTTATATAACAGAGTAAGTGGGGAAAAAACACAAAACAACTTAATTAAAATAAAATATCCAGTGGCAATAAAACATGAACAGCCATTAAATGATGCTTTCTTCATTTTCCTTAAATTATGTAGAAATTATGTTTGATATTGAAATTGTGGTCTTGAAGTCTGGAAGTGAAAAGCTTGTTAAATGTTCTGTCTTTTGCCTTTTCAAAAGAAACACTAAAAGCCTTTTTTTTTTTTCACTGTCCTTTTACCATAAATTTGTTTTTATCTTTTACAAAAAAAGACCTCTTACAGCGTTTATGAGGTCTAGTGCTGTAGCTATGATTTTCTTAACTATAACAGTTTTTTGTGCATTTTTTAAAAAACATTTGGGACTTTTGATATAGATAAATTTCTCATAGGTTACATTATTCATTAATGTCTATCTTTTACCATGAACCACCTGAGATTTCTGTGCATTTTTGTTCTAAAAAGCACAACTAAGGACAATACGAGGTGCTCTATTCTGTACTTTTTGAAGTTTATTGATCTTGTCAACTGTGGTGTTGGACCAGACCACTGAGCAGTAGTCAAGTTTTGACAAAAATTTAAGTTTGCATGATTAATAGGGATGCATGATATTGGAATTTTGGACGATAACCAATATGCCGATATTTTAAAACTCATGTGGCCAATATCGATACCGATATTAAAGCTGAAAAAAAGCAGTCATTGCAAATAGCAGGTTTTTTTTTTATCCGTATCCGATGCTTTTAAAAATAGGGGTGGTAAAAAAATCGATACACTGAAATATTGCAATATTTTCATATGCAAATATCAAATCAGTAATTAAAAACGCAGTATCAATCTATTTACTCACAAAATTTCATGAGATTTCATCGTTCTGTAACAAAATTTCTTGATATAAACAGAACAATGAAATATCGCCAGATTTCATGAGTAAAATAGATTGATACTGCATTTTTACATGTCAATATGATAGCATATGAAAATATCATTTAATTTTTGTGAATTCTTGCGAGATTTCGTAACAGAATGCTGAAATATCACGAGATTTCATAAGTAAAATAGATCAATACCGTGTCTTTTTAAATGTCAGTATGATATCGGCATATGAAAATATTGTGATATTTCATTGTATCGATATTTTTTCCCACTCCTAGTCTTTTAAAAGTTTAAAAGTCTGTAAAAAAAAAAACGTTTTGAAAGAACAATTTTTTTTTAACTTTAGAAACAGTGGGCTGATCGGTCAAATATCGTATATATATCGGTGGGGGCCGATTGTATCGTGCATCCCTAGTTGGGAAATTAATTAATGTGAAATAATCCCAACAATTGTGATCATTTCTCTGACAATAATGGAACCAATAAAATCTATAATGATCGTGGTAACATCATTAGACGTTCATCTATTTATAATGTTTGCTCCAGATTATGCTCCTTGGTGACATTTTGATTGAACCTACCTCGATAATCCTGGTCCTTGGCTTCAGCGTGGCCTGAGTCCAGTCTGCTGGACTTCCACAGACATGATCCTTGGGTTAAAAAGCCAGAAGCAGCAATAAAGAGGTGAAAGCGTCCCCGTGACACATTTTAACCGTGTCTTATAAGACGGGTTACAGAGTGGATTCTATAGGTACGACTTCATTCATGCGTAAAAGGTCAGTGGGGCAAAACCCCACGTTGGAGAGCAACAAGCCATACATGGTTTTAATGCCTGCAGGCTTTGCTTTGTGAATTCTCCTGCCGTACAGATTAGGTACCTATAAATAAAAGAACCTGATATTGATGTTGATACTTGAATTCCCGTCTAGATCAAACTCCCAATCCCATGAACAACTGTAGCAGCTATGTTGGGTTTCCTCCCACTGAACGGACACATCTAGAAGGATTCCTGAACCTCGTTCACCAATATCTGTCTTCTTAAGTTTTCTTTTTAAGTTTTTAAGTTAAGTCTTCTTAAGTTTTTGACAAAAATGTCACGATATTTTCATATGCTGATATATTGACATTTTAAAACGAGGAATCGATCTATTTTACTCATGAAATCTCGCGATATTTCATCGTTCTGTTATGCAGTCTCCTGAGAATTCACAAAATATTGTGAGATCTTGTAACAGAACGATGAAATCCCGCGAGATTTTGTAAGTAAAATAGATTAATACTCCGTTTTTTAAATATCCATTTGTTATTGGCATATGAAAATATCGCAGTATTTCAGTGTATCGATATTTTCTCCCACCCACACATGAGTTTTAGAATATCGGCGGATATCAGACAAAATTCCAATATCTTGCATCCCTACAATACGCCCACCCTCAACCCCCCCCCCACTCCTACCATTTTAGAAGAGCAGAGCATTCAGAGGCGTATTACCTTTTTCCCTTCCACACTGCACTCACGCTCTCATACCACTTCACCTTTCTCAACCTCCCGTCCTCATCCTCCCCTCCCAGGCAAGAGGACATAGTTTTTTGCTCTAACCTGCTCCCCCTCGCCTCTTCCACCCCCTCCCCCTCTTTTCTATAGTTCCCCTCCTTTTCCCGTAAGGTAGAGAATATTAATCCCCGTCCCGCGAGATTATAACGCCTTTTGCCCCCAGTTTTTGTTTTTTCCACTTCCCCCTATCTCCCCCTTGCAATCCCAATCATCCACTCCTCCCCCCTCCCCCCCTGTCCCGGGGCCAGACCCCCTCCCCCATTTTTTGTTTTTACAATTTTTCACCTTTACCCGTTCTCCCCTCCCACCGCCCCCCCCCCCCGCCCCCACCACCCCGTTTTTTATTTTCTCCCCCTTCCCCCCCCACCCCCTTTCTCCCTTCCCCCTATCCCTTCTCCTTAATAAAACTTAAGTTGTTTGTTTTTCCTTTTACATTATACAGAGCGAACGCTGCCGTACATGCCCGACGGAAGTGTCAATCCCCCACCTCCCCAAGCGTATAATCCCCTATATGTTCATATAAACCAGGGTTTTGTCCTCCAACACACCTGAATCAAACAGCTTAATTCCTTCACGTGCACGTCGTTCAGCTCTGCACAGGCTGGTAACGAGCCATTTATGTGATTCAGGTGTGTTGGAGACGGTTGCAACTAAAATGTGCAGGATAGCTCTCGAGAACTGCACTGATTTATGCTTCGGTATGGGCAGATATCCAGTGTCAGATCTCCTGAAAAGCAGATCAGTGCATCTCTAATCAGTCAAACAATAAATAAGCCCTTCTTCACCTAATAATCTATAAAATGAAGTTGGATGCGCTGAAATGATACAGATATAAAACGGAGTCAATGCTCAGGGTAAAAGCCATGATTTATCACGGAGGGTTGGCCATTAATAATCCCGAGGTATATCCCCGTCGCCAAGTACTGAGCTGCCATCATCGGTCGAATGATCGATTAGTAGATCGATCAAAGATGTCACATGTTGTCAGTCATTTCTATTTCCAGGTTTTCTCCAAATGAACATGCTTTTCAGTTCAATTTGTTCAGATCTGGTCCAAAAAATACCAAATATGAGGAAAATGTTGACAGTTTTTTGCATTTCTAAGAAAAAACAAAATGCAACAAATCAACCGGTGCTTGAAAATAATGTTTAGTCTCAGTTCTGGTCCAGCAGACGTGATCAGTTTCAAGCCCAGAGGAGGTTTCAGGATGTGTTACAGGGCTGATTTAGTGCTACGTTGTAAACCTGTCTGTAGTCCTCGTGGAGGGATGGTGATATACTCTTTATGTGTACACCTTCCAGCTGCACACCTCGCAATCCTTCAGAATGGGATTTAGGAAACACTCCAACACACGAACACGTGAAATACAAAGAATTCTCCGACAGAAAACACCAGCCAGCCAAAGGCAGCAGAGTAAAAATAGATAACAGGTAAATAATTGATTAACAAACCTAAGAGACACAGTGTACCGCTGTATACTACTGTAGTAACATGTTTTGAATCAAGTTTATTTGTACAGCGTGGTGTCAGTCCTCGTCTCGGTGGGCTTTGCAACTCTTCTGTCTCGCTAAGAAGACGAGGAATTAAATCTGAACACGAGTCAAATGAAAGGAGCAACCTCCGGAGATGAAATTCAAAGCAGTGAAAATGGCAGCTGCAGTTATTGAAGAGAAATTTGTGATGTTAATTAGACAAATTTCCCCCTGAGTTTGGATCAGGACTATAGAGAGGAACCTAGAATTGAAATGAGGGAAATTAAAGGGGAAGTGTCAAAAACGATGTACTCTGGATGGTCTAGTCATAATTAAGTGTTAAAAACTGGGAAATGATGGTAAAATGTAAGAGAGGCGGTTTTAACTCATCAAAGTATCAGAAAAGTCTTCCCACTTTTCCTATCTTCCTATTTATAATTTAATGTTTTCATGAATAAGAAAACAATCTGTTTGCTATTTTCTGCTTCTGTTTCTGTTGTGGGGGGAAATGATCTTCCTCCAGTCTGAGCCTCATGTAACGCTGGCCATCATCAACCTCACACGATGAAGGTGATGGCGGTTGTTCCTCCTCATCAGTAGGGATTGACCAATACACATTTTTTAGGGCAAACACCGATATTTTCTCATCCGCCTCAGCCAATGGCCGATACAATCTGCCAATATTTGGGGCCAAAATTAATATAGAGAAATACACAATAAAAAGTAATATTGGAAACTTTTTTAAGATAAAAAAACTAAACATTTCAAACAGATATGTAAAGGACAAACAGTTTATTTGTAAAAAAAAAAAAAAAGTTCAATAGAAACATTAAACTTGTCTCTTTTTTTAATCATTATATATATTTTTAATAATCATTTTCAACCACTAATCAAAAGCAATATTTTATTTCAATAAATGATAATTTTGTAAATTTTTATTTATTATTATTATTATAATTAGATTCCTTAGTTTCTAGTTACTTGAATTACTGTTGTAATTTTAACCTTTTTTAAATTGGAGGGTATAATAATTTTGAGGACGACTGTATATATGTGTGTGTGTGTGTGTGTGTGTGTGTGTGTGTTATATATATATATATATATATATATATATATATATATATATATATATATATATATATATACACACACACACACAGTCATCTTCAAAGTTATTATCCCCTGCAATTAAAAAAAGGCTAAAATTACAACAGTAATTCAAATAACTGGAACCTAAACGAACTAATGATAAAAAAAAATTTACAAAAATATTATTTAGTAAATAAAATATTGCTTTTGAAAAGTGGTTGTTTGTTTTTTTTTAGATATTATTTTCAAACACATGATTGCAGTGATTGTCTGTGTTTCTTAACAACATTTTACATATTGAGCCCCATTGTGGTTGTTTACTTGTTTTATTTTTGTTTGTTTTTAATATATCTGTTGAAACACTTTTCAAAATCAATGTTATGATTTTTATCAAATTTTTATTTATTATTAATACTTTTGTCAATTTTAACTTGTTTCACTGACAGCTACTTGTTTTCCTTCTTTAATTGGGGGCTATGAATAATTTTGAGGACGACTGTATAGACATACATATAAACTGCTGCCTGTATAGATGCCTCTATAGATGCCTGTCTGTAAAGTTCCTACCAGATTTAAAGAAGAAACTTTATTGTTTTTTCTCAAACTCATTTATCATCTGGTGAAAAATGGCCCTCTTGGTTTTCCAATTGTTTTTCAAATAAAAATGTTTCATAATTCAAGTAAAATCAATAAATTTATGCACCTAAAAATGTAACAGGATCTTCAGAAACAGAATTTTAGTGCTGCAATTGCTTGAGATGAAGGTAAACACAAATGGGTCCCGAAGGTCTGCAGCTGTTGTCATTTTTCCACTTCATGATATTTTATTTATTAGAATAGGGACAGCGCACATTATCATAATGAACACTGAAATGTGTTAGATTTTAGCCACTGGCTAATTTCCATCGACGTCCTTCAGCAGGTTGATGTCATTTCCAGCAACAATCAAATGCATAAAATGTAAATTTAGTCCCCATTATGAAATGCATTATACCAGTCAATAAAATATGTAATAAAATTCTAAATTGCAAATTATAGTGTATTACTTTACTGATTGGACCCAAAGTTTTCAGGTTTCTGTTGAATACAGACGGACTGGGTTGTTCTTTAACTGAAGGTGGTAAATTATTCCTTAACACGTTGCCTCTGCTCTGACAGAAAAAGTGTTTTTCCCAGTTTAGTCCCATGGTTTTAGTCTGGATTTTTGCCGTGGTGTCATTTAAAAAAGCTGAATTACATGAAAACACATCCTGTTTGTAGCGTGGACGTGGATTGAGTCAGAACTTTCACAAACTGAGGAAAACTGGAAATTGTGAAGTTTCTTATGCTAATTTTAATAGATTTGTCTGATTATTACAGTAGGGATGGGTGGTTTGGACTAAAATGTATCATGATAATTTCTATTTTTTATCACGGTAACAATAAGTGACAATAAAAAACAAAATCAGCATAATCTTTTGTTTTATAAATCTTTCACTACGTTTGAGAGCCCTAAAATAATACTAGAAAAAAGCACTGAACTACACCATTTAAAGGTACAGTAAGTAAAAAATCTAAGGTAATGGCAGAAAAATGTGATATATTATTAAAAACTGTGTTTCTATTAATGTGTAATCGCTGCACTAGAATTGCTGCTATATGTTTAGTTTCTTAGAATGATTCATTTATATCTACTTGCTGGGTGGTGCACATACGGAGGCAGCCATATTTGTTCCACCATTTTTACTACGGTGTCCCTGAATGGACAAAACAATGTGTGTGAAATAAGAACCCTCTGAACTTTAAAGCTGCTGTACCAGCTTTGTTTTATGGGAGTTAGAGACTGTTTTGGATGAGTAATGCCTTAAAAGACATTAGTTAATCAGATCCACTTACAAATTAAAACATATTTTTGTCTGGGAGAATTTTGGCCCCTGACGGCCACCGTACATTCACAACAGTGCTTGGAATATGAAGTCATTTGACAGAAAATACTTTTCTTTCAAATGTCCATCTTTACCGCTAGATGTCAGTAATTCTTACATACTGTAATAAAGATTTCGTTTCTCAAAATATCGGTCTAAAAAAACCCAATACCGATATTTTCCAATATCACATATTAATGCCATTATTGGTCGATAATATCGAACATCCCTAATTATAATAAATCTACATGGAGACATGGATTGGATTTTTTTTTTATTTGATTCTAATAATCCAATTTTTCTAATGATTTTTCTAATCTCAGATAAGTTTTCTGCAGGAAGACGTCCTGTTTCTCTCCTTAAATCTCATGTCAAACCAACTAATCGCTGCGTATTTCAGAACGTTTGCTCCACAAAACTGGGGCTGACCGTTCTTTGAAAACCTGCAGGTGACTTAAACAGCGTGTCATCGGCGTTGGCGTCGGGTTCGTGACCCGATCTTTTACCTGCTGAGTCCAGAAGGAACCAGCACCTGTACGCCTGCAGGCCGTGCCGCCAAACCTGCAGGAGGTCCTGCAGAAAAATGCAGAGTACCCGCTTCAGCTTCCCTGCTTTCACGTCGTGGCTGGCGGCGGGTCAGGAGGTGAATCTTTAATGTTCGGTCGAAGCAGACTCTGATGGGAATTCCTGGCCGACCGGACAGACTGCTGGAAGCTGAGGATCATGGGATGCGACTGAAAGCTCTGGGAGCGGTTGAGCAGCGAAGCACACAAGGATGTTATGTTGGGAACATTACCGCCACTGTGTGTGTGTGTCAGAGCATGACATCATCTTGCCGTTTTAAGCTTTCTGACTAAGAAGCAGAGAAAATGGCTTCAACACAAACGGTAACACACTTCTGTCTTTGCTGCCGACACACACACACTGAAACACACACTAAAAACACACACGGTGTCCTTTAAGAGGTGCTGATGTCAGAACTCTGCTCGTCTTTGTGCTCGGGATTACTGAAGCAAACCTGAGTGTGTGTGTGTGTGTTTACATCCATTTTCCTCAGCTTAATGTATTATCCCTATCGTTTCTGACACATTTTACCAAGACTCTCTCTCTCCTCACTCCTCTGTTTGTGTCTATGTCTCTCTCTCTCTCGCTCACTGTGACTGAGGAACAAACTGCTGACTGCGTTTAAGTTTATCCATTTAAATGTGTGTGTTTTTTAAGTGCGTCTATGCAAATGTATCACGGGGCGGCGCAGGCACAATTACTTGCAGAATGGCCGACGCAGACAAAAGTATATGGACACGCGTCCTTAAAACGGCACACACAGGTGTGTGTTACGTGTGCAGCATGCTGTTTTTAGATGATTATTCCGAGTTCAACAGATAAAAATCAGAATTAAAATGAATGTGTTTCCACTTTTTCCTCATTTCCAGTTATTATAAGGGGTGGGAAGAAATATCAATACGCTCAAATATCGAAATATTTTCATATGCTGATATCATAGCATTTGAAAAACGCGGTATCGATCTATTTTACTAATGAAATCTCGCGAGATTTTATTGTTCTGTCACATCACACGAGATTTCGTGAATTATCGCGAGATTATCATTCTGTTATAGATCGATACCGCATTTTTAAATGTCTATATATGATATCAGCATATGAAAATATCACGATATTTCAGTGTATCAATATTTTTTCCCACCCTTAGTTACTTCTGCTGTCATTTACCTTCTATTCTAACAAAACTAACTCCAACTCAGCTGCATCAGAAAGCTCTTATTGACCTTATTACAGACATTTTCCAGTTATTTTTCTTCTTTTCGGACACACAGGTTCTGGTTACATGATGTTTTTTAATTCTGAATTAATTATTCAGAATTAGATACTTCAGAATTATTCTCTTTCGCATTTACATGGAAATAATAATTCCGAATTAAGGTTTACATGAAAAACATGTTTATCTAATTCCGCTTTAGAGCTGTTGGTAAGGAAGGGTTCTGATTGGACAGGAGGCAGACATGACGTACACACTCAAAAATAGGGTACCAGTATTAAAAGGGTATTTTTAAGTACCATTTGTACTTAAAAGGGTCCAAAGCTTGTTGCTGAGGGGGTTCCTTTTTGAAAGACATTTCTGTACCTTCATGGTCCATTTTTGTACCTTATCAAGCTGTATGAGTTAATAAAGTACAATTAAACCAATTAAAAATAATGAATAAAAGTCAATAAAATAGAGATTATGACAACAATCAAAGATGCTAATAATATATGAATATTATATAAATATTAGACCAAACACATATATAACTATACATATAATTATTACTATGATTATTATGAAAATCATAATATAATAACTATAATTATACTACTGTTTAGAAGTACTGCTATTTATAGTTATAGTACAAGCTACACACAATTTTTCAATGCTGCAGGTACCCTTAGGGTTGAAATGGTACAAATTTGTACTTTATATTACTTTGGACCCTTTTTCATAGTATATAGGTACTTCTGGCCTCATAAAGACCAATATTGTACTTTTGAGGGAACATTTGTAAAAAATGTACCTACAGGTACAGAAATGTTCCTGTCTTGTACCTCTGTTTTTGAGAGTGTATTTACGTCATTTACTTCTACCCGTGCTCCTTTTTTCTTTCGGCTATGACATAAAAAACACAGAATAACACAGATTTTCTCTGTATTTTGATTGTAGTTTTGTAGCAGCAGCTCAGCACTAATAGGGCTGCTACAAATTATTATTTGATAATAGATTTGTCACCGATTATTCTGCCAATTAGTCGACTTATCAGATCATATGAAAATTATAGCATATTCACAGTACCAGTCAAATGTTTGGACACTTTCTCATTGAATCTAATCTAAAAGCGTGTCCAAACTTTTGACTGATAGCGTGTTTATTTATGTACAGTTAATATACAATTCACAAAAATTCAATTCAAGAAAAGTAACCAAGAAAGACAGACGAGGCAGTGGAAGGTACAGTGGCAATTTTAAGGAAAAACAAAGCTTATAAACAATAAACGATAAGTCGATTATGAAATTAGTCGTTGACTGTTTTGATGTAATTAGTCGATTAATCAACTAATCGTGCAGCCTTAAACACTAATATACATAATTTCTGCCGACTGGCACGACTCCAGCGCTTGATTAATGGGCACTTCCATAAGCGCCATTACATTTATTTTTATTTTATTCGGAATTAAAAGGGGAATAAACCCCCCCCCTAGTTCGGAATTAGGTTCCATTCGGAATGATCGTTTTCACTCGTAATTAAGGGTTTACATGGTCTTCTTAACGCAGTATTAACTTTTATTTTGAAAAGTAATTTTTTTTACTTTCTGCTCACTTGTTGATCTTTGGCTGCTCCTGATTGGACGTTATCGTCAATTTAAGCTCTCTGATTGGTGGAAAGTTTGACAGGAAGGGTCTTCATCATCATTTCCAGGTCTAAATAGGGGTCTCTTAGCAACATAGTAGTGACAGCGATGTTTTTATGATGAAGATGGGATTTAAATAGGTGCATTCGGACAGAGGTTCTAGGATCAGTTCCTATAACTCCTCATCTGGAGTTTAGTTATAACAACTACCTTCAGTTTGTGTTCGCACATGAGGGAGGACCTTGATAGGGACCATGTTTGAGGCAATCGTCTATCGCAATGTGACAGAGACAAATTTATGCCCCAGATGATCTGATACAAACCTGAGGTTTTCCATCTCTTTTATTCAAAGCTATTATAAAAGCTAACTTAACAGCTTTCCATCATCACGTTTTTTTTTTCCTTCTTTCTTCTTTTTTTCTTTTGTTATTATGAGGCTTATTATTATTTTTATTTTCTTTTTTTATTATTTTATTTTTTTTTATTTTATTTTTCTGTTCTCTATATACCCCCTTATCTTTTTCTTTTTTACCATATTCCCTCACCTTTTTCCACTCTTTTTTATCCTTTTTTTTTAATAAAATAAATATATATATTTTTAAAAAAAATTTTTTTTTTTTTTTTTTTTTTTATTTTTTTTTTTTTTTTTTAATTATTTTTATTTCTTTTTTTTAGATTTTTTCACATGTTTTTAATAAATTATTCCCTTTTTCTTTTTTTTTTTTTTTTTTTTTTTAATAAAAGTATTCATTTATATAAATTCTCCTATCTTTTTTTTTATTTTTTATTTTTTTATTTACTTTCTACTCTGAATTATTATTTTTTATATTAAATTATAATTTTTTTTTTTTTTTTTTTTATTTTTATTTTTTTTTTTATTTATTTATTATTATTATTTTATATTTTTTTTTATTTATTTATTTCTAATATTATTTTTCCTTTCTTGTTTTTTTTTTTTTTCTATATTTCTGTTAATATTTTTTATATTTTTTGGATGGGGGAGGATACAGCTGCCTACCTCTCCCCATCTCCCCCCCCAAAACCCCCCTCCAGTAATAATAATTTTAAATTTGATTTCCTTATTCCCATTCAAAAACCGATCCTCCCAAATTTAAAGATCCCCAAATTCCCATTTCCACCCCCTTTTATTTATACTTATCATTTTTGTTTTTCCTTTTCCCTCTCTCTCTCTCTATAAAACACATTTCTTTGTGGTTTTTTAACCCCCCAGGGATAAAAATTCTGAAACCCCCCATCCTTAATTTTCCCTTCCAATTTCCTTCTTTCTGGAAACTCTATATTAGTATGCACAATATAATCAACCCCCTATCGGTATCGGCCTATATCGGCCTTAAAACTAAATATCAAACATCAGCCACCACACCAATATTTAACCTATCAGCCCGCTGTTTCTAAAGTCTAAAAAAAACCCAAACAAACAAAAAAAAATCTTCCTCTTCAAAAACTTATTTTTTACAGACTTTAAAACTTCTTAAGACTAGGGGTAGGGAAAAAATATTGATACACTGAAATATTGCAATATTTTCATATGCTGATATCATATTGACATTTAAAAATGCAATATCTGTCTATTTTACGGATGAGATCTCGCGATATTTCATCCTTCCATAACGAATTCTTGCGAGAATTCATGAAAATTTTGCGATGTTTTCATATGCTGATATCAAATATGATATCATATTTACATTTAAAAATGCTAAAAATGTAGCATCAATCTATTGTGCTAACAAAATCTCGCTATATTTCATCGATCTGTTACGAAATCTCATGAGAATTCATGAAACATGGTGAGATTTTGTCACAGAATGATGAAATCTCGCAAGATTTTGTCAGTAAAATAGATCAGTACCACGTTTTTAAATGTCAATTTCATATCGGCAAATGAAAATATTGCTATATTTCAGTGTACCGACCACCCCTATTTTTCAAAGTGTCGGAAATGGGTAACAAAACTGCTACTTGACATGACTGCTTTTTTTTTTCAGCTTTAATATTGGTATCGATATCGGTTATCGGCCACATGAGTTTTAAAATATCGGCATATCTGATATCGGTCAAGATTCCAATATTGTGCATCCCTAAATATAAGTGATACTTGGGTGTCTGGCAGGGGTTTTAAGCGCTGTGGATAGAAGAGGGTCCCGCCCGGCGCTAGCAGGGGGGTCGTGAGCGCATATCTGCGGCGTTTCTGAAGGTGACGTAGCTGCTGACAGACACAGTCTGATTGAAGCTGGAAGGTCGTGAGATTGATTCTCCCTCGAGCCATATTATCTCTGACAGACTGATTGAGCACTGCAGCGGTCATAAGGTGACATCTTGCAGGCTGCAGACGGATCCGTGTGGACCAAATAGCCGTCCTCATCCAAGAGAGAGAATCCAGAATCAGCTGAGCTTGAGGGGAAAAAAAAAAACACCATGTGGACTCTTATTTGTCCACAAAATGCTTGGAATTCACCGTCACACTGCAGGAATGAACATTTTATAACCACATTGCTGGAAAAAAACGGATTTTTATTGAATCCCAAATGGAAACAGACGGAAAATCTGCTTCAGTGTCCTTCATCTGTTACACTGAAACACAGAGCTGGAGTCTGGGCAGCATCCAGGTGGACAGGCTGGCGAGCTGCTGGCATCACACACACACTCATTTTCTACTTGGATAAACCCAGCATGGACACACGCACAAAAACCCACTTATTAAAACACACTCTGTCCGTCACACACACACACTGGCGTGTTGAGTCTCAGCGTGTCTCTGATGGTCCAGCAGTCGGCCTGACACTGAAACCTGCAGAGAGGGATGAGAGAGAGCGCTGCCACCGCTCTCGGCTCTGTTTTAGCCAGTATTGTCCTCGTCGGTGTTTGGCAGCTGCAGTCGCCTGATAACTGTTTTCATCCCGCACCCCCCTCCGAGGTTCGGAGCTGAAACAAAACACTTCGCTGCAGGCTGCGGTTAGTCCACCTTAAACCGCTTTTAACACGCGAGGCGCGTGTTGATGGCTTCGCCGACCCAGAAACTCGGCTTTCACCTGCAGAGACTTCCCTCATGCATGCGGTTCAGCTCTGCTGGTTCATCAGATTCAGGTGCTGGAGCAGGATGCACGTAGAAGCTGCAGGACTGGACTGGGACTTGGGGACCCCTGGTCTACATGTCCTCCGCTCAGCTGTACCCCGGTCGGGTTCAGACTTGTACAGCTCAGAGCTGGAACATCACGATTGTCTGTTGTTTTGTTTTTAAGGAATGTGCCGCAATTTTCTTCATGTTTTGGCCCATTAATGTCACGACGTGTTCAGTCATGAAGAAGAAACGGCACCATCAGTTGCTCACAAAACCTTTTAGTTTTTTATACAGGATGATGTCAGAATGAACATAAAGTGCACTCTCACATTTCCAGGTGAACTTAAACTTTTCAGTGCATATGAACATTGTTCAATGTTTAAAGATTTGTTGGACATCGGTCTTGTTATTTATTTATTTTTTATTAAAAGATGATAAACAGAAAAAAATACAAAAGTAGTGTCTAAACCGTGACTTGGCCTCTAAATACTCTGGTTCAATGACACCTTGTTTCTAAACAGTCATCAACAGCCAGTCAGCTATCGCAAAGCGGGTCACGGCCTTGTGTGTGTGTGTTTGTGTGTGTGTGGGCGCGTATTTGCAACATTGTGGGGACCATGTTCTGGATTTTTACCATCACCGTGGGGACGTCTTGCCCTCATGGGGACATTTTCCCGGTCCCCACGGGTCCAAACCCTGTTTTGAGGGTCAAGATTAAGTTTTAGAGATTAAGTTACAATCAGGTTTTGGTTAGGATTAGGACAAGGGTTAGGTTTAGGCAATCAGTTATGGGCGTTAGGTTTAGGGTAAAGGGCTAGAGAATGCATTATACCAATGGATGTACCCCACAGGGATTTTTCTTTTGTTGGAGGTAGTCCCCACTTTGACATGTAGACGACACTCAGAGATCCAGATCTCCTCTTGGAAATTTCTTTAAAAAAAATTAAAAGTCAAAATTGTAGTAGTATTATGGTAACACAGCTTAAAAGTAAATTTTATATTGGGTTTTTGTTTTTTCAAAATGGCCAGAAACAGAAGTTCCCTCTTAGCAGGTTAGCACGATAGTCCACTGTTTGTAGGGTAGGAGTGTATGTGTGTGTGTGTGTGTATTACATATATACAGTCGTCCTCAAAATCATTCATATCCTCAAATTAAAGATGTATAAAAAAATTAGCTTTTCAGTGAAATAAGTTGAAATTGACAAAAGTAATAATAGATAAAAATTCTAAGAAAATCATGACATTGATTTGAATTTTGGTTCAACAGAAATATTAAAAACAACCACACAAAAAATAAAACAATTAACAAGCATGATAGGGCCCTGAATCCAAAAATTTGAGGCAATCACTGCAATCAGGTGTTTTCTCTAATGTTTAAAAAATCTTTTGCACCTGTTGACAGGACTTTTGGTCTTTGTTCATGGGAAAGGTGCTGTAATGTGTCTCGGACAGTTTTGTTTCTTTGTTCTTTCTTATGTGGAACCACAATTCAAAAGCAATATTTTATTCACTAAATTACAATTTTGTAAATTTAAATTTATTATTAGTTTCTTATTGTTTGAATTACGATTGTGAATTCATCGTTTTCTTTAATTGGGAGGTACGAATAATTTTGAGGACTGTACATATGTAATATGATCGGGTCCTAATCTGGTCTTGAACTGAGCAAAAACGGAGCCAAAATCCGTCTTTACTGCTACTGTAGGATAAAGAGTCTGTGCACTATGATCTCTGTGATTATCATCGGTGGCAGCACCTTCAGAAAAGCCAAAGTTCTGTCAGTTTCTGCAGCTTTCGTGTGTGTTAACCTAATGCCAAGGAGGAAAGACATCAGCAATAAGACGTTGGAGAAGCAACAGTTGCTGCCCATCTGTCCAGGAAGGGTTATAAGGTCATTTTCAAACTATTTGGAGTCCATCATTCTGGCGTGGATGTCCTGGAAAGGTCAGACCATGTATTGCTCAGAGAAAACCCCACAGCTACATCGTGGGCTCCCCAGGCCTCAGTCAGCATGTTAAATGTTAAAGTTCATGACAGTCCAGTTAGAAAAAGACTGAACCAGTTTGGCCGGTTAGAAAAGACTGCAGGAGGAAGCTTTTCTCTAAAAACAAGACAGCAGCACGGCTTCGATTAGCAAAGCTGCATCTGACTTCTGGAACATTACAGATCTATACACGACTGAAACAGGGAGGAATCAAGGTGCTGACACGAGGCGGTCCAAGTCCAGACCTCGTCCCGACCGGAAGGATGTGCTGGGACATAGAGACAGAATAAGTTGGCTGATCCTCCGCTCGGAAAGCTGCTCAGATTTTCTGATCCTCTTTACTCAGAGAGCCGAGAGCAGCAGAAGCTTCTTTATATTTCAGTCCTTCAACAGAAATCATCTTTCATCGCTTTCACTCCTTCCTGCCTAAATCTGATTGTAGGCGTCGAAGATGCATGCATGCATGTGCAATGCTGAGTGCACATGTAAGAAAATCGGAGGCACATTTTCTGAGATGTTCCTGAAATGATTTCAATGATTTCCAAAAACCAGGTCTTTGGAAATCTTTGTTTAAAGTCGGTGATGTTTGCAGAAATGATGGATTTTTTTTCTTTTTAAATGATTTTGACTCAAGTCCTGACTCCTCCGTGCTGCTTGTGCGGTTCAGTTTGTCCAGGGTTCCCACGCGTCCTGGCAAACCTGGAAAACCTGGAAAATGATTGGACAGTTTTCCAGTCATGGAAAACACATGAAAAATAAGAAAAAGAGAAAAATGTCCTGGAAAATGAATTTTTACCCCCTCTCCTTTGTTGCTGCTTCATCTCCGCTTCGCTGCCGCTTCGTCTCCTCTTCTTCTCCCAATAGTCGGTGCTTTGTCAGCGCTTCTTCTTTGCTTCTTCTTTCGCTTCTTCTTTGCTTCTTCTCTGCTTCTTCTTTGCTTCTTCTCCGCTTCTTCTTTGCTTCTTCTCCGCTTCTTCTTTGCTTCTTCTCCGCTTCTTCTTTGCTTCTTCTTTGCTTCTTCTCCGCTTCTTCTTTGCTTCTTCTTCGCTTCTTCTTCGCTTCTTCTTTGCTTCTTCTCCGCTTCTTCTTTGCTTCTTCTTCGCTTCTTCTTCGCTTCTTCTTTGCTTCTTCTCCGCTTCTTCTTTGCTTCTTCTTTGCTTCTTCTTTGCTTCTTCTTTGCTTCTTCTCCGCTTCTTCTTTGCTTCTTCTTTGCTTCTTCTCCGCTTCTTCTTTGCTTCTTCTCCGCTTCTTCTTTGCTTCTTCTCTGCTTCTTCTCCGCTTCTTCTCCGCTTCTTCTCCGCTTCTTCTTTGCTTCTTCTCCACTTCTTCTTTGCTTCTTCTCCGCTTCTTCTTTGCTTCTTCTCCGCTTCTTCTTCCGCTTCTTCTTTGCTTCTTCTCCGCTTCTTCTTCGCTTCTTCTTTGCTTCTTCTCCGCTTCTTCTTCGCTTCTTCTTTGCTTCTTCTCCGCTTCTTCTTCGCTTCTTCTCCGCTTCTTCTTCGCTTCTTCTCCGCTTCTTCTTTGCTCTTCTTTCTTTGCTTCTTCTCCGCTTCTTCTTCGCTTCTTCTTTGCTTCTTCTTCGCTTCTTTTTTCTTCTCCGCTTCTTCTTCTTTTTCTCCGCTTCTTCTTCGCTTCTTCTCCGCTTCTTCTTTGCTTCTTCTCCGCTTCTTTGCTTCTTCTCCGCTTCTTCTTCGCTTCTTCTTTGCTTCTTCTCCGCTTCTTCTTTGCTTCTTCTCCGCTTCTTCTTCGCTTCTTCTTTGCTTCTTCTTCGCTTCTTCTTTGCTTCTTCTTTGCTTCTTCTCCGCTTCTTCTTCGCTTCTTCTTTGCTTCTTCTTTGCTTCTTCTTTGCTTCTTCTCCTCTTCTTCTCTGCTTCTTCTTTGCTTCTTCTCCGCTTCTTCTTCGCTTCTTCTTTGCTTCTTCTCCGCTTCTTCTTCGCTCTCTTTTCTTCTTCTCCGCTTCTTCTTCGCTACTTTGTCCGCTTCTTCTTTGCTTCTTCTCCGCTTCTTCTTTGCTTCTTCTTCGCTTCTTCTTTGCTTCTTCTCCACCGCTTCTTCGCTTCTTCTTTGTTTCTTCTGCTTCTTCTTCGTTGCTTCTCCGTCACTTCTTTGCTTCTTCTCCCCTTTATCTCTCCTCCTCTGCCTCTTCGTTGCTGCTTCGTCGTTGCTTCGTCGCTGCTTCGTCTCTGCTTCATCTCCCCTTCTTCTCCTCTTCTTCTCTGCTTCGTTACTGCTTCTTTGCTTCTCTCTTTTCTTCCCACCGCTTTGTCTCTGCTTTGTTGCTGCTTCGTCACTGCTTTCTCCTTCGTCGCCACTTTGCCACAGCTTCTTTGCCACCGCTTCTTTGCCACCGCTGCTTCGTCACTGCTTTGCTCCTTCTCCCCTTTATCTCTACTTCGTTGCTGCTTCGTTGCTGCTTCGTCGTTGCTTCGTCGCTGCTTTGTTTCTTCTCCTCTTCTTCTCTGCTTCGTTACTGCTTCTTTGCCGCTTCTTCGCTTTGTCTCTGCTTTGTTGCTGCTTCGTCACTGCTTTGCTCCTTCTCCCCTTTATCTCCACTTCGTTGCCGCTTCGTTGCTGCTTCGTCGTTGCTTCGCTCCTCCTCCTCTTCTTCTTCGCTTCCTCTCCTCTTCTTCTCCACTTCATCGCCACTTTGTCACTACTTCGTTGCTGTAAAAAACAGAAGCTATAATTGTAGAACGCTTCTCCTAAAGCTTGGGGTGGATTTTGTTAGTCTATGTTGTGATAACGACTTGTACTGTAGCAGCTGGAAAAGTCCTGGAAAATGACTTCAAGAAAAGAGTGGGAACCGCTTTGTCTCGTGTCCAGCTGTGGTCCAGCTGTTTGTCCTCCTCCGTCTGGGTTTGGGTTCAGGTTAGACCGAGCCTTCAGGGAATGAATGGAAGTCAATGCAGTTGGTGTGTTTTGTGTGTGTGTATCCATTAGGAATCAGGGTCAGTCACTCAGCAGTCCATTAAGACCATAGATTCACTCTTTCCCTCTTTTTTTGTTCTGGTTGTTTCCGTCCATCCGTCTGTCTATCTGAACCTGCCTCAGGCTTTATCAATCACTGTCTGCCTCAGCCCCACTGCATCGTGGGTAGCTTGGAGCAGCTCTTGAGTGTGATGTTGTCCTCATGAGCTGCAGTTCGTGTGAGCGAACAGCAGGTGGAAGCAGAGGATAAACTCCACGTTCATGTTGGAGTTAAAGTAGAGCGTGGAGAACCTGATTATACACTCAGACTCACTCTCACAGATGTGCCGTCCAATCACATTACAGAGCAGCAGAAGCCTGAGAGCGATATGCAAATGAGTCTACACATTTTTAGCAGAATCTCTCTCTCTCTTCATCCACCTGTGTCAGTGAATGTGACTCGACCATCTGCTCTGCTGTCAGCTCTGCAAGTGTGAAGCATCCGTGCGGGCGTAGAAGCCCCGGGGCAGGTCTGACACGACGCCGCCCTCCTCACAGCCCTGACGCTAATCTGAGTTTACTCAAAAAACACACCAATATGCAGCCAGGAGCTCAAACTGAATCCTGATGCACATGTGGGGGCGGACGGGGGTCATGGGACACAGTGTCAATGAGCAGCCAGGACCCAAAACGGGTCCAGATGAGTTCGTATGTCTTTACATGAAGCATCTGCCCAAAATTATACAGAAAAACAGTCTTTATTCTAAATATGTGAAAAAAATGGCAACATGAAATATGAATTTCTATTATTTCAAAGCACAAGTAAGACAACAACAAGGAGTTTGGTCTTTACTTATTTGTTAATCAGAAACAAACAATAGAAATACCTTCAGTCATAAAGTGTCTAAATATTATATTTAAATGAGATCAAATTAAAGATCCATCTATCCATTCATCCATGACATTTAAAAACACTGTATCGATCTATTTTACTAATGAAATCTAGTGATATTTCATCGTTCTGTTACAAAATCTTGTGAGAATTCATAAAACTTTTGCAATATTTTCATATGCTGATATATTGTTGACATTCAAAAACACGATATCAATCTATTTTACTAACGAAATCTCGTGAGAATTCACAAAATCTTGTGAGATTTTGTAAGCAAAATAGATTGACACGGCATTTTTAAATATCGATTTGATACCGGCATCTGAAAATATGACGATATTTCAGTGTAATGACATTTTTTCCCTCCCCTCTTTTTCAAAGCGTCGGAAAACGGATAATAAAACTGCTATCCGCTATGACTGCTTATTTTTTTTCAGTTTTAATATCGGTATCGATGTTATCGGCCATATGTGTTTTAAAATACCAGTATATCTGATATCGGCCCATAACCATAACCTGCATCCTTATTCTGGATCATAGTATCCAGAACTTTCTGTGGATCCGGAACCACATTCGAAACATTCTAGAACTCACTCAGATCCTTTTTTTATATATATATATATATTTTGCAAAAATATAGTGCAACAAAATTTAAACTTGCCATGGGGAGGGGAAAAAAAACCCAAATAAACAAAAATATAAAATAGACAGTCATTACACTTTCAGTGCATACTGTGACCAAAATTCAACGGTTTTTACAGCCTTTTGGTTCGTGAATGTTTCAGTGTCTTTTATATATTCATGTCTTTATGGAAAACGCAAAATAAACGTTTTTTGTTTGCAAATTTATATTTGTGAATATAGCATTTCGCCAATATAATTATTTGATTCACAATAAACATCTTATCTGAACTCAACCATTTGCAAAAATTCCAAATATAACATGTTCGTAATACATTTTGTAAGCATTGCACAAACATGTATTTATCAATCGAGTGACATCCTTCCAAAACGTCTGAGTCACTGAACAAGTCCAAAATAGGTGAAGTACAGTTTCTGGATGAGAATCACAAAATGAGCAATTAATGTCCAATTCTTTCTTGAATTTGGTGAAAAGGTGCTTTACAGGGTAAATCTGTGAATAATTTTATAGAAAGTTTCTTTTACTTTGTTGGTGAGCAAATACCTGCTGGGTAAAGTCCAGTTTATGTCATAAATAATCTTGCTCCAGTTAACACAAACGTGAGGTTTCACAGAGACTTCATGTTGAAATAAATACCTGATCACCTTGTTATTTTTACGTGATGAAGAAAAACAAACATTTGGCCTGGGACACGGAATATGGCGAGAGAAGCCTCACTGAGATCCTTTTTTGTTATTTTTTACCACTCTGGACATTTGTATGGAGTAATATGGAATAATTCCAAAACAGGCTGACCTCACAATGATAAAGAATCCTTCAGAACACTCCTGGATCCAGAAGGTGATCCGGATCACCACCAAAAGTTAATGAGTTCGTCCTTGGACTCAGACACACGGCTGGTGAAGATTTCAGGTCAATCCGTCCAGAACTTTTCCTGTAAAGTTGCTGACAGACAGACCATCGCTACCGAAGACAACCTCTTTGACGGAGGAAATTGGGCCACATTTGTAGCTGCATTTGAAGGAGCCTTTGATTCCGGACAGGCTTGAATGCATCACTGTGATTTCAGCTGTCTTCAAATCCGGCCTTGGAAGGACGCAGCCCTCAAATTTGGACACAGCTTACGTTGCGAAGAGACGTCTATTAAAGGGAAGTTCAGGATTTTTGACATAGGGCCTCATTTTCAAGTGAGCCAGGATCCTACTTATCACTGGAGACAGTTTCAACATATTTCATCCCGTTATTCTAGTTCCAGGAGGTTGCCGATGCTAATGCTAGTGTAAGTCAGTAGAAATCTGCTAGCCTGTCATTAAAAACAACCTGAACGACTCCACAGAACATCCGAGGCAAATCATTTATAACTTAAGACTATCTGTGTAAATGTCGTGTTAACAGAATAATTTTATGAATAAAACTAACCTGCATTTTGTTGCATTTTGATTGTTGCTGCTAAGACACTTCCTGTATTTGGCAGCCGAGTGATGTCATCTGCTGCTAAATACATAAAGGAATTTTATTACACAAATTTACAGTCAAAACTACAGCCATGTCTAAAAGGCATGAGGATATGTCGGATTTTGGAGACGATTTTGAACTTTTTCATCAAACTAACTGTCACCATATCTCTATGAACCAGAATACACTGACAAAGGTGGTAACACTACCACCCAGAAGCAAAGTGTATCATTCCGCAGCTGGTAACAAACTAGTTCCTCAATATGTAATGCTAAATTAGTCATACAAGGATAGTTTTACTAGTTTAACACACGAGTTTAATAGTTTAACACAGTATTTACACAGATAGACTTGATGATTTGCCTCTGATGTTCTGTGGAGTGGATAAGATTGGTTTTAATGACAGGCTAGCAGATTCCTATTGACTCACACTAGCATTAGCATCGGCAACCTCCTGGAACTAGAATAAAGGGATGAAATATGTTGAAACCGTCTTCAGTGATTAGTAGGACCCTGGCTCACTTGTAAATGAGGCCCTATGTCAAAAATCCTGAACGTCCCCTTTAAGACCTGTATTAGATGATGAAGCCACTTCTGTCAAACTTGCCACCAATCAGAGAGCTTAAATTGACGGTAATGTCCAACCAGGAGCAGCCATATGGGATTAAAAGGTGGAACCTTTATGTGTATTTTTATGTAAAAAAACAACAAGAAGAAACAGGTGAGGCAACAACTGGACCTGGAGCCGATCTGTGAGGGTTTGATAGATTTGTGGTGGAAAAAATGGAGAAAAGTTCTTTTCTATTAAGTTTTTACAGCAGCTTATTGGAAACACCAGCTTATTTCTCTCATTGATAACTACAGGTGTGAAATTAACCTGATTCCTGAGGATTAAAACTTCAAATTGTTTCCCTCAGGGTTTGTTCTTAAGCTGGACGTTGTACGAATGCATTTCCATGTGCATGTTTGGTGTCTGTCAGTTTTCCGTCAGCATTTTTGCGTCTGTCAGGCTTCGATGCAACAAGAGCTGTCAGGACATGACAGGGGTCAGAGGTGAACGCACACACCAAACATAGTTTCCAGTGTGTCACAGTACACCCTGCAGACCGGCTGTCAGTCACCGACTCACAAGCCGGAGACGTTAACTGTGCCTTCACGTGTGTGTTCGGACATGCCTGCTTCCAACACGCCTCCGCTCTGCAGACGCCGCCGATGCCGAGCGCTCCAAGTGGTGTCATGAGGCTGGTTACGGACTCGGAGAGTTGGCCCACGAGTTCTCACCAGAACAATAAACCCGAGCCGTTTAAGGTCATAATCTAACACAGCTGCTGCTACCAAAATGAATTCACTTCATTACGTTAATGTGCTGCAGGTGCGTTCTGATGCCAGATGGTTCTGTTCAACAGTCTGGAGCAAAGAAGCAGCATTGGTTTTACCTTTAACATTTTTTTTCAAAAATACAGTTGTGTGGTCCTTATTTCTTTTTTTTTTTGCACGTTTGTCACACTGATATGTTTCAGATCATCAAATGAATTTAAATGTGAGACAAAGCTAACACAAGTAAACAGAAAATGAAGTTTATAAATGAAGATTTTTTTTAGTAAGGGGGAAAAAAATCCAAACCTTCATGGCCCTGTGTGAAAAAGTGATTGCCCCCCCTGTTAAAACATAAATTAACTGTGGTTTATCACATCTTTGGAAAGCTGAGTTCAATTTCTCTAGCCACACCCAGGCTTGATTACTGCCACACCTGTTCTCAAAGTGAAGTAGACCAAAGGATCCTCCAAAGCTAGACATCATGCCGTGATCCAAAGAAATTCAGGAACAAATGAGAAACAAAGTCATTGAGATCCATCAGTCTGGAAAAGGTTCCAAAGCCATTTCTAAAGCTTTGGGACTCCAGAGAACCACAGTGAGAACCATTATCCACAAATGGTGAAAACATGGAACAGTGGTGAACCTTCCCAGGAGGGGCCGGCCGACCAAAATGACCCCAAGAGCACAGCGACGACTCATCCAAGAGGTCACAAAAGACCCCAGAACAACATCCAAGAACTGCAGGCCTCACTTGCCTCAATGAAGGTCAGTGTTCATGACTCCCCCATCAGAAAGAGACTGGGGGGCAAAAATGGCTGCATGGCAGAGTTCCAAGACCAAAACCACTGCTGAGCAAAAAGAACATAAAGGCTCGTCTCAGTTTAGCCAGAAAGCATCTTGATGATCCCCAAGACTTTTGGGAAAATACTCTGTGGACTGACGAGACAAAAGTGGAACTTTCTGGAAGGTGGAGGTCCCATTACATCTGGCGTAAAAGTAACACGGCATTTCAGAAAAGGAACATCATAGCAACAGGAAAATATGGTGGTGGTAGTGTGATGGTCTGGGGCTGTTTTGCTGCTTCAGGACCTGGAAGACTTGCTGTGGTAAATGGAACCATGAATTCTGCTTCTACCAAAAAATCCTGAAGGAGAACGTCCGGCCATCTGTTGGTGACCTCAAGCTGAAGCGCACTTGGGTTCTGCAGCAGAACAATGATCCAGAACACACCAGCAAGTCCACCTCTGAATGGCTTAAGAACAACAAAATGAAGACTTTGGAGTGGCCTAGTCAAAGCCCCCACCTGAATCCCATTGAGATGCTGTGGCATGACCTTAAAAGGCGGTTCATGCTGGAAAAGCCTCCAATGTGGCTGAATTACAACAATTCTGCAAAGATGAGTGGAACAAAATTCCTCCACAGCGCTGTAGAAGACTCACTGCCAGTTATCACAAACGCTTGATGCAGTTGTTGCTGCTAAGGTGGAACAACCAGTTATTAGGTTTAGGGGAAGATCACTTTTTCACACAGGGACATGGAGGTTTGGATTTTTTTTTTCCCCCTTAAAAATAAAAACCATGTAAAAACTGCATTTTCTGTTTACTCGTGTTAGATTTGTCTAATACTTAAATTTATTTGATGATCTGAATCATTTAACTGTGACTAACATGCATATTTTTTAGAAAAATATTAAAAAATATATTTTTTTGTTATTTTATAATCATATTTTATTCTTTTCATTTCAATTTCTTTATGAGGGAGTGGCTAGCCTAGTGCTAATGTCACGGACTTTGGTGCAGCAGATCTGGGTTCGAGTCCTCAGCACGGCACCATGGACCTCTGAGGCAGAATATCTGTTTTAATAAAATGAAAATAAAAGTAGTTTTTGTCTGTTTTGTCTGGTTTATAAGTAGGTTTATCATCCATTTATCGTTGCCGAGGTGAATTGCTCAATATATTCAAGATCGAAATGAAAAAAGAAAAAAGAAATGAAATATCGTGATATTTATTTTTGGCCATTATCGCCCAGCCCTATTTGCTAGTAGGCTGAAGATTTTTTAAAATAAACTTGTTCAGTAAAACCTAAAGTAAAAAATAAGTTGTGAAGTTTATATATCAGTTTTCAGAAAATGTCCATTTTTGTCCTGAAGGTCTCAGGAGGATGTTGGATTAAACTCAGTGAGAGTTAAAGCAGATGAGGGATTTTCTGACGTATGCACACTTTAGACTGGAGGCTTAAATATAGAAATATGGACAAATTTCATGCAGGGAATTTCTAATTAACACCAGGTCTCGTCTCTGGAGGTTCTGTAGTGGGTTTTATGTCTAAGCAGCTTCGTAGCCTCCGTTTGTTAAATTTAATACCTGTTTTTATCGGGAATGAGTCATGCTGCTCGCTCTGCATCCTCTCCTCTCTGTAGTCTGACTGAAACCATCAGGAATCTCTCACTGGTCGGATTCTGGGTTAAATGGTTGCAGACGGCTGCCATGAGGGTGTTTTATCTCTGATCAAATTTGAAACACTCAGAAAGAAATCTGCTTAATCTTCTCTGCGTGGTTATCACATCCTCTCTGATCAGTCCACTCTCATCTCCAGTTTGGCTTTTCCGCAGCCAACTGGTTCAAACTGGAAGCTGCTCAGATCAGAGATGAGCTTCCTTCTTTTCCACAGATGGCCAATTAATCTGCTTCATAATAATTGTTTATCTGTGTTGGCTTTATACATTTTTATTTTCAACGATATTTTCTATATTATAGAGTTTGCAGGTACTTGTCATGATGTTGTTTTTCTGCTTTTACAGGGTTCCATTTAATATTTCTTTTAGTTAATATTTTGAATTAATTTTCTTTCTTTGTTTCTTTCTTTGTTTCTTTTTCTTTCTTTCTTTCTTTCTTTCTCTCTTTCTCTTTTTTTTTTTTTTTTTTTTTCTTTCTTTTTTCTCTCAAATTTGTTTCTTTCTTTGTTTCTTTCTTTGTTTCTTTCTTTGTTTCTTTTTGTTTCTTTGTTTCTTTCTTTCTCTCTTTCTCTCTCTCTCTTTCTCTCTCTTCTCTCTCTCTCTCTCTTTCTTTCTCTCTTTCTCTTTCTCTGTCTCAAATTTTTTATTCTTATAAAATTAATTATACACAATATATTACTTTATCAATCCCAAAGAGAAAATTTGATTTATGTGATTAATTTTTAAAAATTTTAATTTAATTTTGTATATGTAATTATTGTAAGAAATATAAACAAATTATTTTTTAAATTTATTTATTTATAATCTCTTTATTCATTATTTTTCTATTTTGAAAATATTTTTATTGATATTTTTAAATGATTTTTTATTTGTTTATTTATTCATTTAGCCATAATTTTTTTCTTTTTGATACTTTTTTATTATTTGGTTTATTTTGATTACATTTTTATAAATGGTAATAAAAAAAATTAAGCCAAGGAGAAAAAAATATAAAATTCATTAAAATGTTTATAATAATGATTAGTTTTTTGTTTTTTTTATAATTTTATTTGTCTTTGATATATTTTCTTCTTAATTACCTGTTTTATGTCATGTTGTTTTATGTGTTAATCATCTTTAAAATTCTCTTTGTCTCATTTGCTGGTTGCAGATGAAAGACATTTTTGTTGTGGTCTTTAAAAAAATCATGAAACTTCTTTATTGGAATTACACAATTGTTTTCATAGTTTCCTGAAAAGCATCCCAGTCACGTATCTCCCATCCATCAGACACTGAAATCCAACTCTTGTGCTCCACTTTCATGGAGTGTGATAGTTGGACTCAGCGATCAGTATTGGGGTCTTTCGGGTATTTTTGCACCACATGGGAGCGACTCGCAGCCCTCCGAAGCCTCATTATCAGCCCACATGGGCCTGAACACACAGGGGGCCTATTAGAGCCAGACAGGATGCAGCTTTTCCCCCCAAATCTGTCACATTTGTATTTTTTTATTCAACTTTAATGAGGTAAGAACCGCTCCAATTAGAACTGAGAGGTGGATTCTGACTGAATCAAAGTTTTGTTGTTAATGAATCTGTTTTTCTGATGTACAACCAGATAATCACGTAGAGTAAAAAATAGAGGCAATGAGTGCTTGATAAGGAGGCTGACATCAGTTCATTAAATTCAACTTATTTAAATTAGATTTACAAGACTGAACAAAAACAGAGTGATTCAGCTCGGTTTAATCAGTCTGTATCAGTAGAAATAAGCCAATCAAATCCTCAAACATCTGCTGCTGTTATCAATGAAGCCATGTTGTATTTCCCAGGTTAATCAGCTGTCCTGACCTGATTATGGTGATAAATCTAGCAGTTCGTACTGCTGACGGTGCTTCCAGGTGTTCCTCAGCTTCAGCCTGACCAAACACTCGGGATGCAGTAATCAGCAGCGGCCTTATCTCAGCAGATCACCGCCACTGAGTCAGACCGTAGGCCGTCCAGCATCTGTGTCTGGATTTATCAGGCCGAGCAGCCCGGCTGCTGATGGATGAGGCTTTAAAACGTGTTCGGTGCTCGTTCTTCTGCTGAAGGTGGAAAGTTGGACTGAGATCTGGTGACGGTGGAGGCCGCTGGAGTACAGTGAACTCATCGTCAGGTTCTAGAAAGCAGTTGGAGATGCTTGAACTTCAGCGAGTCGTCTTCACCATGTCTACATGATGTTGAGTTGCCGTATGATTGACTGGTTGCATGCAGCACTGGTGGTAACAAGCAGTTGAAACCTGAACTCAGTCATCTCAGATGTAAAACACACCTGTATGCAACAGAAAACTGGAACAATGACCAGTAAAAAGCTGCTTTACTGATTCATCTGATGTGAGACTCAAGACTACAGGGTTCCCACGCGTCCTGGAAAACCTGGAAAATGATTGAACATTTTGCCAGTCATGGAAAACACATGGAAAATGAGAAAAAGAGTAAAATGGCCTGAAAAAATTATTTTTCCTCCAACTGCTTCGTCGCCACTTCATTGCTAATTCAACGCTAATTGATTGCTAATTCATCGCTAATTTCTCGCTACTGTGTTGCTACTTCGTCACTAATTCGTTGTTAATATGTCGCTACCCTGTCTCTACTTTGTTGCTACCCTGTCGTCACTTCGTCTCCGCTTTGTCGCCACTTGGTCATTAATTTGACGCTACCCTGTCGCTACTTCATTGCAGCTTCATCGCTGCATCTTCATTGGTAATTCATCGCTAATTGATTGCTAATTCATCGTTAATATCTCGCTACCTTGTTGCTACTTCGTCACTAATATGTCGCTGATTTGTTGCTACCCTGTCGCTACTCCTTGCCACTTTGTCACTAATTCGTTGTTAATTTGTCGCTACCCTGTCACAACTTCGTTGCTACCCTGTCGTCACTTCGTCTACGCTTCGTCGCCACTTTATCGCCACTTTGTCACTACCCTGTCACAACTTCGTTGCTACTTCACCGCTGCTTCATTGCTGCTTCGTTGCTAATTTGTCGCTACCCTATCACTACTTCGTTGCTTCTTCACCCCCGCTTCATTGCTGCTTCGTCGCCGCTTCGTCGCCACTTTGTCGCTCACTTGTCGCTCACTTGTCGCTACCCTGTCGCTACTTCGTTGCTACTTCACCCCCGCTTCATTGCTGCCGTTGCCGCCCGTTGCTAATTTGTCGCCACCCGTCGCTACTCTGCACTTCACCCCCGCTTCATTGCTGCTTCGTTGCTAATTTGTCGCTACCCTGTCACTACTTTGTTGCCGCTTTGTTGCCGCTTCGTCGCCACTCTGTCGCCACTTTGTCGCCACTTTGTCGCTACCCTGTCACAACTTCGTTGCTACTTCACCGCTGCTTCATTGCTGCTTCGTTGCTAATTTGTCGCTACCCTATCACTACTTCGTTGCTACTTCACCCCCGCTTCATTGCTGCTTCGTTGCTGCTTCGTTGCTAATTTGTCACTACCCTGTCGCTACTTCGTTGCTACTTCACCCCCGCTTCATTGCTGCTTCGTTGCTGCTTCGTTGCTAATTTGTCACTACCCTGTCGCTACTTCGTTGCTACTTCACCCCGCTCATTCTACTTCGCCCACTTTGTCACTACCCTTCGCTACTCCCACTTCACCCCCCCGCCACTTTTCGCTACCCTGTCACAACTTCGCACTTCACCGCCCATTCTGCCTCTAATTTTCGCTACCCTGTCGCTACTTCGTTCTACTTCACCCCGCTCATTCTGCCTGCGCTCTGCTAACTTTCGCTACCCTGTCGCTACTTCGTTGCTACTTCACCCCCGCTTCATTGCTGCTTCGTTGCTAATTTGTCGCTACCCTGTCACTACTTTGTTGCCGCTTTGTTGCCGCTTCGTCGCCACTCTGTCGCCACTTTGTCGCCACTTTGTCGCTACCCTGTCACAACTTCGTTGCTACTTCACCGCTGCTTCATTGCTGCTTCGTTGCTAATTTGTCGCTACCCTGTCGCTACTTCGTTGCTACTTCACCCCCGCTTCATTGCTGCTTCGTTGCTGCTTCGTTGCTAATTTGTCACTACCCTGTCGCTACTTCTTCTACTTCACCCCCGCTTCATTCTCTTCGTTCTGCTTCGTTCTAATTTGTCACTACCCTTCGCTACTCTTCTACTTCACCCCCGCTTCATTCTACTTCGTTCCACTTTTCACTACCCTGTCGCTACTCTTCTACTTCACCCCCGCCGCCACTTTTCGCTACCCTGTCACAACTTCTTCTACTTCACCGCTCTTCATTCTGCTTCTTTGCTAATTTTCACTACCCTGTCGCTACTTCCTCTACTTCACCCCCGCTTCATTCTCTTCTTCTCTTCTTCTAATTTTCACTACCCTTCGCTACTTCTTGCTACTCACCCCCGCTTCATTGCTACTTCTTCTAATTTTCGCTACCCTTCACTACTTTGTTCCGCTTTGTTGCCGCTTCGTCGCCACTCTGTCGCCACTCTGTCGCCACTTTGTCGCCACTTTGTCGCCACTTTGTCGCCACTTTGTCGCTACCCTGTCACAACTTCGTTGCTACCTCACCCCCGCTTCATTGCTGCTTCGTTGCTGCTTCGTTGCTAATTTGTCGCTACCCTGTCACAACTTCGTTGCTACCTCACCCCCGCTTCATTGCTGCTTCGTTGCTGCTTCGTTGCTAATTTGTCGCTACCCTGTCGCTACTTCGTTGCTACTTCACCCCCGCTTCATTGCTACTTCGTTGCTAATTTGTCGCTACCCTGTCACTACTTTGTTGCCGCTTTGTTGCCGCTTCGTCGCCACTTCGTCGCCACTTTGTCGCCACTTTGTCGCCACTTTGTCGCCGCTTCGTCGCCACTTTGTCGCTAACTTGTCGCTACCCTGTCGCTACCCTGTCGCTACTTCGTTGCTACTTCACCCCCGCTTCATTGCTGCTTCGTTGCTAATTTGTCGCTACCCTGTCGCTTCTTCGTTGCTACTTAACCCCCGCTTCATTGCTGCTTCGTTGCCGCTTCGTCGCCACTTTGTCGCCACTTTGTTGCCACTTTGTTGCCACTTTGTCGCCACTTTGTCGCCACTTTGTCGCCACTTTGTCGCCACTTTGTCGCTATTTCATCGCTGTAAAAAGTAGAAGCTACAATTGTAGAACACTTCTCCAAAAGCTTGGGATGGCCTTTATTAGTCTACGTTTTGATAACTTGACTCATACTGTAGCAGCTGGAAAAGTCCTGAAAATGTCCTTGAAAAAGCCCGGAAAATAACTTCCAGAAAAGAGTGGGAACTCTGTGAGTTTCCTCCTCGTCTCACAGGTTGTTATTAGATCGTCTGTCTTGTTTTTGCTCAGCTGAGTATTTGCTGAATTTCCGGGTTATTTTGCTTGATCACTTGTGCTTTTGTCGAGCTTCTAGTTTTCTGTTGGAGTTTGGGTCTTATCTTCAGCTTCACCCGGTCCTGCCTCCTCGGTCTGCATCTTTACTTGACGACAGAAAAAAGCTGAATCATTTTTATTAGTCGAACCAAATCTGGACAGATGTTATTTCAACCAACATCTGAGGAAACCAGATGCTCTCAGAGCGACACGAACACGCCCGGATAATTTGGTTAAGGGTCAAGTTACTCCTGCTGCGAGACTCAAACTGCATTCTTCTTCTCATGACGATTAGCTGCTAGTTAAATCGCTGGTTTGTGATGTGTAACTGGGAAAAGCCCAACACTCAGGTATACACTGGGACAGAGACAGTGGACCAGTTAGCTGCAGACTGGACTGCAGTTTATAAACAGCTCACCTGGAATATTACATGTACAGACAATGTACAGTCATCCTCAAAATTATTTATAACCTCAAGTTAAAGAAAGAAAAAAATCAGCTGAAATAAGATGAAAAAGTCTGGAAAAGTCCTGGAAAATGACTCAAGAAAAGAGTGGGAGTTGGCCTTGATGGGGATGTTTGAGTTTTAAATTGTGATTAAAATGCTGCCACATGTCTCATCTCCATGAAGATCTTGATGTGAGCACACAGACCTGGTTCAGAGCTCTTACTGATTATTTTGATCATTTCTCTCCTCATCATCATGTAGAAATATGAAAGATGAAGTCCGAAGCTCTTTATCGGTTTGTTGCTGACTACCTGCACAGGTGTAGCAACATAAACAGCCCCCCCACCCCACCCCGCGTCCCTAAGGTGCAGCTTCCTGACGTCCAGAGGAAGAAGCGAGGTCGCCGTGGAGAACAGGAACGAACTCGCCACAACACACTGCTCTTCTTCTGCAATTACAGACCACTCTGTGGAATTCACACACACCGACGCCATGCCTGAAGAGCCCTCCCCTCCCCCCTCGCTGGGCTGGAGTGTGTGAATGAGGAGGAGGAGGAGGAGGAAGGTGGGAGAGGAGAATATGGATGAAAAGAAAGAAGAAGGATGGAAGCAGCAAGTCAGGATAACAAAGGAAGGAAGGAGCTAATGAAGGAGAGAAAACACACAAAAGAGGACGAGATGGAGGAGTGGTGTGTTAGAGAGCAGCGGTGTGTGTGTTTGTGTGTGTGCGCGCGTGTGCTGTCAGCCCTGTGATTGGCTGAGCCCGGCTAGATGCACCAACAGCTGAAAGAAGACGAGAACAGAGGAGGAGAGGGAGGCTGCAGATAGAGGAGAGAGCACAAAGAACGAGTGTGTGAGTGAGTGTGTGTGTGTGCTGCATGCTCGCTAATGTGTGTGATTTCCAGAGGTGTGTGTGTGTGTGTGTGTGCAGCAGCAGCAAGCAAAAAGCAGAGAGGAGGAGGAAGAGGAGGAGGAGGAAACCTGATCTCACTCTCTCTTTGGATTTGCCTTCATCGTCATCAGCCTCGCCGTTAGCTTAGCCCGGCCCGGTTTGGCCCAGTTCGGACCCGGTTGTGGTGGTGGCGGCGGTGGGGATGGAGCGGTTCCTGGCCCTGCTGCGACTGCTGAGCAGGAGGAGGCGAGGGAGGAGGTACAGGGCAGACGACGACTACCAGGAGGGCTACGAAGACGTTTACTACTACACCACCAAGTACAACACACACCTACTGAGTGAGTCCCATAGAGATGAACTGGAGAGAGAGAGAGCTTATCAACAGATTATGACACTTGGAGAAGGAGGAGGAGTGTGTTTTAGTCATCTTATGAGGACATGAAGGGGTTTATTCAGTGAATGGGACAGAAAGCTGTTTAAGTTTCAGACGTGGTCCTCTGGGATGGACACGGGTGCGTGTGCGTGGTCGTTTATTATAGATGAAGGTCTTTAACGAGCTGCTGCTCAGTTACACATGCTCAGGTATCCAGGTGACGGGGGGCAGGTGGTTTGTGGGTAATGAAAAGGGAGGAAGTGTTTACTGCAGAGAGGAATGTGGACAATGTGGGAAAACACACGCAGACGCACTAATTCCAGGTTGAACATGCCGTGGATGTTTTACTCGGTTTGTTCAAACCTTCAAAACTTTTCATAAGAAAAATTTCCTTCCTTTCCTCATCATTTATCCTCTTAAGATCCACATCATCTCAACCTTGATCACATTTCCAGGGGAATAAAATCACACACGCTGTCGTTTTAGATGATTTATTTATGTCTTTAAACAACAACAAGAGCAAGAACAGCAGCGCTGGGTCGGAGGTGAGATGGAAGCCGTCTCCGTCACACGAGCTGCAACATTTCAGCTTTTATCATCTGTCTCGCTGAATAAATTCAGTTTGTTGTGATTTTAGTTCCTCTACAAGTCGATGCACGGAGATGAGGCGGCAGCGGGACCCATTTTTAGAAGGTGACAGGGTGTGGTGCGTTCACGCCAAGACTGTTAAAGCGGCTTCATTAAAGGTGTGGGGTTGAGCTTGACAAGCTTGGAGTGGGTTCGAAACTTGATTATGGAAAAAATCATTATCACAATTATTTTAATCAAAACTGAAATCACGATTATTCAAACAATTATTTTCTAGTTACATTTATTTCACGTTTCTCTTTGTCAAAAGAGACTTTTTTGATTATTTACGCAAAATGTTTAAACTGAAAATATAGGCTACAAACGTGTTTTGCATTGTATAAAACATGAAATGAATAAAATAAATATACTTTGAACATTAAATAAGGAGAAAAATAGCATAAATGTATCCAAAATAAACTGTGTCCAGATGTGCTGCAACTTCTCTATATTTGAAGAATAAATACTCTAAGCTTATTTACTGTATATAAAAGATCAGAGATGCATGATATTGGAATTTTGACCGATATACGATATGCTGATATTTTAAAACCCATGAGGCCGATAACCGATACCGATATTAAACTGAAAAAAATAAGCAGTCATTGCAAATAGCAGTTTTGTTATCCGTTTCTGACGCTTTGAAAAATAGGAGTGGGAAAAAATATCAATACACTGAATTAAATATTGTGATATTTTCATATGCCGATATCAAATGGATATTTTAAAATGCGGTAAATCTCACGAGATTTTATCGTTCTGCAAAAAAATCTCACCATATTTCATAAATCCTCGTAAGATAAGATTGATACCATGTTTTTGAATGTCAATATGATATCAGCATATGAAAATATCGCAAAAGTTTTGTGAATTCTCACAAGATTTCGAAACAGAGTGATATATCACGAGATTTCATTAGTAAAATAGATCGATACTGCATTTTTAATGTCAATGTAATATCAGCATAAGAAGATATCGCGATATTTCAATGTATTGATATTTTTTTTTTTTTTAGTCTTCAGAAGTTTTAAAGTCTCTAAAAGAGAAGTTTTTGAAAAAGTTTTCTTTTTTTTTTAACTTTAGAAACAACGCTCTGATGGGTTTAATATCAGTGGGGTGGCTGATGTCCAATACTCAGTTTTAAGGCCGATATAGGCCAATACCGATAGGGGGCCGATTATATCATGCATCGCTACAAAAAAAAAGTTTAAGCTTTAGTGCAGCACTACAACAGTCCAAATCTAACATTTTTACCAATAACACCCAACAAATTGCCTCGGTGAGAAGCTACTGAAATGAACTTTAACTTCAGAATAACAGAAAAAAAGCTAATCGTTTCAACTTGATTATATGAGTTTTAAAATCGTTTGACACAAAAATTGAAATCATGATTACATTTTGATAAGTTGCCCAGCCCTAAGTCAGATCGAAGGTTTTATTACAGTTACAGTTACAATTTCCCCCCCCCTCCCCCCCCCCTTCCCCCCTTTCCCTTTCTATAAGGTAAGGGGAATTCATTCATACAGCTCATTTCATGCATAATGCAGCACAATGTGCTGTAGAGTTATAAATGATACCCACGTCTTCTTGAATGGCAGATTTCTCAATAATGAAATGAAATGAAAAAATGAAATGAAAAATACTTTATTTATCCCAGAAGGGAAATTCAACATTGTAATGGCTGTCTTTTTTTTTTCTTTCTTTTTTTTTTTTTTTTTTTGTTGTTAAAAAATATCAACATTTAAAAAAAATTTTTTTTTAAATATTTAAAATAAATTATTTAAAATATTTAAAAACATTTTTTTCTAAAATATTATAAACATCCAGGTGAGAAGCTCTGTGAAACTGAAATACAAACATACAATTGTACATACAGTATTTTATTCTGAATTAAAAGAGGAATAAATCAAACACTTAGTGCGGATAAAAGTTGTTTTCACTCGGAATTAAGGGTTTACATGGTCTTCTGAAAGCAGAACAAACTTTTATTCAGAATTAAAACTCTCGTGTAAAGGGGTGTAATGTGTGCCAGGCCGGCTCATGTGCTGAATCCAGATCAGACGGTAAACCAGACCCAGACTTGTCAGGGTGGATGGATGGATGGAGGGACCGGTAGATGGATAGACTTTCTGTTGGTTAAACATTACATTATGAAGCAAAGTTGCTGTTGCTATATAGTAAATAAGTTAGACAGTTTGCCACCAAAGGCTTTTTATAAGTGTTGTTGTTGTTGTTTCGTAGAAGTAAACCTCTGTTCAGATGTTTGAGGTGTAACTAAAGTAAAAAAAAAAAACTGCATCAGAGTCACTTTTCTGCTTGAAATGCCTCATTGCAAAAAAAGCTAGTTTTTTCAGTTTTGTGGTCAAAAGCTGGCATTTTTGCTGCAACTACCCGAGGGCTGGGCAATAAACCGAAAATTTACAGACACTGAAATTTACAGTGATAACCGACGTCATTTTGCCCATGTCGGTATTTTTGGTGTGCTGCCCCTTTAAAAAAGCCGGCAGTGGAATAGCTGCACAGGACTTTTTTGCTAACTCCAACTTGCTGTAGTTTCTTGCAGTATGACATTCCTGCACTGCAGCCGAGTGTTTTCATTCATCTCTTGCACGTTTTCTGTTCATAACATGTCTGAGTGAGAGGTGAAGTTTATTTGATGTCGATATTAAGTGAAAAACGTTTGAAGGAATGTTTGTGCTAAGCGTTTTAAAACGTTTTTTAGCTACTTAGTTGCTGCCTCTTCGCTACTTCATCATTACTTCGTTGCTACTTCGTTGCTACTTCGTCGCTACTTCTTCGCTACTTCATCGCTACTTCGTCCCTGCCTCGTCGCTGCTTCGTCACTACCTCGGCTCTACAGCAGCGCTACTTTGGCGCTGCCTCAGCGCCTCCTCGTCGCTACTTCGGCGCTGCTTCATCACTGCTTCGGCGCTGCTCCGTCGCTGCCTCGTGGCTGCTTGGTTGCTGCTTTGTTGCTGCCTCGTTACTGCTTTGTTGCTGCCTCGTTACTGCTTTGTCGCTGCTTTGTCGCTGCTCCGTCACTGCCTCGTGGCTGCTTCGTTGCTGCTTTGTTGCTGCTTTGTTGCTGCTTTGTTGCTGCCTCGTTACTGCTTCGTGGCTGCTTCGTGGCTGCCTCGTGACTGCTTTGTCGCTGCTTTGTCACTACTTCGTCGCTGCTTTGTCGCTGCTTCGTCGCTGCTCCGTCACTGCCTCGTGGCTGCCTCGTGGCTGCTTCGTTGCTGCTTTGTTGCTGCTTTGTTGCTGCCTCGTTACTGCTTCGTGGCTGCTTCGTGGCTGCCTCGTGGCTGCTTCGTTGCTGCTTTGTTGCTGCTTTGTTGCTGCCTCGTTACTGCTTCGTGGCTGCTTCGTGGCTGCCTCGTGGCTGCTTCGTCGCTGCTTTGTCACTACTTCGTCGCTGCTTTGTCGCTGCTTCGTCGCTGCTTCGTCGCTGCTCCGTCGCTGCCTCGTTACTGCTTCGTGGCTGCTTTGTTGCTGCCTCGTCGCTGCTTTGTCGCTGCTTTGTCACTGCTTTGTCACTACTTCGTCGCTGCTTTGTCCCTGCTTCGTCGCTGCTCCGTCACTGCCTCGTGGCTGCCTCGTGGCTGCTTCGTTGCTGCTTTGTTGCTGCCTCGTTACTGCTTCGTGGCTGCTTCGTGGCTGCCTCGTGGCTGCTTCGTTGCTGCTTTGTTGCTGCCTCGTTGCTGCCTCGTCGCTGCTTTGTCACTACTTCGTCGCTGCTTTGTCACTACTTCGTCGCTGCTTTGTCGCTGCTTCGTCGCTGCTCCGTCGCTGCTCCGTCGCTGCCTCGTTACTGCTTCGTGGCTGCTTTGTTGCTGCCTCGTCGCTGCTTTGTCGCTGCTTTGTCACTGCTTTGTCACTACTTCGTCGCTGCTTTGTCCCTGCTTCGTCGCTGCTCCGTCACTGCCTCGTGGCTGCCTCGTGGCTGCTTCGTTGCTGCTTTGTTGCTGCCTCGTTACTGCTTCGTGGCTGCTTCGTGGCTGCCTCGTGGCTGCCTCGTGGCTGCTTCGTCGCTGCCTCGTCGCTGCTTTGTCGCTGCTTTGACACTACTTCGTCGCTGCTTTGTCGCTGCTTCGTCGCTGCTCCGTCACTGCCTCGTGGCTGCCTCGTGGCTGCTTCGTCGCTGCTTTGTCGCTGCTTCGTCGCTGCTTCGTCGCTGCTTCGTCGCTGCTCCGTCGCTGCCTCGTTACTGCTTCGTGGCTGCTTCGTGGCTGCTTTGTTGCTGCCTCGTCGCTGCTTTGTCGCTGCTTCGTCGCTGCTTTGTCGATGCTTTGTCGCTACCTTGTGGCTGCTTCGTAGCTTCTTAGGCTCTACTTCAGCGCTACTTCGGTGCTGCCTCGGCGCCTCCTGGGCGCTACCTCGTCGCTGCTTCGTCGCTGCTTCGTCGCTGCTTCATCGCTGCTTCATCGCTGTAAAAAACAGCAGTTACAGTTGTAGAACACTTCTCTAAAAGCTTGGGGTGGAAGTTATTTGTATATGTTGTGAGAACTTGACTCATACTGTAGCACCTGGAAAAGTCCTGAAAATTACCTGGAAAAGTCCTGGAAAATAACTTCAAGTAAAAAGTGGGAACCCTTCTGGACTCTAGTTGACTCTTGATCTTCATCTTATGGGACACGTGTACAAATATCCGTCTACTGAAGTAAATAAATGAAACCAAACCGTATTCTTATGATTTCACGAACCGTACGCGGATTTTTCACTGATTTTAATGTGTTTTTATGCACTTTGAGCATTTTGTTTCTCCACATTGATAAAAGAAAACCTTGAGTTTGATATGAGAGGAAACGATGAAGAGAAATTGTCTCATCGGTAAACAAACCACAGCACATTAACATTCCAGTCAGATCCTCGTCAGATTCAAAAGGGTAATCTGCTGCGATGAATTCAGAGTGTGAATTGATGGTGTGGATGATGAAGTGAGGAGTGTGTTCCAGTGATCAGGAATACAGTTTCTATTTTCAGCTGGAGCAGCTGGGCCGTTTGTTCTGGACAGGTGTGGAAATCAGATTCTATTCTTGTCTCTACGTTTCATTTCTGTTTGTGCCGCTGCTCCATCAGGATCTTTTAAGGTTTTGCTGTTTTTGTTGATCAGTCGGGGAGCAGCAGGAGATGAAGCCAGAGATGAATAGCAGCTTCGTATGCAGTGAAAACACCCGTCCTCCTGCAGAGGACAGAGATAATGGCTTATCCAGGTTTCTGGATCACAAACATGATTCTTTCTTCTTTTGTCTCCCAAGCTGCTTATTGGTTCTGCTTTCTGAGGGCGTTTTTGCTTCTTCACTTGGTTTCCATCCAGTTTTTGTCCCTGATCATTCTCAGAGATGCAGTTTTTGTTAGTTAAGCTATTCAACTCTGACCTGTGAATCATAGAATCGTAGAAAAGGCTCTTATCTCAGGGGATGAACCATGTCAGGACCCGGTACCCTCTCAGTCTTTTCTAAAATATTTAAGCTCTGATTTACAAAGACTTCAACTAAAATGACAAAGAACAGCATCAGGTATTTGCTGAACTTGCATAGCAACAATTTCTACTTCACGTGGCAACACAACAAACTTGTTTCAGCATTTAACCTAAAATACTAAGCTGCCGAAAAAAATCGTCTCTTTTTATTAATATTCCCAACTGCTGAGTTTTTTCGGCACCTGGTATTGTTGGGGGTCTAAAATAAGATGAGGAAATGTTTTGAACGGAGTTTTTCACAGGCGACGCAACAGCAACAACATGGGCTGCTCATGGGGAACAGGTCTGATGGAGGGACGGGTCCCCCCCAGAACCTGGACCTGAACAGGTCTGATGGAGGGACGGATCCTCCCCAGAACCTGGACCTAAGCAGGTCTGATGGAGGGACGGGTCCTCCCCAGAACCTGGACCTGAACAGGTCTGATGGAGGGACGGGTCCTCCCCAGAACCTGGACCTAAGCAGGTCTGATGGAGGGACGGGTCCTCCCCAGAACCTGGACCTGAACAGGTCTGATGGAGGGACGGGTCCTCCCCAGAACCTGGACCTAAGCAGGTCTGATGGAGGGACGGATCCTCCCCAGAACCTGGACCTAAGCAGGTCTGATGGAGGGACGGGTCCTCCCCAGAACCTGGACCTGAACAGGTCTGATGGAGGGACGGGTCCTCCCCAGAACCTGGACCTAAGCAGGTCTGATGGAGGGACGGATCCTCCCCAGAACCTGGACCTCAGCAGGTCTGATGGAGGGACGGATCCTCCCCAGAACCTGGACCTCAGCAGGTCTGATGGAGGGACGGGTCCTCCCCAGAACCTGGACCTGAACAGGTCTGATGGAGGGACGGATCCTCCCCAGAACCTGGACCTCAGCAGGTCTGAAGGAGGGATGAATCCTCCCCAGAACCTGGACCTGAACAGGTCTGATGGAGGGACGGGTCCTCCCCAGAACCTGGACCTAAGCAGGTCTGATGGAGGGACGGGTCCTCCCCAGAACCTGGACCTGAACAGGTCTGATGGAGGGACGGATCCTCCCCAGAACCTGGACCTGAACAGGTCTGATGGAGGGACGGGTCCTCCCCAGAACCTGGACCTAAGCAGGTCTGATGGAGGGACGGGTCCTCCCCAGAACCTGGACCTGAACAGGTCTGATGGAGGCTGACTCCTCCACAGGTGCGATGGCTAAACTCGTATCTGCGGCCCTCCACGGTTCCTCCACAGTCCCTCCATGGTCCCTCCGCGGTTCCTCAGTGATTTCTCTGCAGTTCCTCCACAGTCCCCCCGCGGTTCCTCCACGGTTCCTCCGTGGTTCCTCCACAGTCCCCCCGTGGTTCCTCCACGGTTCCTCCATGGTTCCTCCACAGTCCCCCCGTGGTTCCTCCGTGGTTCCTCCACAGTCCCTCTGCGGTTCCTCCGTGGTTCCTCCGTGGTTCCTCCACAGTCCCCCCGTGGTTCCTCCACGGTTCCTCCACGGTTCCTCCATGGTTCCTCCACAGTCCCCCCGTGGTTCCTCCGTGGTTCCTCCACAGTCCCTCTGCGGTTCCTCCGTGGTTCCTCCACAGTCCCTCTGCGGTTCCTCCGTGGTTCCTCCACAGTCCCCCCGTGGTTCCTCCACGGTTCCTCCATGGTTCCTCCACAGTCCCCCCGTGGTTCCTCCGTGGTTCCTCCACAGTCCCTCTGCGGTTCCTCCGTGGTTCCTCCGTGGTTCCTCCACAGTCCCCCCGTGGTTCCTCCACGGTTCCTCCACGGTTCCTCCATGGTTCCTCCACGGTTCCTCCGTGGTTCCTCCGTGGTTCCTCCACAGTCCCCCCGTGGTTCCTCCGCGATTCCTCCGTGGTTCCTCCGCGATTCCTCCACAGTCCCTCTGCGGTTCCTCCGCGGTTCCTCCGTGGTTCCTCCGTGGTTCCTCCACAGTCCCCCCGTGGTTCCTCCGCGGTTCCTCCGTGGTTCCTCCGTGGTTCCTCCACAGTCCCCCCGTGGTTCCTCCGCGGTTCCTCCGTGGTTCCTCCGTGGTTCCTCCACAGTCCCCCCGTGGTTCCTCCGCGGTTCCTCCGTGGTTCCTCCGTGGTTCCTCCACAGTCCCCCCGTGGTTCCTCCGTGGTTCCTCCACAGTCCCTCTGCGGTTCCTCCGCAGTTCCTCCGCGGTTCCTTCACGGTTCCTCCGCAGTTCCTCCACCAGGACTTGAAATTCTCTAAACTGTTTAAGGAGTCGGAGCGCCGCGAGCAGCTGATGAAAGATTCTGTTTGTTCAGCCTCAGATGTTTCTCAGGGAAGCAGACCTGCAGGTTCTAGAGGAGGATGAGGAGGAGTCTGATGCTTCTTTCTATTTTACATATCATACAAACATCAAAATAAAACCTCTGTGGAGGCTGATTAGTGTAAATGTGATTATTTATTGATCTTCAGCGTCATATTTCTGAGTTTAGACGTTAAACCTGACAGTGAAGTAGAACTGTTCGCTGCAGAGCTGCCAAAAGGCATTTCTCAAAGCTATCAGCTAGCTAGCTGGGTGTGTGTGTTATGTTTAGCGCAGCGTGTGATTGTATATGAAAGCAATTCTGAGTTGGTTGACTGGTTAACCCAGACACACTCCTGAGACCTGGTTTAGTTTTAGTTCCTCTGGGATTTAATGTGCTGCGACTTTGTTATTCTGGTTCGATGTGTTTAAATAATCAGCTGTTTCTGGTTGTTGTTTAATTTCCAGCTCAGATCCTAAAGGAGGAGGATATGATTGAAATACACTGGAGGATTGTTTTTATTTATGCAGGAAATGATTATCACCAGCCCTTTGAGGCTTCACTCTTTCTTAAAAGAATGAATGAATCCTGTTTTAAGACAGTTTTGACCCTCATTACCTCGACACCTCAGTTTAAGATGTTTGAGTGTAAATCATTACCAAAACAACGGCTCTGTTTTCATCCAGATTTATGACAAATTTGGACAAATATCCAAAAATTTGAAGGCATATTTTCATCCTTATTGTTTATTTGATGATTAAAATTTGATTCATTGAACGTGGCGCCGAATGTTCAGTCAGAACTGCAACAGAACGTACAATACTGCGATGTCATGATTGCAGTTTTCCCGGTACGATTATTGTCAAAGAAATAATCTGATTATTTTGCTGTAACTGCAAACGTTACTGCACCAACATCATATTTATCTTTGTTGGAAAACTATGATGCATAACATGATTTTCACCAGCAAATATACAGAAATGAACAGTACCAACATTTCATGCAGCCACAATGGTTCAGTGTTGCCTTCAGCGATATATGCGGTTGTCTGTAATGGTATTGCTTCAGGGCAGGAGTTGCATTTTAAGTTTTCATTATTTAATTAGCTAATAACTTGCATTAAACAATGGCAGATGTACGTTTGCTCGCCTTGTAATGGGAATATATTATTTTTTCAGAGAAAAAAGCAGAAAGGACGATGGAAATAGGTTTCCCTCCATACTCTTTACTCTTCACAAGTTTCAGTCTGGGGGAAACACATAAATGTTTATCATCTATGCTGCAAAAAAGGGCATAAAGATCAATCTTAACACTGATTACAATAATCATTCATCTACTTTTATAAAAATCTGAAATGTTGAAATTCATGGATTTGGTTTTATTTACCTTGAGGCAACAAACGCGTCCCGGAAAACAGTTTTTTAAAAGAGAAATAATCTGAGGTGGGATTTAAGCTTTCATCATCTTCATGTCCGTACAGGTTTGACATTTTTCTGTCTCAGTTTGGGGAGTGAAGCATCTGATGGAGGGATCCTCAGTCCTGGTCCTCCAGGACCAGTGTACTGCAGGTTTTAGAAGTTTCCTGCTTTAACACATCTGATCCAGACTCAGACGTGTGCAGAACCTGACATCTATCTCTGCACTAGTCTAATAATCATCCACTGATTTGTGTCAGGTGCCCAGTTTTCTCCAGTCTGACAGAAAACCAACATTTCAAATGAATCTTATGAGTTCTTGTTTCTGATCAAACAACCAGCCGGAGTTTATAAGCTCAGTAACAACACTAGTTTTCCTGAAGCAGATCATATAAATAACCTCAGACCACGCCCCCATCTGTGATGTCACTTGTCTCAGGTCCCCTGCAGACAGCTGCCTGTCGTCCTCTGAGCGATACGTGATCTCATTACATGCTGAAACATTATGATGCATACATTTGCACATAAATGAAGTGACTGTTGCATGATGCAGAGCTGCGTTCAATTGCGCTGCGACGGCTGCTGACAGGAAAAAAAGTGCTAATTAATGCTTAAATCAGGACTCAATTATCACCTCTCTGTTCCACATAAAGAAGATTAAAGAGCAGGACGGACGTCTGGCTCTGGTTTGAGTTGGAGAACTCAAATATGTTAAAAGCAAAGCAGCATCTTTGTTTTCATCTGAAATGAACGAGGCTGTCATGAAGTGCACGCCTACGTGGTTTTTCTGCGTGTGAATGTGTTAGACTCCCCTGGACTCCACCGGCTCTCGGGCCCACGTCCTCCACTTTAACGCTGACTGGGATTGGCTGCGAGCTGGTCGGTCCGGAGGCGGCGTTCTTCGCTCGATTATCTTCAGAGCCAACGAATGCACACACACGAGCAGAGAGGCAAAAAAAAGTAGAGCAGAAATCCACAGTTAATTAATCTGCAGGCCTCTCAGGATTCACAGCGCTTTCCCCTCATTATTTGGATTTGATGTTTAATTAGTTCTTTTGAATTAAAGAATAACTGACTCCATTTTTTTTCTTTTCCTCCTCTGGTTGGGTGCACCTGCCTGTTAGTAAGACAGGAAATCCAGCTTATTCTCCACGTTAACGTTCAGATTTATGGATCTGAGTTGCAGTTTTAGGTGAACGCTGTAAAGCTGATATCTGATCTGTATCTAAATCACAATAACGAGGTTTTGATAGGAATAAAACAAAATGAAAAACAAAACTATCAGATTAAATGGTTTTTTTTTAGAGATGCATATCAGATATCAGCTCCGATACTGACTAATTAGCTGGATCGGATATCGGATGAATGAGGGCGGTCCAGCTTTTATTAAATTAATATCATAAACAGCAACAAGGTAACAGCGAAGAAGTGTTAGTTATTTATTTTAACTTGGGACTCAGTGTGATTGGGGAAGTTTTAACAGTTACAAATAGGGCATGAAAATCTAAAAATCGCCCTATTTTAGATAAATAAATGCGACATATATGTTTTTTCTTCTTTATGATGCATTTTTTGACTGATGCGACTGATACTCTGGAGGTATTTATAGTCCGGAAAATAGAGATGCATCGATAGTTTTTCCCAATCCAGTCCGATACCGATACATGGGCTGAGTGTATCGGCCGATACCCAATACCGATTTGATACTGTCGAATGAATGAACCGTTTACTTTGCCGCGTGGACTTTTCCCTGTTCATTACTCGTATCTGCGCTCCTCGGTATCGACAAGTACTCAAATGTCAATACTTGTACTTTGTTGGCAAGAAAGTGGTATCGGTACATCCCTAAAACTATTCCACTTTTTCTAAACTTGACTCATTCAGCCTCACACGTGACAGGCGACAGAGAGCACGGCTGCAGCGGCGAAGAACAATGGGGAGTTTTATAAAAGTTAATGATAAGGTGGTGAGGTGCAAGTTGTGCGGCCAGAACTGTGCTTTTCTCAGACCCACGTCTTTTTCTAGGATGCAGGCTCACCTAGAAAAAACAGAAAAAGAATGAGGATGAAGCAAGACGTGCTTCATCCTCATTCTCAGGATCAGACTGGTTCAAACATGTACGGTTGAATCCCAAAAGCTGCAGCCCCGTCAGGTGCAGAGTCGGGTAATGATGCATGAACTGGGCCGGTCCTGATTCCAGCTCTGTCCTTCCTTCGGCCAATCAGCACGCGCCTCATTTACAGTCAAAACCTCGTATGGACTATCACGAGAGAAAGTGGTGGTATGAGTAAAGGGTCAGAATATGCACTTTGATTGATTTATTTTTTCTAACAAGTTTTTAGATATTATTTTAAGACATTGTAAGGAGAGTGGACAGATTAAAAGACCAGGTGATTACTCCTTTAAGGAAAAAAAAAGTGGGATTTTCAACTTCTGCATGTCCGGTCTTAATCATTCCAGCTGTGTGGGGTAAAAGATATTAGGATCAGTCGTCATGATATTGGACTTATCGGAGATAATTATCGTGCATCCCTAATTGCTGTATTTTTATTTTTAAAAAAAGAAGAAATGCTGGTTTCATTCATCCAATATCCGATCCATCTAATTAGTCAGTATCGGAGCCGATATCCGATCCGGGTATCATTTCGGTGCATCTCTGCCGGAAAATACGGTACGTGGTATGGTGTCGGTGCCTGATACAGTACTCACCGATATCGATACCAGCATTTTCTGCAGTATCGGAGACATTTCTGATACTGGTATCGTATCGGAACAACTCTGATGTTGTGCAGGTTAGTTAAGAAGGAAGCAGCAGCTCTGGATCCGACCTCGTCCCCCTTCGGTACCGCCGGAACGACTCCTGAGTCTCCGGTGGAGGACGACAACCTCGGGACGCCGCTGCGTGTCTGAGTGGCTGCGATCGGAGTGTCGGTCCAGCTTGTGGTCGGGTTGGGGGTGAAGTCGGTGTGAGGCCCTCCTTTTGGTTTCATCGTGGTGTTTGCGAGAAGCCCTGCGGAGTCTGACAGAGTGTGGCTGATGTTGTGTTGATGACTGAGCTGTTGCTGCCTCCCATCTGTTCCTCACACACACACACACACACACACACACACACACACACACACACACACACCTCCTGTCGGACTGTGACTGTTAGCACTAATTAAAGGGTTGCACATCCGTCCTCCTCTCTTCCCGTTAGCAGAGCGGTGTTATTAGCGCTCAGAGTGTGTGTATGTGTGTGTGCTTGCATAAGAAGATGTCACGGTGACTCAAACCCTTGTGTTTAACTCTGGGGGGGGGGGGGGTGTTGACGTGCACACACACACTCACCGTGGTGTACCCGGATGCTGTTGTTCAGAAATGCCAGCAGCTGTGATGATAACCTGGAGTGAGTCTGAGTGTGTTGGGCTGTGTGAACACTTCTTTCATCTCTCAGAATCACTCTTTGTACGGCGCGGGGTCGCTCTCTCCCCTCAATTATTCATCAGCTTGTTTCCATGGTAACGGCTGCAGCCGTGCGTGTGTGTTGTAGGGGGAAGATGTTGATGTGACAGCAGCAGGACGGGCTTCATCACTTTATGATGGTTTATTATTACATGTGATTTACACACAGACTGTAAACAGGCGGACGCGAGTTCCCACAGTGGAGTGACATCAGAGCCACGGTAGAACAGCAGCGGAACGCCAGTAGAACCATAGCAGAGCGGGAGAGTGACAACAGGAGAACAACATCCAAATACAATAACAGAGGAACAATAATACAGTAGAGTGACAGTAGAACCGTGATGTAGAGAAAATAGAACAGGGTGAGAACAGAGCAGCAGGGTGAAGGCAGAGTAACAGAACAGTAGAACGATAATAGACACTGTGATGATGCAGTGATAGTAAAGTGACAGAAGAACAGTGGAACAAGAGTAGAACTACAGTAGTACAACAGTAAAATAACAGTAGAATGACAATAGAACAACAGTAGAACAAAAGTAAAACAATAGTAGAATGACAGTAGAACAACAGTAAAACAACAGTAGAACGACAATAGAACAACAGTAAAACAAAAGTAAAACAATAGTAGAACAACAGTAGAACAAGAGTAAAACAACAGTAGAATGACAATAGAACAACAGTAGAACAAAAGTAAAACAATAGTAGAACAACAGTAGAACAAGAGTAAAACAACAGTAGAATGACAATAGAACAACAGTACAACAAAAGTAAAACAATAGTAGAACAATAATAGAACAACAGTAGAAAAACAGTAGAACAAGAGTAGAACGACAGTAGAAAAACAGTAGAACAACAGTAGAACAAGAGTAGAACGACAGTAGGAAAACAGTAGAACAACAGTAGAACAAGAGTAGAACAACAGTAGAACAAGAGTTGAACGACAGTAAAAAACAGAGAACAGAAAACAAGAGTAGAACGACAGAGAAAAACAGAGAACAAGAGAGAACAAGAGAGAACAGAGAACAAGAGAGAACGACAGAGAAAAACAGTAGAACAACAGTAGAGCAAAAGTAAAACAATAGAGAACAATAATAAACAACAGAGGACAACAGAGAACAAGAGAGAACAACAGAGAAAAACAGTAGAACAACAGTAGAACAAGAGTAGAACGACAGTAGAAAAACAGTAGAACAACAGAAGAACAAGAGTAGAACGACAGTAGAAAAACAGTAGAACAACAGTAGAACAAGAGTAGAACGACAGTAAAAAACAGTAGAACAGTAGAACAACAGTAGAACAAGAGTAGAACGACAGTAGAAAAACAGCAGAACAACAGTAGAACAACAGTAGAACAAGAGTAGAACGACAGTAGAAAAACAGTAGAACAACAGTAGAACAAGAGAGTAGAAAAACAGTAGAACAACAGTAGAACAAGAGTAGAACAAGAGTAGAACGACAGTAGAACGACAGTAGAACGAGAAAACAGTAAAACAGTAGAACGACAGCAGAACAACAGAACGTGTCAGAAACATGTAAATATGTTTTGTCTTTGTTCAGTTTTATTCTGTTTTCCTGCTACAGGTGGTGTGGGTTCTGGTTCTGGTTCAGTCAGGAGGTTCTGGTTTTGGTTCTGTCCTGTGGTTCGAGTACCGATACTGGTGGTTCCGGATATGTCTGGAGGTTGTACTTCTGGTTCTGCTGGGAGGTTATGGTTTTGTCCAGTGGTTCTACTGTAGTTCTGTCTGATGGTTCTGGTTCTATCTATAGGTTCTGGATCTGTCCAGTTGTTCTAGTTCTGTCCGGTGGTTCTGGTGTTGTCTTGAGGTTCTGGATCTGTCCAGTGGTTCTCGGTCTATCTGATGGAACTGGTTCTGTTGGGAGGTTCCGCTTTTGGTTGTGTCAAATGGTTCTGGTTCTGTCTGGTAGTTTTGGTCCGGTGTTGAGGTTCTGGTTCTGTGTGGAGGTTCTGTAGCTCTGGTTGTTTGGTTTTCTCCACCTCTGCTCAGGCTTGTTCTCGTCCTTCTGCTGGTTTTGTTTTTTTTTTAACTTGAAGACATCATCTGGTTCTGGTTCTGTTATCATCTGGTTCTGGTTCTTCTATCAGCAGGTTATGGTTCTTCTATCATCCACTGGTTCTGGTTCTGTTATCATCTGTTCGGTTCTATCATCAGTTGGTTCTGGTTCTGTTATCACCTGGTTCTGGTTCTTCTATCAGCAGGTTCTGGATCTATCATCCACTGGTTCTGGTTCTTCTATCAGCATGTTCTGGCTCTATCATCAGTTGGTTCTGGTCCTTCTATCAGCTGGTTCTGATTCTATTATCATCTGGTTCTGGTTCTTCTATCAGCAGGTTCTGGTTCTTCTATCATCCACTGGTTCTGGTTCTGTTATCACCTGGTTCGGGTTCTATCATCAGTTGGTTCTGGTTCTTCTATCAGCTGGTTCTGGTTCTGTTTTCCTCTGGTTCTGGTTCTTCTATCAGCCGGTTCTGGTTCTGTTATCCACTGGTTCTGGTTCTTCTATCAACTGGTTCTGGTTCTGTTATCCACTGATTCTGGTTCTTCTATCAGCTGGTTCTGGTTCTGTTATCCACTGGTTCTGGTTCTTCTATCTGCTGGTTCTGGTTCTGTTATCCACTGGTTCTGGTTCTTCTATCAGCTGGTTCTGGTTCTATCATCCACTGGTTCTGGTTCTTCTATCAGCTGGTTCTGGTTCTGTTATCCACTGGTTCTGGTTCTTCTATCTGCTGGTTCTGGTTCTGTTATCCACTGGTTCTGGTTCTTCTATCAGCTGGTTCTGGTTCTATCATCCACTGGTTCTGGTTCTTCTATCAGCAGGTTCTGGTTCTATCATCCACTGGTTCTGGTTCTATCATCAGTTGGTTCTGGTTCTGGTTCTTCTATCAGCTGGTTCTGGTTCTGTTATCCACTGGTTCTGGTTCTTCTATCTGCTGGTTCTGGTTCTGTTATCCACTGGTTCTGGTTCTTCTATCAGCTGGTTCTGGTTCTATCATCCACTGGTTCTGGTTCTTCTATCAGCCGGTTCTGGTTCTGTTATCCACTGGTTCTGGTTCTTCTATCTGCTGGTTCTGGTTCTGTTATCCACTGGTTCTGGTTCTTCTATCAGCTGGTTCTGGTTCTATCATCCACTGGTTCTGGTTCTTCTATCAGCCGGTTCTGGTTCTGTTATCCACTGGTTCTGGTTCTTCTATCTGCTGGTTCTGGTTCTGTTATCCACTGGTTCTGGTTCTTCTATCAGCTGGTTCTGGTTCTATCATCCACTGGTTCTGATTCTTCTATCAGCAGGTTCTGGTTCTGTTATCCTCTTTTTATCATCAGTGGTTCTGGATCTTCTATCAGTGGGTTCTTGTTCTCCAGATCTGGGTCATTTTATCCTGTTCTAGCTCTGCTGGTTTGTAAGGTGAAACAGGGTCACCTGGTTCTGGTTCTGGTTGGTTTTGTAGACCTGTTCATGGTCCGGTCCTGGTGTTGGTTCTTTTTCTGGTTCTGCCTCCTGCAGTTCATGACATGTCGACTGAAACTAATTTCTCTGGTTCCAACCGGTTCTAGTTTTGAGCGACTGCTACTTTTTCATGAGGTTTTTGCAGTTTCTGGTTATCCAGGCTTTACTCACTAGGTTTTAACTGGTTTTACTGGTTCTGCCAGCATATGTGCTGGTCTTATTGGTGGTATCTGGTTCTGATTTAAATAGTTCTTGATCTGTTTTGTGAGGTTATGAGGTCTTCTGGTCTGAGCTGGAATTCCTGACACTGGTTCTGGACCTGGCTGGTTCAGGTTTGACGGATCACAGCTGGTTCTGAGCTGTCTTGGTCTCGCTGATCGTCTCCGGTTCTGGTTCTGGATGGATTTTAGTGAGAGCACTTTCTGTTCAGGACTGTTAGTAGCGGTAAATTGTGAGCATCATCATTTCTTTTATGTGTAATGAAGGAAAAAAAGCATGAAAGCGTGTCGGTGAGCTGCAGTTTCCTGCTGCGCTGCAGCTGTTCGTCCAGCAGGGGGGGCCGCAGACTCACAAAGCAGCTGGCAGGTGTGTGGCCAGCAGGGGGCAGCACAGATCAGATCAGCCCACAAACACCAGCAACAAAACTCACTTATATAACTACTCCTATTGTGTTGATGGTCATGAGCACTCAGAGTGAGGCTGGTAGAGAGACACCGACACAGAATGGCAGATAGAGGCAGAGAGAGAGCCTGCTGACCTGCATTTTACTGCAGTTATAGTAATATCACAGTTAATACCTTTAATACACACAGGACTGACGCTAATCCTGTGTAATCTGCTGCTGAAACACTGACCTACATGTCTGACCGCTTCAGTACCTGCAGCAGGACACGCCCCCTCCGCCAGCCAATGATGTCACACACTACACACCGGCTGCTCTCTTATTGGTTCTCTCGCTGACAGGAAAATACTAGAAACAGCTGCAGCCTCGCGGGTTTTATCTGCTTTAATATCGTCACCCTGAGTATGAGAAACTACTGAAAACAAGACTTTAACAAACATATTTGAAGTGAAAACTTTAAAACAGTTTAGTTTAGGGCTGTTTTTAAAAAATAAACAGAAACAAAAACAGAATATCCAGCGGATCTGAAGGATGTAAAGATTCATGCTGACATTGATTTCCAAATAAAAGCGTGAGTCCACTGGGACCAGTCTGGGTTTGAGGGGATTACTGGGACTGAGTGTTACTATGAAAACACAGATCTCAGCTCAGAGGTTCAGACTCTCGTCTTACAGTTACTGTGACTAAGAATAGCAAAGAATGGGGGGGGGGGGGGGCGTGTTTCTCACACACAGAGTCTGACGTTCAGAAACATCTGCGAAATTTCACTGAAGAAAGAACGAAATCCTTTAAAGGATCTTCAACATCGGGGTGTATCCTAGAAGCATAACCTTTAATCATCATGCTGGTGACCAAGAAACCGCCCAAAATGCTGTAAAATTACTGAAAAATTTTAACCGATACCAATGACCGATAGTTTTCAGCTTCTCATGGCTGATACCGATATTAAAGCTGAAAATGATGTAATATTCATTCCTTGTGTTAAATTGGAAAAACACTTTTGCTGCAGATCCAGTAGTTGCCGGAGACGTTAAGTAGGGATGCATGATATAATCGGCCTATATCGGTCTTAAAACTGAATATCGGACATCAGCAACCCCACCGATATTTAACCTATCATCAGCCCACTGTTTCTAAAGTCTAAAAAACCCAAAACTACTTCCTCTTCAAAAAATTCTTTTTTACAGACTTTAAACTTCTAAAGACTAGGGGTGGGGAAAAAAATATCGATACACTGAAATATTGCGATATTTTCATATGCTGATATCATATTGACATTTAAAAATGTGGCATTGATCTATTTTACTAAAATCTCACGATATTTCATCGTTCTGTTACGACATCTCGCAAGAATTCAAAAAAATGTTGCGATATTTTCATATGCTGATATCATATTGATATTTAAAAATGCAGTATTGATCTATTTTACCAACAAAATCTCGCGAGAATTCACGAAAAATCTTGATTTTTAACACAATGATGAAATCGTGCAAGATTATGCACGTAAAACAGATTGATACCTCGTTTTTAAATATCAGTTTGATATTGGAATATGAGAATATTGCGATATTTCAGTGTATTGATATTTTTTTTCCCTGTTCTATTTTTTCAGAGTGTCCGAAACAAATAACAAAACTGCTATTTGCAATGACTGCTTATTTTTTTTTCAGCTTTAATATCGGCATCGGTTATGGACCACATGAGTTTTAAAATATCAGCATATTTGATATCGGCCAAAATTCCAATATTGTGCATCGCTGACACGGTGGTTGTGGCCTAATGTTGTTCCCATGCCCCATGGATTAAAAGAAAAACAAACAAACAGCATTCTGCAGGTTCTCCACCAAACAGCGCCTTTTATATATTGATTGATTATTTGATATTTCAGTATTTTCAGTACTTTGTTTTTATGCTTTATCAAATAAACAATAGAATTTCCAAATTGACTTTTAGTTTTAAAGCTAATATCGGCCACCACCGTTATCAGGCGGATGATAAAAGTCGTCTCGTGCAACGTGGCCACAAAAATGAAGCAGGAATAAATACATAAAAATACATGTATAAATATAAAAATATGTCAAATGTAAGTAAATAAATATATAAAAGTAAGTGTATATTTATGCATATTTATTATATATACTTATTTATTATTAGGGATGCAAGATATAATTGGCCCCCTATCGATATCGGCCTTAAAACTGAGTATCGGGCGTCTGCCACCCCACCGATATTTAACCGATCAACCCGCTGTTTCTAAAGTCTAAAAAAAAAAGAAAAAACTTCTTATTCTTCTTCTTCAAAAACGTCTTTTTTACAGACTTTAAAACTTCGAAAGACCAAGGATGGGAAAAAAATTGATACACAATATTGCAATATTTTCATATGCTGATATTATATCTATTTTACTAACGAAATCTCGCGATATTTCATCGTTCTGCTATGAAATCTCGTGAGAATTCTCAAAATATTATGAGATTTTTTAACAGAATGATGAAACCTCACGAGAGTTTGTAAGTAACATAGATTGAAACCACATTTTCAAATATGAATTTAATATCGGCATTTGAAAATATCACGATATTTCAGTGTATTAATATTTTTTCCCACGCCTATTTTTCAAAGTGTCGAAAACGGATAACAAAACTGCTATTTGCAATGACTGCTTATTTTTTTTTCAGCTTTAATATCGGTATCGATATCGGTCAAAATTTCAATAGCGTGCATCCCTACTTTTATTAAATGTCTTCTTCTTTTTTCTATTTCTTTTCCTCATTTTCACCTTCATTCATTGCTTCTATTCATCTTTTTTGTCTTTGATTAATTATCCATCTATTTTCGTCATCCATCCACCCATCCATCCATCATCTTTCTGTCCATCCATCCATCCATCCAGCTGTACAAACACATTACCAGCCAGCAGAGGGATACAGCAGCCTCTTCCTCCTCCTGCTCATCTTTATCCTTCCCTCCCTTTTCTCCAGCTTTAATATTGGTATCCATATCGGTTATTGGCCATATGAGTTTTTAAAATATCGGCATATTGGATATCGGCCAAAATTCCAATATATATATATATATATATATATATATATATATATATATCAAACTGACACAAACTGCTGTTTTTCTTTGTTATAGTTCCAGAAAGATGTTGCACGACTGTTCTGTGTTACTGACTGTTTGATGCGGTTACCTTTGATGCTGCTGACTATCACGTCACGCCTGATTGGCTGAAACACTGGGTCAGTATCAGGATCTGCTTTGGAAATATTTGCCATACTGGTTGTGTGCTGGTGGAATATGGTGACTGATTATGCTGATTATAAACTTGGTTTGGTTCAGGCAGCGATGATATGACCTGGTTCAGATTAGGAAAAGACGTTTGTCTGGATTACAGACACAAAGCTGCCGTTTCCCATAAAGCAGGTGTGAAACAAAGTGATGTCAATCATCTGGGAAACAAAATGCCAACATGTCACCGTGGCAGCGTCTTTGTGTTTCCCATCATGCTCCTTGTCAGAGACGTTAGAGTATGTTTTCAGTTTTCACTGGGTCCATTCCACACGCTTGTTGATGATATTTTGGGAACGTCCTTAGGGAATCGCTTCATATTTGGCACAAACATCAGCTTTTTTTCTCCCTTTAAAAGGAAAAACAGTTTTCTGACACATGAATTGTCTGAAGTCTTTCTGGGTCATGTGTGATGTCTTAACTCGGGAGCAGAAGGCAACATTTTGACCCAGTTTTGGTTTGATGCAGAATTGGTGATTATTCATTGGTTGCCAGCTGGTTGACATATTTGCATCCATTCCTCCTTTGCATTTTTCATTTTCCTCCATTTTTTTCAAATCCTTTTTTATATGCCGATATTTTAAAACTCATGTGGCTAATAACCGATATTGATACCAATATTAAAGCTGAAAAAAATAAGCAGTCATTGCAAATAGCAGTGTTGTTAACGATTTCTGACACTTTTAAAAATAGAGGTGGGACATAACATCGATACACTGGAATATCGCGATATTTTCATATGCTGATATCATACTGACATTTAAAAACGCGGTATTGTTCTATTTTACTCACAAAATATTGCGATATTTTATTCTGTTACAAAATCTCGTGAGAATTTGCAAAAATTTAGCAATATTTTTATATGCTGATATATTGACATTTAAAAATACAGTATCTATTTTACGAATGAAATCTCACGATATTCCATCTTTCTATTACAAAATCTCACGAGAATTCATAAAAATATCGTGAGGTTTTGTACCAAAATGATGACAATCCTGCAAGATTTTTGTAAGTAAAATAGATTTTTAAATATCAGTTTGATATTGGCATATGAAAATATTACGATATTTCAGTGTATTGATATTTTTTCCAACCACTATTTTTCAAAGTGTCAGAAACGGTAACAAATCTGCTTTTTGCAATGACTGCTTATTTTTTTCAGCTTTAATATCAGTATCGATATCGGTTATCGGCCACATGAGTTTTAAAATATCGGCATATTGGATATTGGCCAAAATTCCAATATCCTGCATCCCTACTTTTATTAAATTTCTTCTTCTTTTCTCTATTTCTTTTCCTCATTTTCACCTTCATTCATTACTTTCATTTATCTTTTTTCTCTTTATTTAATTAATTATCCATCTTTTTTTTATCATCCATCCATCCATCCATCCATCCATCCATCCGTACAAACACATTACCAGCCAGCAGAGGGATACAGCAGCTTCTTTCCTTCCTCCTCCTCCTCCTCCTCCTGCTCATCTTCATCCTCTCATCTGCGCAGACTCTACCCCCCTCCACGTCCCCCCTCTCCCTCCTCCTCTTCCTCCCCCCCTCTGGCTGCTTTTTATGGAGGAGCTTCACATCTGCAGCGCTCTCCGCCTCCCTCGCCAGCCTCGATGACAGCCTCCGTTTGAGGAGCTCCTTCGTCAGTGGCAGAGGAGAGGAGGAAGAGGAGGTGTAGTCTTCGGTTTCCTTTTTTCGGTGGCTGCATCTGCATGGCGCTGGGGGGGAGGCGACGCTCGGCTCGGCTTCACCATGATCGCCGTGTCGTTTAAATGTCGCTGCCAGATCCTGCGCAGGGTGAACAAAGGTAGAGAGACATAGACGGGCAATGGGAGATGGGGAGAGGGAGTGTGTTTGTGTGTGATGGAGTGCGTTTTCATGTGCAACATACATGCATGCATGTTGGGCGAGTGTCATTTGCTGTAAAATGCTGACATTGAAAAGAGAGAGAGAAGCAGTTGTTTACGGCCGGAGCAGCTGTGTGTGTGTGTGTGTGTGTGTGTGTGTGTGTGTGTGTGTGTGTGTGTGTGTGCTCGACGTTAACGGTCGATAGCAGGTTGCCGTGAAGAGACCTTCAGAGAGGAAGCCATGCAGCTTATTTTCATGGATTCATGTGTGTTAGCAGGACGTAGAGGAGAAAGGAGGGCAGACGAACGGTGTGTGTGTGTGTGTGTGTGTGTGTGTGTGTGTGTGTGTGTGTGTGTGAGAGATCAGGTTTATGTGGTCAGATGTTATGTGTGGACTCACCTCTGGGAGTCTGGTGCAGCTACAAGCTTCAGGTGTTTGTTTCCTCCAGCTCGGCTGTTGTGGGAAAATCTCTGCAGATTTGATTGTTGAGGCTGAAACTGAAGTTGAAGAGTCAAACTGCTCTCGTGTGGACGTGAGAGAAAACGGAGATGCGAATGCTGAAAGATGAAAAGCTAAACTTTGGAGACTTCAGATGTACTGAAATGACCGGCTTCTTCTGTCGTTTAAACAAACTGATGAAACCAACAAACAAAAGCTCATAAACTGATTGATCCAGCCTCCGTTCTTTATTTTGCTTCAAGCTGTCGGACTTTGTTTTAATCTTTTGTCAGATATTCTCTCTGTCATCCTCGCCCCGTCTCTTCTTTTTTGGGGGGGTGAATTCCAATCCCCCCCTTAGCCCTAGCCCCTGACCCTAACCTTTCATTTTGTGCGTTCATGTGAAAGGGTAGTGGTGTTCTGTAGGGGTGTAACAATCAATACATATATCGATGTATCAGTGTAGATCAATGTGTCGGTTATAAATTGATCCAAAAACCCAATATCGACAGGGTTCCCAGACATCCTGGAAAACCTGGGTTAGTCGCCTCTTCGTCGCCTCTTCGTCGCCTCTTCGTCGCCTCTTCGTAGCCTCTTCGTCGCCTCTTCGTCGCCTCTTCGTTGCCTCTTCGTTGCCTCTTCGTCGCCTCTTCGTCGCCTCTTTGTCGCCTCTTCGTTGCCTCTTCGTTGCCTCTTTATCGCCTCTTTGTTTCCTCTTCATTGCTGCTTTGCTGCTGCATTGTCGCTGCTGTTTTGTTGCATCTTTGTCGCCTCTTCATCACCGCTTTGTCACTGCCACTTTGTCGGCTCTTCGACGGCTCTTCGACGGCTCTTCATCGCCACTTCGTCGGCTCTTCGACGGCTCTTCGTCGCCACTTTGATGCCTCTTCGTTTCCGCTTTGCTGCTGCATTGTCGCTGCTGCTTTGTTGCCTCTTCGACGCCTCTTCGTCTCCTCATCGCTCCTCATCGCGTCTTCGTTGTATCTTTGTTGCATCTTCGTCACCTCTTCGTTGCTACTTCATTGCTGTAAAAATCAGAGGCTATAATTGTAGAAGACTTCTCCAACAGCTTTGGGTGGAATTTATTAGTCTATGTTGTGAAGACTTGACTCGTTCTGTAGCAGCTGTAAAAGTCCTGAAAATGTCCTGGAAAAGTCCTGGAAAAGAATGGGAACCCTGATCAACCTTTTTATGAAAATGGCTTTATTTTGAAGGTCCTCTGACACAACAAACAACAAAATACATGTTTACAAATGTGCAGTGGATAGATATGACACTGGGATGGACTGCAAAGCTAACAGTTATGTCAAGAAACAATAACCTTGTTCACTACTTTTATTGTTTTACATTGTTTCATACGGATCGGTGGATCCTAAATCAAATCGAATCGAAATCATGTCGTCACTGAATTTGAGATATCGGCAGACATCGAATCGTCTATCCACTGTATCGATGTAATTTTGTATCATCATCAAACCAGTGATTTACACCCCTAGTGTCGTGAGGGGAGATGTCCTATTGGGTTTCTTTCCTGAATCCGTTGTAGTCTGTACCAGAGCCGCCAGAGTGTTGATATCCAGTTGCTAGGTGTGATGCTGTGCTGGAACGTGACGAAACAGTTTTGGGATGTTGTTTCTCAGCATGGTGACGCTGCAGGGCGACAGTGGCTCCTAGAATCTATATAATCAATGTCAGCGCACTGATAAAGTCAGAAAAACAAAGTTTTAAAGTAAAAAAATTGACTTTAAAATAATCTTGAGGAATACTTCTCCAGCTTTCTGTCTTTTGTGCCTGATCATTGTTGGAAAAATGATTTTTTTCTTTGTTGAACCATTTAACTCTCATCTGTGAATCATTCAAGCGTAAAAAAAGGCGAAGCACGTTTATTTGTGAAGCACGATTCTGTAAAAGACGAGCCAATGAGCTTCATATAAAACACAAACGTCATAAAGAGACGCTGAAAATAGGATTCAGCTCCAGCATGAAAGGAAGAGAAATGAACCAGAAACAGAAGATGATGTTTCTATGTGCAAAAATGTCACCCAGTCTGGTCCTGCTGACCTTTAATCAACTTCTACTGTTTTATCATCACATTTGCTGTTGCTGTTGCCAACGGAAACCAGATTTTTTTTTACATGTTTTTATTTATTTTTCACCAGTAACACCATCAAACAGTACAAAAGAAGACTTAACAACAATGCTAATAAAAATAAATTGATCCAAAAACCCAATTTCGACAGGGTTGCCACACGTCCTGGAAAATGATTGAACATTTTTCCAGTCATGGAAAAGACATGGAAAATGACAAAAAGAGTAAAATGTCCTGGAAAATTATTTTTCTCTCCTCTGCTTCGTCGTCGCTTCTTCGTCTCCGCTTCGTCTCCGCTTCGTCGCCTCTTCGGCTCCGCTTCGTCTCTGCTTCGTTGCCTCCTTGTTGCCTCTTCGTCTCCGCTTCATCTCCACTTCGTCTCTGCTTGGTCTCTGCTTCGTCGCCTCTTCGTTGCCTCTTCGTTGCCTCTTCGTCTCTGCTTCGTTGCCGCTTTGTCGCCTCTTCAGCTCAACTTCGTCGCTTTTACGTTGCCTCTTCGTCCCTGCTTCGTTGCCGCTTTGTCGCCTCTTCAGCTCAACTTCGTCTCTGCTTCGTCGCTTTTACGTTGCCTCTTTGTCCCTGCTTCGTTGCCGCATTGTCCCCTCTTCAGCTCAACTTTGTCTCTGATTCGTCGCCCCCTATTAGTTGCCTCTTCGTCTCTGCTTCGTTGCCGCTTTGTCACCTCTTCGTCTCTGCTTCGTTGCCTCTTCTTCTCTGCTTCGTCTACGCTTCGTCTCTGCTTCGTTGGCTCTTCTTTTTTTTTTTTCTTTTTTTTTGGCTCTTCTTCGCCTCTTCTTCTCTGTTCCATCTCCCGCTTCGTCTCCTCTTCGTCTCCTCTTCGTCGCCTCTTCTTCTCTGCTTCGTCTACGCTTCGTCTCTGCTTCGTTGCCTCTTCTTCTCTGCTTCGTCTACGCTTCGTCTCTGCTTCGTTGCCTCTTCTTCTCTGCTTCGTCTACGCTTCGTCTCTGCTTCGTCTCTGCTTCGTTGCCTCTTCTTCTCTGCTTCGTCTACGCTTCGTCTCTGCTTCGTTGCCTCTTCTTCTCTGTTCCGTCTCCGCTTCGTCTCCTCTTCGTCTCCTCTTCGTCTCCTCTTCGTTGCCTCTTCTTCTCTGCTTCTTCTACGCTTCGTCTCTGCTTCGTCTCTGCTTCGTTGCCTCTTCTTCGCCTCTTCATCTCCGCTTCGGCGCCTCTTCAGCTCTGCTTCATCTCTGCTTCGTTGCCTCTTCGTTGCCTCTTCGTCTCTGCTTGGTCTCTGCTTCGTCGCCTCTTCGTTGCCTCTTCGTTGCCTCTTCGTCTCTGCTTCGTTGCCGCTTTGTCGCCTCTTCAGCTCAACTTCGTCTCTGCTTCGTCGCTTTTACGTTGCCTCTTCGTCCCTGCTTCGTTGCCGCTTTGTCGCCTCTTCAGCTCAACTTCGTCTCTGCTTCGTCGCTTTTACGTTGCCTCTTTGTCCCTGCTTCGTTGCCGCATTGTCCCCTCTTCAGCTCAACTTTGTCTCTGATTCGTCGCCCCCTATTAGTTGCCTCTTCGTCTCTGCTTCGTTGCCGCTTTGTCACCTCTTCGTCTCTGCTTCGTTGCCTCTTCTTCTCTGCTTCGTCTACGCTTCGTCTCTGCTTCGTTGGCTCTTTCTTTTTTTTTTTCTTTTTTTTGGCTCTTCTTCGCCTCTTCTTCTCTGTTCCATCTCCGCTCCGTCTCCTCTTCGTCTCCTCTTCGTCGCCTCTTCTTCTCTGCTTCGTCTACGCTTCGTCTCTGCTTCGTTGCCTCTTCTTCTCTGCTTCGTTGCCTCTTCTTCTCTGCTTCGTCTACGCTTCGTCCCTGCTTCGTTGCCGCTTTGTCGCCTCTTCAGCTCAACTTCGTCTCTGCTTCGTCGCTTTTACGTTGCCTCTTCGTCCCTGCTTCGTTGCCGCTTTGTCGCCTCTTCAGCTCAACTTCGTCTCTGCTTCGTCGCTTTTACGTTGCCTCTTTGTCCCTGCTTCGTTGCCGCATTGTCCCCTCTTCAGCTCAACTTTGTCTCTGATTCGTCGCCCCCTATTAGTTGCCTCTTCGTCTCTGCTTCGTTGCCGCTTTGTCACCTCTTCGTCTCTGCTTCGTTGCCTCTTCTTCTCTGCTTCGTCTACGCTTCGTCTCTGCTTCGTTGGCTCTTCTTTTTTTTTTTTCTTTTTTTTTGGCTCTTCTTCGCCTCTTCTTCTCTGTTCCATCTCCGCTTCGTCTCCTCTTCGTCTCCTCTTCGTCGCCTCTTCTTCTCTGCTTCGTCTACGCTTCGTCTCTGCTTCGTTGCCTCTTCTTCTCTGCTTCGTCTACGCTTCGTCTCTGCTTCGTCTCTGCTTCGTTGCCTCTTCTTCTCTGCTTCGTCTACGCTTCGTCTCTGCTTCGTTGCCTCTTCTTCTCTGTTCCGTCTCCGCTTCGTCTCCTCTTCGTCTCCTCTTCGTCTCCTCTTCGTCTCCTCTTCGTTGCCTCTTCTTCTCTGCTTCGTCTACGCTTCGTCTCTGCTTCGTCTCTGCTTCGTTGCCTCTTCTTCGCCTCTTCATCTCCGCTTCGGCGCCTCTTCAGCTCTGCTTCATCTCTGCTTCGTTGCCTCTTCGTCTCTGCTTGGTCTCTGCTTCGTCGCCTCTTCGTTGCCTCTTCGTTGCCTCTTCGTCGCCTCTTCGTTGCCTCTTCGTCTCTGCTTCGTTGCCGCTTTGTCGCCTCTTCAGCTCAACTTCGTCTCTGCTTCGTCGCTTTTACGTTGCCTCTTCGTCCCTGCTTCGTTGCCGCTTTGTCGCCTCTTCAGCTCAACTTCGTCTCTGCTTCGTCGCTTTTACGTTGCCTCTTTGTCCCTGCTTCGTTGCCGCATTGTCCCCTCTTCAGCTCAACTTTGTCTCTGATTCGTCGCCCCCTATTAGTTGCCTCTTCGTCTCTGCTTCGTTGCCGCTTTGTCACCTCTTCGTCTCTGCTTCGTTGCCTCTTCTTCTCTGCTTCGTCTACGCTTCGTCTCTGCTTCGTTGGCTCTTCTTTTTTTTTTTTCTTTTTTTTTGGCTCTTCTTCGCCTCTTCTTCTCTGTTCCATCTCCGCTTCGTCTCCTCTTCGTCTCCTCTTCGTCGCCTCTTCTTCTCTGCTTCGTCTACGCTTCGTCTCTGCTTCGTTGCCTCTTCTTCTCTGCTTCGTCTACGCTTCGTCTCTGCTTCGTTGCCTCTTCTTCTCTGTTTCGTCTACGCTTCGTCTCTGCTTCGTTGCCTCTTCTTCTCTGTTCCGTCTCCGCTTCGTCTCCTCTTCGTCTCCTCTTCGTTGCCTCTTCTTCTCTGCTTCGTCTACGCTTCGTCTCTGCTTCGTCTCTGCTTCGTCTCTGCTTCGTTGCCTCTTCTTCGCCTCTTCATCTCCGCTTTGGCGCCTCTTCAGCTCTGCTTCATCTCTGCTTCGTTGCCTCCTCGTTGCCTCTTCGTTCGTTGCCGCTTCGTCTCCACTTCATCTCTGCTTCGTTGCCTCTTCGTTGCCTCTTCGGCTCAACTTCATCTCCTCTTTGTCGCCTCTTCGGCTGCGCTTTGTCTCTGCTTCGTTGCCTCTTCGTTGCCCCTTCTTCGCACCTTCGTCGCCACTGAAACCGAAATCTGGTTGTCACAAAGTCACAGCAAGATCGAAGGTAAAAGCCGCGAACCCGGACCCATGATCAGGAAGAGGGACGGATCCTCCCCAGAACCTGGACCTCAGCAGGTCTTATGCAGGGACAGATCCTCCCTAAAACCTGGACCTGAACAGGTCTGATGGAGGGACAGATCCTCCCTAGAACCTGGATCTGAACAGGTCTGATGGAGGAACCGATCCTCCCTAGAACCTGGACCTGAACGGGTCTGATGGAGGGACAGATCCTCCCTAGAACCTGGATCTGAACAGGTCTGATGGAGGAACCGATCCTCCCTAGAACCTGGACCTGAACGGGTCTGATGGAGGGACAGATCCTCCCTAGAACCTGGATCTGAACAGGTCTGATGGAGGAACCGATCCTCCCTAGAACCTGGATCTGAACAGGTCTGATGGAGGAACCGATCCTCCCTAGAACCTGGACCTGAACGGGTCTGATGGAGGGACAGATCCTCCCTAGAACCCGGATCTGAACAGGTCTGATGGAGGGACAGATCCTCCCTAGAACCCGGATCTGAACAGGTCTGATGGAGGGACAGATCCTCCCTAGAACCTGGATCTGAACAGGTCTGATGGAGGAACCGATCCTCCCTAGAACCCGGCCTGCAGCATTATTGATGACATTTCTTGCATCCAGATCAAATCTCTGTGAATTCCTTCCAGAAGCTGGAAACCGTCTCCCTCTCTCTCCTTCATCTCCACATGAATAAATCTCTATTAACTGTTTTCCTGGAACCTAAAAGAAATGATGAATGTCTCGAGACTTTTTCAACGAGCTTTATCTAATTAAAGAAGTCACGTTGCTCATGATGGTCCTCCTCCTTTGTTTGAGCTTTTTTGACTCCTTTAAACATTTCTCAAATTCACTGTCATGCTTTACTGGGACACCAAAGATCCAATTGAATTATCATTATACAACCCAAATTGTATAACATCACAGACGAGGTCCTTTCATGCCACTCACCAAAAAAACACTTCAATTATAAATGAACGAGTAAATCCTGACGGCAGCGATATAAACAGCGGTGGGATTTTACAGAGGACACACAGGATACTCGCAATTTGTTCAAATACAGCCGAGATGACTCATTTAATAATCTGTTTACCAACTATTTTATTCAGCATTAGTGACGGCTCCACATTTCAGATTTTTTTAAATGAATAAAACAATCAAATAATGGAGGAAATAATCCGTTATAAAAACAATAATCAGTTGCATTTTATGTAAAACTGAACCTGAACTCAAATCCTGCTTTTACATTATTACATGACTAATAATAATCTGACCGTCATGAGGAAAAATCCGTCTCTACGTTTAACTTTAAGGCTTAAAAGTCCTACATGGAGCCTATTTTGATGCAGGAATTGTAACTGTGCAGACTTGGTGTGTTATTATTTGCTCCAAGCAGAGAAATTGTGGATGAATACAGTTGTGTGAAAAAGTGTTAACCCTTTTCCTGATTTCTTTTTTTTTTTTTTTTTCATGTTTGTCACACTTATATGTTTCAGATCATCAAACAAATTTAATCATTAGACAAAGATAACACAAGTAAACACAAAATGCAGATTTCAAATAAAGATTTTTATTAGTAAGGGAGGAAAAAATCCAAACCTCCTTGGCCCTGTGTGAAAAAGTGATTGCCCCCTACGCCACGGCCTTTCAGAAAAGGAACATCATAGCAACAGTAAAATATGGTGGTGGTAGTGTGATGGTCTGGGGCTGTTTTGCTGCTTCAGGACCTGGAAGACTTGCTGTGGTAAATGGAACCATGAATTCTGCTTCTACCAAAAAATCCTGAAGGAGAACGTCCGGCCATCTGTTGGTGACCTCAAGCTGAAGCGCACTTGGGTTCTGCAGCAGAACAATGATCCAGAACACACCAGCAAGTCCACCTCTGAATGGCTTAAGAACAACAACATGAAGACTTTGGAGTGGCCTAGTCAAAGCCCCCACCTGAATCCCATTGAGATGCTGTGGCATGACCTTAAAAAGGCGGTTCATGCTGGAAAAGCCTCCAATGTGGCTGAATTACAACAATTCTGCAAAGATGAGTGGAACAAAATTCCTCCACAGCGCTGTAGAAGACTCACTGCCAGTTATCACAAACGCTTGATGCAGTTGTTGCTGCTAAGGTGGAACAACCAGTTATTAGGTTTAGGGGAAGATCACTTTTTCACACAGGGACATGAAGGTTTGGATTTTTTTCCCCCTTAAAAATAAAAGTCTTCATTTAAAAACTGTTTTTTGTGTTTACTTGTGTTATCTTTGTCTAATATTTACATTTGTTTGATGATCTGAAACATAAGTGTGACAAATTTATAAAAAATAAGAAATCAGGAAGGAGGCAAACAGTTAAATAAAAGGAGCAAACTACCAGAGGAATGTTTCCAGATTAGATTAAATCAACTTAATAGAGATTAATACAAGAAAAAAGCTGCTGATTAAGCTGTATTTGGAAACATGAAGATGAAAACTGCTGCAGCTGTGTGGCTGGAATCAGTAAAATTAAAGCTAAAGTTTGAGCCGAGGTTGAAAGTTTTGTATTAATTCAGATTAAATTAATTTATCATTCCTAAAGATTAAATAATGAAATTAGAAGAAGGAGTTCCCCTGTTACTTAAGAAAAGTCAGTCAGAAATGGAAAACAGGATTTTCTGTATTAGCTGGGAGCTGCTCGGTGAGGAAAATATCTATGCGCTGAAATATCATATTTTATGTTGCAATATCGCATCGATATGAAAAAGTGCTGGATTGATTTTTTTAATTTTTACTAAGAAATTCTTGTTGTTCCCTTATGTAATCTTGTGAGATCTTGTTCCATTAGCCTGTAGAAAAGTCCCTGTTATTGTGGAAGAACTTCATTTCCCAGCATTCCTTTCAGAGTCATGTGACGACGGTGCAGCTGCTGCTGCTACAGACTGACTTGCTTTGAAGCTGCTGATAATGTTTTAAGTCACCAAGTCTTCAGAAACATTAGAATTAGCCACATGTTGGCTGGTTGCTTAGATTAATATCAATTGATATCGGAAACTAAGAGTTGGACAATATCGGTATATCAGGTATCGGTAAAAATATCCCTAGTGTTTAATCTTTCTAATGGGTTAACCTTCACCCACATGACTGCTTTATTGGTTAAACAAGGATGTGAGAGATTCTGGTTTAAAAAACAGCAAATAATTGAATAAATGTTGAGCATTAGGGTTTAAAAAGAGGCCACAATGAAGCTTTTGCCCGGAATATTCTGGAGCAGCCTTTAAATTCATGCTTGATACGCCATAAATAGGCATTTTTAGGCCCATTTTCCCAGAATGGAAAGGGATTAAATTGTGCATACATGATGCAAACAGAAGCAGATTTAAGGCTGAATTATAAAGTCACAGTTGAACCAGTTCAGATAACATACATGCTCCAAATTGTTATTTTCTTTAAAAAAAAAGTAAAGGTGATAGTTGAAACTTTGGCTAAACCCTCTGTCTGAACTAGTAAAGCATGAAAAGATGAATCCAAACTAACCTGAATGTCAGTTCAGCTGAATGAAACGTGTTATATAAGCGGTGTTGTTACCCAGAATCCAGCTGAAGCGCAAATGAACATGTTTTCAACATCAGAGAGGTTTGATGTTTATGCAACACATCAGGAAGTTTTCAGTCCACATCTTCCAGTTTCTAACAAAGATCTGTATTTGTTTGATCTAAAATTAGCAGCTTGCTTTAATCCAAACGCTGCAAACGGCGTTTTTTTGAAGCAGCTGCTCAGCTGATGATGTTTAACCTTTAAAAGCGGAGAGTTTGACTGCTATTGAATGATGGGAGCGTTTTCTAATATCTAATGGCAGCAGAAAACAGACGTGGTCGCAAACCTCCAGAGAGCTCTGTTTGGCTCCACAGTCCACCCACCTCCTCCTTCCTTTTAATTACAGAAATCACAGGAAGGCTTGAACATGCTGGACCCACTCCTCGCTGGAAGCCACACGAGTCCAGGGATCACGCTGGGGACTCACTTTAATCTTTTTTTTTGTGCCATTTGAAGTTTTGCTGCCCTTTTTAAAAGACTGTGTGGGTTTTTCTCCTCCAGCCAAACAGCTACCTGACTTTAAAAGCCCGAGTCTTCACCCTGAGTGTGCTGGGAGCTCGCATGCTCCACCTCAGTGTCGGGTCGAGATAAAGGTTGAGTGTGTTTTTACATCTTTAAACCTGCCTGGAGGACCTCTGCAAATCCAGAAATTAAAACCGAAGCATCGCTGAGGCACACAAACCCTCAGTGGGTATTAAATGTACGGAAACAGACTAAACAGACAAATAAAGCTGCGTATTTGGAGTAATAATTCCTCAAGAAGCTGTGAATTAATCTATGAAATAAGAGCGAAAGCTCTATGGTTGAGCCCTAAATTGAAAGATGACTGTTGTGTTTCATATTGTTGGAGAAAATGGAGAAAAGTAGAGTTTAAAATGTACAAACATGACATTTTTCATTGTTTTAGTGATAAACTGTATCAGGTCCGCCCTGCCGGTACCGGGCTGGACCCCCTTTTCTGTCAGAACTGCTTTAATTCTTCAGCTGTTGGAGTTTTTCCAAAGAAAATGTTAAATTTTATATCAGGAATTCAAAAGGCTGTACAGTAGCTTGGAGGTGGTTGGAGATGAATTCATTCTGTAAATGCGAGAAATGATGAATATGAAGCAGAGTTTCAGGTGGGAGGAAGTTTACTCATCTTATTTGCATATTGTGGCATCACATAACCTTTACAATAATGGATGATTTTATTTTGTATTTTGAGTTTTTCATATTATTCTAAGAATAAATTATATTATTCTAATGAATTCTAATTTAATATTTTTCTCATATAAAATTAATTTAATTTAGTTAAAATTTTAATTAAATTAACACAATTTAATTTAATCTAAATAAAATGAATATAGATAAATAAATATAATATAAATATAAGATTTAATTTAATTAATAAAAAATAATTAATATATTAGATATTAAATTAATTAATTTAATCAATAAAAAATTAGTTCTAATTTTATATTATTCTAATAATTCTAATGAACCAGTAAACCAGTGGAACGTAAACTAACAGTAATGGTTTAGATTTAGTCTAATCCTTGTTTCCACATCACCCAGTTGTCCCATCAAACTGCCTGCTCCACCTGCGAGCTCTTCATCGCTCCGTAAGGAGGCTTTCAACTCGCGCCTGCCATCTAGCAAGGCGGGTTATGTGTTCATCACATTTCAAGTACACGACAATTCAAAGTGTTTTACATAAAACATTAACGGCATCACAGCCGGATGTAGCAGAAGCAATAAAAACTACAGGAGAGAATGTGAAGAGAAACGAAATCATGAAGACGGAGTTCAGATCAGATCAGATCAGATCAGATCAGATCATCCTGAAATGAAGTAAAACGATGACGAGCAGCAGCTTGAATCTGTTCACAGATCCAGAAACACGACTAAATCAATGTTTAACCTGGATTTAAAAGTTTAAAAGTGTTTGGACTGGACTGGATTTTAGTCTGGTTCCTGGCCCTGACTCAGATCCGGATGCTAGTCTGGATTTTAGTCTGGTTCCTGGCCTGGACTCTGATATGGATTCTGGTCTGGATTTTAGTCTGGTTCCTGGCCTGGACTCTGATACAGATTCTGGTCTGGATTTTAGTCTGGTTCCTGGCCTGGACTCTGATGGACTCTGGTCTGGATTTTAGTCTAGACTGTGGTCCGGATGCTGGTCTGAAATTTCAGTCTGGACTCTGATCTGGATGCTGGTCTGGATTTTTGTCTGGATTGTGGTCTGGCTCCTGGCCTGGACTCTGGTCTGTATGCCGGTCTGGATTTTAGTCTAGACTCTGGTCCGGATGCTGGTCTGAAATTTCAGTCTGGACTCTGATCTGGATGCTGGTCTGGATTTTTGTCTGGATTGTGGTCTGGCTCCTGGCCTGGACTCTGGTCTGTATGCCGGTCTGGATTTTAGTCTAGACTCTGGTCTGGATGCTGGTCTGGATTTTTGTCTGGTTACTGGCCTGGACTCTGATATGGACTCTGGTCTGGATTTAAGTCTGGTTCCTGACTTGGACTCTGGTGTAGATTTTAGTCTGGATTTTGGTCTGGTTCCTGGCCTGGACTCTGGTCTAGATTTTAGTCTGGATTTTGGTCTGGCTCCTGGCTTGGACTCTGGTCTGGATTTAAGTCTGGTTCCTGACTTGGACTCTGGTCTGGATTTAAGTCTGGTTCCTGACTTGGACTCTGGTCTAGATTTTAGTCTGGATTTTGGTCTGGCTCTGGTCTGTATGCCAGTCCGGATTTTAGTCTAGACTCTGGTCAGGATGCTGGTCCAGATTTTAGTCTGGTTCCTGGCCTGGACTCTGATATGGACTCTGGTCTGGATTTTAGTCTGGTTCCTGGTCTGAATGCTGGTCTGGATTTTAGTCTGGCTCCTGGCCTGGACTCTGATCTGGATGCTGGTCTGGATTTTAGTCTGGATTTTGGTCTGGCTCCTGGCCTGGACTCTGGTCTGGATTTTGGTCTGGAACGTGGTTTGGATTTTAGTCTGGTTCTTGGTCTGGACTCTGGTCCAGATTCTGGTCTGGACTTTATTCTGGTTCCTGGCTGGTCGTCTTGACCATGTCTACGTGGCTAAATGCAGCCCTGTGATTGGCTGATCAGATATTTGTGATAACAGTCAAACCTGATGATGTCAGACGTAGCGGTGATCTCTGAGATCAGGAGTTGCAATCTCCGGACCTGAACCAGCACCCTGCAGGTTTTAGATGTTTCCCGTCTGCAACACACTTGAGTTAAATCATAAGAAGCTGGTGCAGAACTTGACGAGCTGTTAGAGATCCATTTCATTTGAGTCAGGTGTGTTGCAGCTGGGAAACATCTAAAACCTCAGGGACCAGGATTGAGGATCCTTAATCTCTCGACTTGGTCCATTTATGAGGACAAGCAGACTCAAACCGAACCAGCAAATGGACCCCAGAGTGACGGCGCCACCGGGTCCACGTGTGGATCAAGAGCCTGAACAGCCGTGCTGATGTTTTTATCCACTTGTGGGGACTCTGCGCGATGACTCATCTGACCATATCACCGCTTTGTGTTTTCACGCCGCTGAACTCGCACATGTGCGTTCATGGTTGTAATGAGGGTTTTACGCACCGCAGGCCAACTGTTTTATCCCCGATTACACGGTCATGTGGAAGCAGATAAATGGCTAGATAGATAAATGCATCTACGTTTTCTTTCTCTTCTAAGGTACCAGAACACGATTTAAAGTCCAACTTGTGATTCAGCAGCTTGTAGAAGCTCCGTTAGCATCAGGAAGCTGAAATAACGATTTTCTGTGACCTTCCAACCCTCCCCAGCAGGAGCAGCTGCTTCTCTGAGATCACTGCTGATGTCTTTCCTCCTTGGCATCGTGTTAACACACCTGAATGCTCCTATTGGTGATTATTAATGAATCGAGTCCATTGATCAGCACCTTGCTGATAATTTAGAGCAGTTTTTTTCAGCTTCTACATCATGTCGAGCCATTTTGCAGCCGAGTAGGTCCCACAGTCCGGCCCACTAAAATAACAACATAATTACCTGTAAATGAATAAAAAATCCACATTTTCCACTTAGTCTTTGTCTAAAGACGTGAAAGGACATTATACAGGTACGTTATCACGAGGTTTACATGTAATTAGAAAACGTTATTTTAAAATAACCTGGAGAAAACAAGTTTCAACAATATTATTATACACTTACAAAATTTCATTTATTTGCTTTTATTTATTTGACATTTATATTGTATTTGATTTAATGATATTATAATTCTCTTTTAATCTTATTTAAAATATAAGATATAAAGAAATGCGCATATTTATTTAGTAGGGGTGGGGAAAAATATTAATACACTGATATATTGCGGTATTTTCATATGCCGATATCATATATGCCGATATCGATCTATTTTACTAACGAGATTTCATTGGTAAAATAGATTCTTGATTGTCATGTGAAAAAATTGCGATATTTCAGTGTATCGATATTTTTCCCATCCCCATTATTTAGAATATATATGAATTAATTTATACATTTTATATGTTTAAGTTTATTTATAAAATTGGATCAATTTAACTTCAGATGTAGGAATTATGTTTTATATTTTATAAACATATTTCTGTTTCATATTTTTATTTATATAAACATTTTTGAACTCATTTTTTATTTTATTTGTTTATTTATTTGACATATTTACTCATTTACATGCTTATTCCAGCTTGCAGATCACAACAGATCTAATCCCAGTTATCCCAGATAAAATCTAGTATTCTACATCACCACAAGAGTAACTTTCCCAGATATAAAAGTTATTCTACATGTACATATGTGTACATTTCCACACGTGTGTAGAAATACTGACCACCTGAAGTGACTCATCATGCGTCGCCTGTATCTTCTCAGCATTTTCGTGTAGCAGTGCAGCTGTGCATGTTATACAACATGTGTTTCCGCAGTATGAGGCTGCACATGTGTGGGTATGGAGATGCTGCCGATGGAGTCGGAATGAGCTCGATGCTGCTGTCCTACATCTGGAAGAGGAGGAGGAGGCTCAGCTTTCATCTTCCTTTCGCTATGGTCTGTGTGTGTGTTTGTGCTTCTGTTGCTGGTGTTGTGGGGACACAAACTGACATAGAAATGTGTGGCTTTAATTTAGAAAACCAAATGATAAAAATGAGGAAATCCTGTCACACAGACTTGGTTAAAGGTCAGGTTCTGCTTCAGGGGACGTCCAGGGTTCAGAAAACAGCAGCTATTGTTGAGCGTTGGTCTCCGAGAGATGAATGGAAGTGGATGTGATGTCCTCAGAAGGGATGGAAACATGCAATGTCCTCTTTTAGAGTCTCATTGTGCTTCAGAGCTCAGCTACTGGAACCAAACAGAATAGATCCAGAGCAGATTAGAATAAATTAGAGCCAAACAGACGACCAGAATGAAGCAGCACGGCCGTCGAGTGGAGGATCAAACACAAGCAGACAAGACGGATTCACCAGCAGGAAGAAACCAAAAACAAAAGCACGTTTTTATCTCTGAGATGAAGATCTAATTCCTACAGTGGGTTTGGATGTTCATGAATGACTGACTCACATTAACGGGTCATTCAGAGGCGGGGGCAGGACTCTCCTACAAGCTGTTGGAGATCCATGTCATGTGAATCAGGGGTGTTGCAGCAGAAAAACATCTAAAACCTGCAGGACACTGGCCCATGAGGTCCAGAGCTGGTGATCCCTGATGTAAAAACTCTGATGGAGCTCAGGACCAGTGAGAATACTGGGAGTTTTCTGACAGGAAGTGAAGGAACTGGAAAAGCTTTCGCAACCGCTCAAGAACTTTGTCAAGACTTGTGGGACTACCAGTGCCCCCCTAAACCAGGGGCACTGGTAGTCACAAAAACACGTGGCCCAGACCCGCTGGTGGACCCCAGCTCTTGAAAACCAACCCCACACTATAATTGTCCCTCCACCAAACTTTACACTTGGCAAAATGCAGTCAGACAAGTACCGTTGTCCTGGCAACCACCAAACCCAGACTCCTCCATCAGATAGCCAGATGGAGAAGCGTGATTGGTCCTCCAGAGAACGCCTCCACTGCTCTAGAGTCCAGTGGCGGCTGCTTTCCACCACTGCATCCACGCTTTGCATTGCACTTGGTGATGTATGGATGGATGCAGCTGGTCGCCATGGAAACCCATTCCATGAAGCTCTCTGTCACTGTTCTTGAGCTGATCTGAAGGCCACATGAAGTTTGGAGGTCTGTAGGGATTGACTCTGCAGAAAGTTGGCTACCTCTTCGTTCTATGTGCTTCAGCATCTCTGACCCGCTCCGTCAGTTTAAGTGGACGACCACTTCATGGCTGAGATGCTGTCGTTCCCAAACACTTCCATTTTCCTATAATTCAGCTGACAGTTGACTGTGGAATATTTAGGAGTGAGGAAATTTCACCACTGGATTGTTGCACAGGTGGCATCCTATCACAGTTCCACGCTGGAACTCACTGATTCCTGAGAGTGACCCATTCTTTCACAAATGTTTGTAAAAACAGTCTGCATGCCGAGCTGCTTCATTTATACACCTGTGACCATGGAAGTGATGGAACACCTGGTTCCCTGGTTGGACGGGTGAGCAAATACTTCTGGCAATATAGTGTTGTAGCAGAAATACCTGGAAATGAGGATAAAGTGGAAACATGTAAATAGTTTCTGTTGTGAGTTTGTTTCAATGCCTAGACTTGAGAGAATGATATGCAGATGAGAAAAGGCTTCACTGTTGATCTGAGTGGTATTTCTACAAACTTCTGGTAGTAATAAACTCTTGTTTCCGGTTCTGGTTGGTCTTTATGGTGCTATATCTATTGATACATTCATTTTACATAATTTTAGCCTCATAATCTGACAACAGAGGCCGAACTGGAACATGATGTCTGGATGCTGACTGGGTTGAGCTTCTACACACATTTTTACTTTAAAAACAAACTAAAAACAAACCAAAAACAGCATAACAAGGCTTGACGCTGAACTGGTGAGCTTTAAACCATCAGCATGAATAGTGACAGGTTGTTTCTCTTTGCAGATGAAGGGCCGTACACCAAACACTCCACCGGGTCGAGACCTCCGGATGGAGCGCTGGCCATCAGGAGGCAGAGTATACCAGGTAAACGTCCTCAGCCGACACAATGAACACAGTAATGAACAGCTGGTGCTCTCCATGCTACGGTCTGTAGGAAGATGCTTGTGGTTGCAGTTTATCTCCTCCCACCTGGAGCTGGTGGCCTACATACGCTTCCTGTCTGAACGCTGCGTCAGACAACCTGTAGGAGCAAGTAGAAAACAGCCGATGCTCTGAATCAGATAGGAGATTGCATGATTTATAAAAACAACTCAAAGTTTAGAACAAGTTTCATCAACCGGTGAAGCTTCTGAGCCAGTTAGAGGGACTGGGGGGGATTCCTGACATCCTTCTGCTCCAGTTATAAGGCTCCAAACCAGTTGGAGGAACTGGGAGAGCATCAGAACCATTTAAGAAATGATTGTATGATGAGAGGAGGAATTTGTGGAGGTTTAAGGACAGTAAGAGGAGCTGATGCAGCACTGGAACCAGTTAAATTTATTGATGACTTTTGAAATAGTTTAATTTCAGACTTGAGTCTGAAGTTCAGACGCTTTGCTCGTGGTGGACCTGGTACAGCTCCTGAACCAGCAGTGATAACGTGAAGTTTGAAAGTCCAGTCTTATTTGTGTATAAACTGGTGAAGATTTTCAAACCCAGGCATGTGGACCGTTTGTTCAAATGTCCTGGAAAGACCCCCGTGCAACTGCAGACCCTCACAACACGTTTGGGCCTGCCAGGTCTGACCGGCACCCTTCCCCACCATCTGAGCCCACTCACCACCAGGTGGTGATCAGTGGAAGCTCCGCCCCTCTCTTCACCCGAGTGTCCGGGATGAGGGGCCGGAAGTCCGATGACACGACTGCGAAGTGGATCGTGGAGCTGCGGCCTCAGGTGTCCTGATGCAGGTGGACATGTGGACACTCTTGTGCCTGAACATGGTGTTGGTTATGGACGATCCGTGACAAGCACAGAAGTCCAACAACAGGACACGACTCGGGTTCAGAACAGGGGGGCCGTTCCTCCCAATCACGCCTTCCAGGTCTCACTGTCATTGCTCACGTGAGAATTAAGAATTTGGACTGTAGGAACCTTTTGGAGTTCCTATAACGTTTTCAGTAACAGGCCGGTTTTTGCGCATTCGGACACATAGGAACTAGAGACCTCGGACCTCAGTTCCTAGAACCTTTTTAGCTCCTACTCCGAGGCAGGGTCTTTTCGGGGTTCCTTAGGAACTGAAATACGTAGATGTTTGGTGATTGATAGAAATGCAAGCCCCGCCCCTTACGTGAGCTCCGCTTCTTCCAGCCCCGCCATATTTATAAAGTCTCACAGCTGTTTATCTGTTTACCGAGATCGTAAGAACTACAAGAACTATTACAATAGGAGTGTACCAATTCATCATTAAATCGATCACAATGGTGCACGTCCCGAATCTAGAACTATTTTGAAATCTCCAAAAGCAATTACTTTCATAAAATATTATGACGCTTTGCTGGTGGTGGACCTGGTGCAGCTCCTGAATGCACCGAACAGCAGCTGTGACCAAACACAGCTGCAAAGTATAGCAGTAGAATCTGCGGTTGCCACCCGGACACTTTAGTGGACGGACCGTCCACTAAGGTTCCAGGCGCACTTCAACAAAAGGTAAACAAGGGAAATGGAGGGAAAGCTGGTACGTCAGCTTTTATAACAGCTTTGAATAAAAGAGATGGAAAACCCAAATACAGTTGCAAATTGTGTCAGTACAATATGCGCCACTGAAGTGAACAAACCCCGGTCCGTCCACTAAAGGGTCTGGGCGTACTTCAATGAAAAGGTAAATGGGACGTTCGTAGAGCAGCTTTCCAACGGGGGGGGGGCTGTTCCGTTACATATGACTGTGATGAGGGAAAGCTGGTAAGTTGGATTTTATAAAAGCTTTGAAAAAAAGAAATGAGAAACCTCAGTTTTGTATTAGATCATCTGGGGTATAAATGTGTCACTGTAACGACGATTGCGTCACACATGGTCCCTAACAACGTCCTCCCTCATGTGCGAACTCACGCTAAAGGCGAAGGGTAGTTCTAATAACTAAACTCGGGAGGCGTAGTTATAGGAACTGCATTCTCAGAAACTTTCTGTCCGAATGCGCCTATTGAAGTCCCCCATCATAACGATGGACTCCCCAGAAGGAGCGCTTTCTAACATGCCGTCCAAAAACTCCAGAAAGGGGGGGGTCCTCTGAACTGCTGTTCGGTGCATAGTCACAGACAACGGTCAGGACCCGTCCCCCCACCTGGAGGTGGAGGGAGGCTACTCTTTCATCCACCGGGGTACAGGCGCCAAGCCGGGGGGCAATGAATATGCCCACACCTGCCTGGCGCCTCTCACCGGGAGCAACTCCAGGGTGGAACCAGGTCCACCCCTCTCCACGATGGTGTTTCCAGAACCCGAGCTGTGCGTCGAGGTGAGTCCAACTGTATCTAGTCGGAACCACTTGACCTCGTGCACCAGCTCAGAGGTGACGTTTCACGCCGCTGGAGCTAGCCTGGTACACCAGCCTGACCACGTATGAGATACTCGGCAAGTCAGTCTGGGTTCCCTCCATTGGACAGTGATTTCCACTCCGGTAAAAAACTAACCGGACCAATCACAGCGCGGGAGGTGAACAAGCGTGAACCAGCTTCTGCCTGTGGCAGAAACCACCGGAAACTGGAAGTTCTGGTCCGAGCCCTGAACGGAGTCGCTTTCCTCGCTGAGGCTGAAAAGCAGCTCGCTCAGACTGATGAGAGCCTCTGAAACGGTTCGGCTCTGTTTTACTTCAGCGTAGCGTTAAGTGGTGCTTTGTGAAGAGAACCGTTCCCCCGCCGCTGCAGGAAACTGGTTCATCAAACATTTGAGCAGAATCTAAGAGTTTGGGGGGGGTTTCCTTTATCAGACTGAGTCAGCACTGGCGTTGGTTTGAGGAGTTGAAAGAGGCACTGTTTCTCTTTGTAAAGCCTCTTTGAAGGGAAGGGATGAGGGAAGGGAGGGAGACAATGACTGTTGCAGCCAAAGATGGGTGTCTTAATCTGGCCTGAATGGAAGAGGTTGAATCCCTGACTCATTAAAATTAAAATACAACGTTTGAAGTAAATCCTGCTTTCTGTTTTATCACCTGAGGACTGTTCACATCACACTGTCGCAGCTCTGCACTGAAACATCCCTCCACCCGACTCTGCCTCTGCTAAATATTTCAGGCAGATGATGAAATATAGATAAACGACAGAATAGAGGATGACTTCACTTCTCCGTTTGTCCAGATTATTATTTTATTTCTCGGTGCTTGGAGGAAACAGAAATCAGGGCTCAGAGACGGATAAGAACGAGTTGAAATGGAGGAATGGAGTCACGTGATGTCATGCTGGTCTGACCGACCACGTCGTTTCTGCAGACGAGTTTCGGGGCTGCACGGTGGTGGAGTTGATGAAGAAGGAGGGGACGACGCTCGGCTTGACGGTTTCAGGTGGAATCGATAAAGATGGGAAGCCCCGGGTTTCAAACCTGCGACAGGGAGGCATCGCTGCCAGGTAACGCTCATCTTTATCTTTTATTTAATCTCTTTTTATCTGTGTCTAATCTCCTCTGTGTGCAGCTAAAAAAAACGAACCGTGACTCACTGAACTCATATCAGTTGTGTTGGTTTAAAGTTAGACTTATTCCAGCTTATATAACCCCGCTGCTGTTTAAACCCTTAACCCTTAAAGTCCAGTTGGCTCTGATGAGAGCTGAGAAAACCCCTGACATAATAATATTAAACCAGGACTGCGGTATTTATATTCAACTTTTGCCTCATTTACACTTTAATGTTCATGAAACAAGACTAAAAGTAAATTTTTGTACAAACAACAATGTTAAATAATTATGTTGTTGATCAATGACCTCTGTGTTGAATGAATCACCTGTCACATCTCCCTTCATTTATTGCAACTTACTTCGGCATAGTAACAGACATATTTTTAACAAGAGACATCCAATATTATCGGCCAATATCGGCATTAAAATGTGATACTGAAAAAAAACTTCTCAGTCCTTCAAATTAGTAACTTTTTTATGAAGTAAACTTAAATTTCAATGTTAATCTTTTAAAAAAGACAAACTGATGTTTTATATATATATATATATATTCACATACATTCAATAAAGAAAAGGCTAAAGTCACAATAACAATACAGTTAACTAAAGAAACTAATAATAAATAAAAATTTACAAAATTGTAATTGAAATAGATTCTGCCTTTGAATTGTCGTTAGAAATAATAAAAAATAAAATAAAAAAAAAATTGTTGTGGACACATTAGCACCTTTCCCATGAATCAGTGGACCAACATACCTGTCAACAGGTGCAGAATTCTTCTTGAACATTACAGAAAACACCTGATTGCAGTGTTTGCCTCAAAGTGTTGCTCAAAAGAGCAATATTTCTTTCGAACCACAATTAAAAATCAATGTCATGATTTTTATAAAATATTTATTTATTACTTTTGTCAATTTCATCTTATTTCACTGACAGCTGATTTTTTTCTGTCTTTAATTGGAGGGTATGAATAATTTTGAGGACAACTGTGTATACAAATATAACATAATATAATATAATATAATATAATATACATGACTGGTCAAAAGTTTGGGATCACTTTTCCATTAAATCCAACAGGGCAGTGATCCCAAACAAAAAATAATAAATAAATAGAAAAAGAAAATCATGACAATAATTTGGGAATTTTTTCAACAGAAATATTAAAAACAAACAAGTATGATGGGGCTTCCAACACTTTGAGGCAATCGATGCAATCAAGTGTTTTCTGTAATGTTCAATAACACTTCTGCACCTGTTGACAGGTATGTTGGTCCACTGTTAATGAGCAAAGTGCTCTTATTTGTTTTGGACAGTTTGTTTTGTTCAAACTCAAAATCAATATTTTATTCACTAAATTATAATTAATTTATATAATTATAATTAAATTGTAATTTAGTGAAAAAATGTTTCCCTCTTATTTGAATAAATATTGTGAAATTATCAATTTGAGGTACTTTCCCATTAAAGTGATCTCAAACTTTTACACCGTATACTTATATATATTTATATATACACATATATAATCAGGGGTGCAACAATACAATTCATTCTGGTTTGATACTTTAATGTCTCGGGTCGATATTTTTTCGGTACCAAAAAAAAATGCATTTTCATACCTTCTTTAACCCAATGTCCTTTTGTCCATAACGGCTTACCATCAGGATCATACTCAACATGAAAACCAAAGTAATACCAAATATATCCGATCTAAATGTAGTAAAACACAGATCTACTAAGTTTGCAACTCAGAACTCATCGTCAGAACACAAGTTGATCAAATAAATTAAAAACTCTGTATTGTTTGATATTTGATAGACCAGGGATGTACGATATAATCGGTCCTGTATCGGTATCGGCCTATATCAGACATCGGATACCCCACCGATATTTAAGCGAAAACTTTGTCTTCAAAAACGTCTTTTTTTTAGACTTTAAAACTTCTAAAGACAGTTTCTTTGAGGATGTTCTGTGTGAACAGAGTTTATACACGCTCAAATATCCCGTTACTGGGTATTGTTGTTTTTCGTTTTTTTCCATCAGTGAGAAAAGAATCCAGGTCATTCTGGGATATATCGCACTTATCCTACTAATTTTGTTTGACTTGTTCTACATAACACGAGTTGAGGTATTTTTCTAATTTTGCACAAGAAATAAATATTACATCATTCATTTTTCAGCTTTAATATCGGTATCGATATCGGTTATTGACCACATAAGTTTTAAAATATCGGCATATCAGATATCGGCCAAAAATTCCAATATCGTGCATCCCCATGAACCTGTTCGGTTCGGTTCTAAATGAATGCATGTGTTGTTGCTCCCCTAACACGTATATTGTATGTATGTATGTAGTGATGTGGAACGATCTTGGTCATTGTTCACGTATTTCCCGCCGTTGCCGGGTTCAAACTTGCAACGGTTGAACCGTTTGTCCAGGAGCGACCAGCTGAACGTGGGCGACTACATCCGCTCGGTGAACGGCATCAACCTGGCCAAGTTCAGGCACGATGAGATCATCAGTCTGCTGAAGAACGTCGGGGAGCGAGTGGTGCTGGAGGTGGAGTTCGAGCTGCCGCCCGTCTGTAAGTCCTGCCAGCAGGTGAACCGCTGGGATGTGTGTGCGTTCCCTCTGTTGACGGTGTGTTGGTGTGTTGCAGCCGTGCAGGGGTCAGGGGTCATGTTCAAGAACGTGGAAGTCACGCTTCACAAAGAGGGGAACGGCTTCGGCTTCGTCATCAGAGGTGAGGAGGGCTCTGTTAGTGTGTGTGTGAGCGAAATATAAATAAATACACAACGTGATCACGTCTGTTTGTGTGCAGGTGGAGCCCATGAGGACAGGAACAAGTCTCGACCCATCGTCATAACAACCATCAGGCCGAGCGGGCCGGCCGACAGGTACTGACCTCTGCTCCTCTGAGGCCTTCACGTCCCTCAGGACATTCCGTCCAAACTAAAACTCGTTGCCTCCACAGAGAAGGAACCATCAAGCCGGGCGATCGGTTGCTAAGCATCGACGGGATCCGTCTCCATGGCAGCACGCTGTCGGAAGCCATGAGCATCCTGAAGCAGTGCGGGCAGGAAGCCACGCTGCTGATCGAGTACGACGTGTCGGTGATGGGTCAGTGCAGCGAAACCCGCATGTTCCAGGACGCAACCGTGGAAGATGAAAGGGAAAATAAAAACTTCTGTTTGTGTTTCTTAGACTCTGTCGCCACGGCGTCTGGGCCGCTGCTGGTTGAGGTTGCCAAGGCGACGGGCTCCAGTCTGGGCGTGGCCTTGTCCACCTCCATGTTCTGCAGCAAGCAGGTCATCGTCATCGACAAGGTGAAGCCGGCCAGTATAGCGGACAGGTACGTGGAGCTGTCATTCTGACGCGGTCATGATGCGATTGCTGATCGATGTGAAGGCAGAAAAGTCGGGAGACCGAACGACTGTTGTCAGGGTTCCCACGTGTCCTGGAAAACAACCTGGAAAACCTGGAAAATTATTGAACATTTTTCCAGTCATGGAAAACATATGGAAAATGAGGAAGAGAAGAAAATGTCCTGGAAAAATATTTTTCCTCTCTCTCCTTCGTGTACGCTTAGTCTCCGCTTCGTCTTTGCTTTATCTCCACTTCGCCCTGCTTTGTTTCCGTTTCATTTCGGTTTCTTCTCCGCTTCATCTCCGTTTAGTCTCCATTTCGTCCTCGCTTTGTCTCCGATTCGTCTCCACTTCGCCGCCGCTTAGTCTCCGCTTTGTCTCCGTTTTGTCTCCGTTTTGTCTTCGCTTCGTCTCTGTTTTGTCTCCATTTTGTCTCCACTTTGTCGCCGCTTCATCTCCGCTTCGTCACCGCTTAGTCTCCTCTTCATTTCCGTTTCGTCGCCACTTTTTCTCCGTTTCACTCTCCATTTCTTCTCCGTTTCACTCTCCATTTCTTCTCCGTTTTGTCTTCGCTTCGTCTCTGTTTTGTCTCCACTTTGTCTCCACTTTGTCGCCGCTTCGTCACCGCTTCGTCTCCGTTTCATTTCCGTTTTGTCGCCACTTCTTCCCGTTTCTTCTCTGCTTCGTCTCCGCTTTGTCACCGCTTCTTCATCACCGCTTCGTCTCCGTTTCGTCGCCGCTTCGTCTCTGTTTTGTCTCCGTTTCATCTCCATTTTGTTTTCGCCTCGTCTCTGTTTTGTCTCCGTTTCGTCTCCACTTGGTCTCCACCTCGTCTCTGTTTTATTTCCGTTTCGTCGCCACTTCTGCTCCGTTTCGTCACCGCTTCTTCATCTCCGTTTCGTCACCGCTTTTTCATTGCTGCTTTTTCATTGTTCGACGCCGTTTCGGCGCCGCTTCTTCATTGCCGCTTCGTCTCCGTTTCGTCTCCACTTCGGCGCCGCTTTGTCGATGCTTGTTCGCCATTCGTCGCCGCTTCGCTGCTGCTTTGTCTCCGCTTTGTTTCTGCCTCATCGCCACTTCATCGCTACTTCATTGCTGTAAAAAACAGAAGCTATAATTGAAGAACTCTTCTCTTAAAGCTTGGGGTGGAGTTTATTAGTCTATGTTATGATGACTTGACTGGTACTGTAGCAGCTGGAAAAGTCCTGAAAATGTCCTGGAAAAGTCCTGGAAAATAACTTCAAGAACAGAGTGGGAACCCTGCTTGTTGGTCTGCACGCTGTTTACACGCTCAAAACCACACGAGCATCTTCAGCTGCACGCATCAGCTCTCCCACTTAAATAACCATCCGTCAGCAGTTCAGTTGGTTTGGATCGTTTTCACGATTTCAGTGTGTAAACGCACATAATCCTACGTGTGTGTGTGTGTGTGTGTGTTTATCTTTGTGTAGGTGTGGCGCTCTTCACGCAGGAGATCACATCTTGTCCGTGGACGGCAAGTCCATGGAGTTTTGTTCCCTGGCTGAAGCCACTCAGCTGCTCTCTGCTTCCTGTCAAACCGTTCGCATGGAGATCCTGCCCCAGCACCAGGCCCGACCGGCCCTGAACGCACCACAGCACGGTACTAAGACGCACAGAAAACCTTGAAAGTATCACAACAGGCCATTTATTTTAAGATAACAATAACTTACTTTTTAAAATGAATTGATACAGTCATCCTCAAAATGATTCCTGCCCTCCATTTAAAGAAAGAATATTAATATTATTTATCAGTTATTACCATATTTTCTGGACTATAAGTTGCATCAGTCAAAAAATGCATCATGATGAGAAAAAAACTTATATAAGTCATACACTGGGCTATAAGTGGGCAATTTTCTGATTTTTCATATCCTACTAGTTGCTGCTAAAAATTATCCAGCCAGTTCAATTCCACAGTTAATGAATGTAAATGATCATAAACATTGTGATTAAGAAGGATAAACATGTTTTTTGGGGATTTGTTCCACCGCACAGGCAGTACAGACAGATTCCAAAATGAACTCATCTCACTGAGATAAGGCTATTTTGAGATTTTTGCCTTGGAGCAATCCTCACAAGCCTAGAGCGCCCTCTTTTAACATTAGAGAGTAATATTTGCTCCTTGGTTCATGTCAGTCAATATGAATTAATACTTAAAAATATGTTGAATTGTATGTATTTTTTATATATATAACTTGTACTGGACGACAAGTTGCATGAGCAGCCAAACTATGAAAAAAGTGTGACTTATAGTCCAAAAAATACGGTAGCTACTATAAAATAATATGATAAATTCAATGAAAAAATAAACAAATAAATTAATGTTAGAACAAATTGAAATAACTCATTCATATTTTCTTTATTAGTTTCTGTACACATTTTCTTGTTTTATTTTCTTACAAATCTATTGTTTACTGTGCCACTCTAATAATTATACACAACATAAACAACCCTGCAATGCAAACCAGCTGATTCATGGAGGGATGATACAGAAATAGTTTTTCTTTTTCTTCTTTTTCACCAAAATCAATAGAAAGAACATTAGAAAATACTTAACAGACACTTAAAAAACAGTTATTATGTTTACTGCATGTTTAGCTTCTGGAAATCGAGATGAACAGATTCTGCCCTCAGATATGAAAACCAGCCGGAATTACGTCTGCATTTCCACGAAAGTAAATCCTTGAGATAACCACACAGAGAGCGTGTTTGTTCGATGTGAGTTTCCTCTGTTCTGGACAGAAAACGGGTGAGTGAGCCTGCATCACTGCAGACTCGATGTCGGAGGATTTATGAGCCACTTCCCCTGAAGGCTAGTTGCTTTCTAACTGCACTTAATGCAGCGGATCTCCGGGAGAACGGACAAACAGAGCGGGAGTGTGGCGGAGCCCGACTGGAATGGGCCCTAATCGCCCCCCCAGCTCCGTGTAAACACATACACATCAAACTTAATGGGCCTTGAACGCAACCCATCACACTAAAAGAAGGGGGCTTGAATGCAACACAGCAGGATGTGCAAACATTCCCCTGGCTAGACTGTCCCTGAATGCACCACCGTATGAGATTAGAGCTGAAGAGCGCTTCTGTGGTGCTTACGGAGGGCTGAACCCGAGGCTAGAAGGTGTTCATCTGCAGATAGATTACAGCTTAAACCATCAGAGAAATGCATATCTGTGGGTTGCTAAGGTTAAAGATGGAAAAAAAATCAGCTGTTAGTGAAATAAGTTAAAATTGACAAAAATAATAAATAAAAATTCTATGAAAATCATGACATTGATTTTAAATTGTGGTTCAACAGAAATATAAAAAATAAAACAAGTAAACAAGCATGATGGGGCTCCTGAAATAAAATTTTATTGAGCAACACTTTGAGACAATCAGGTGTTTTCTGTAACGTCCAATCAGATGTCTGCACCTGTTGACAGGTGACACTGTAATTTGTCTGTTTTTTTAAATTATTATTATTATTATTTTTAAAAACTACAATTCAAAATCAATGTTTTATTTTACTAAATTATAATTTAGTAAATTTTTATTTATTATTACTTTTTTCAGTTTCTTGCTATTTGGATTACTGTTGTGAATTTAGCATTTTCTTTAATGGGAGGGTATGTAAACCTTCGTACACCACTGTAATAAATGCAGTGGTGATGGGTCTTTGGTGGTGATTAGAGGTTTGAATATGTCAAAGATTATCAATAAAATTAACTTGATTGCATTTGTATTTTTTATGTATAGTCAAATACTCCCAGTTTGGACCTTAATGGCAAAAATGACCCATTGACTTCTATTAAAACTACATATTTTAACCTCACAGTCATCATAGTTTAAAACCATTCATTCTTTAATGTCAGTGGTTTATTTTGAAGAAAAGTAGCTATCTTTGATATTTTTACTGGTTTCCACCAGATTCAACTGGTTTTTCACTGTAGGCAGATGCAGGAAATTCCTAAAATAATAATTTAGTAAATTTTTATTTATTATCACTTTTTTCAGTTTCTTGTTATTTGATTTATTGTTGTGAATTTAGCCTTTTCTTTAATGGGAGGGTGTGTAAACTTTCACCCCACTGTAGCTTAGATTAGTGTCTTGATTTTATTGATCTCTTAAAGGTTATTATTTATCTTTCTTTAAAAAAAAAAAAAAAAAAAAAGACTTGTGAGACCAACAAGTTGCAGGTTCATGTGACGTCTTTAAGCCCAAACTCAATCCCAGAGAAATTATGAGCGGTTGAGATTTCACTGCATGCACACCTGACCTCACCTGCTCTGCCGTCGTGTTTGTCTGGTTCCTGCGAGCTGATGTGTAGAGAGAAGATGCAACGGCCTCAGATTATGCTGAATTAGCTCAGATTATGCTGAATTAGCTCGTTCGGCTGCTTCAGAGCCGCTCTTTCTCCGTCAAGTCATCTGAGGTGACTTTTGATGGTAATCAGAGCTTTCGAAGAAGATGAAGCTGGATTGAATTAGTTGTCAGCCCTCGAGGAAGCGGTGACGTCAGCGTCGTGTCTGGTCGTCTGAACATAGGGAGGAAGAGGAGGAGGAAGATGACTCCCAGCTGACCCAGACTGAACCAGCATGTTTACACCTCCTGACCTCTGACCTTTCCTCTTGTCTGTACCTAACACCCTCCTCTATGTGTGTGTGTGTGTGTGTGTGTGTGTGTGTGCATGCAGTCAAGGTGCAGCGCAGTCCCCGCCCCCTCCCCTGGGAAACTGGAGGCTCCGCCCCCATCCTCCCCTCCCTACCACTACAACACCTACCACCCCGACCAATCAGGGGCCAGATCGCACAACCGCCATGCAAACAACCCTCGTACGTCCACCCGTCTCTCTCTCTCGCTCCCTGATGTTTTTATTTTGAGCGAGAGACCTCCACTCATCGTGTCTCTCTCTCTCCAGCTCTCAGCCACTCGTTCTCTCCCGGCTCCATGTCGGCCTATAGTCTCTCGTCCCTCAACATGAGCACCCTGCCCAGGAACATGTACCCGACGAGTCCTCGCAGCACCATGATGAGGAGGAAGGCCAAGAAGAAGGACTTCAAGAGTTCCTGTGAGTCCGTCCGTCTTTACAGACTTTATCATCCAGATCCCGAAGCGACCCATGTGGAAATAAACTCTCCGTCCCCGTCAGTGTCCCTGGCGTCCAGCACCGTGGGGCTCGCCGGGCAGGTGGTGCACACGGAAACCACAGAGGTGATGCTGCGAGGGGACGGCATCATGGGGTTCGGCCTGCAGCTGCAGGGCGGAGTCTTCGCCACGGAAACGCTGTCGTCGCCGCCCCTCATCGCCTACATCGACCCGGACAGTCCAGCTGAGAGGTAAACGCTCCGCCGAGCTCGGTTCACATCGGGGAAGAGGTTTCAGTGTTCGGAGTCAAGTCCTGGAGCGACCCGGGTCAAGAAATGATGAAGCAAAACATGTTATTGTGTTTAGATTAGGGATGCTCAATACTGGCTTTTTTTTTTACCGATATCAGACATACCGATATTGTCCAATTCTTAAAGGAATAGTACACCCACAGTCCTTTATTTTCTACTCACCCTCATGCTGAGCAAGACTCGGGAGCACTTTTTTAATATCACAAATGCAGCTGGAGATCAGACAGGTTTTTCGTTTTCACCAGCTACTGAACCAAAAAAGGTCCATAAAAGTCCAAAAACTTGTCGATATTCCTCCATTCTGCTCATCCAATATAATCCAAGTGTCCTGAGTGGGTAGCGTCCAGAATTTACCGGAAACCACATAATTTTGTGGATTTTTACAACCTAAACAGTAGAAAATGTAGCTGCCGCAAACTGCGCACCTGCGAGTTCACAAACTCACAGGGATGAATTTGTGAGTAAAAATATTGATACAGCGCTTTTTTATAAACATTGATATTGCAACACAAAATATCATGATATTTCAGTGTATACTTTATTCCACCCCTAGTGATTCATGGCCATGGCTTTATGTTGTCATTGAAAAAATAAAAGGTAAAAACAGATATCAATATTTTCCGACATCACATTGTAATGCTGATATCGGCCGATAATATTGAACATCTCTACTATTGAAGGATTCCAAAGATTTTTGTTATTTTAAGATAAATTGCAGGATTCTGCAGATTGCATGCTGGGATATGAAGTTCTTCCAGGAAAACAGGGACTGTTTTGCATGCTGGACCAACGCGGATGGAACAACAAGATTTACTTACGAAATATCGCAAGATTTCGGTGTTCTGTTGCAAAATCCCGCAAGATTTTGTTCGTAGAAATATCAGCATTACGGATGTACGATAATTATCGGGCCAATAACAGGAAATTATTACATCATTCCGATAGGTTCGATATCATGACGACTTACCACGAAAACTTATATCCCATATAGTTGGAATTTTTAAGATCGTACATGCTGAAATTGAAATTCCCTGTTTTAAGTTTTTCTCGCTGAGATATTGCGATTGGGGAAAGAAAACCGCTGTTTCACAGAGGAGACCCCAATCTGCCCCCAAACCTCTTTCCCTTCTTAATTTAGAGGCGAGTTACCCCATACAGTTGGCAGCGGTGGGAAAATATATCGATACACTGAAATATCACGATATTTCCATACGGCAAGATCGTATTGATTTTTTAAAATGCTGTATCGATCTATTTTCGATAACAAGATCTCGCGAGATTTCATCGTTGTCAAGAAATCGCGCAAGTTTTCATTTTGATAGTAAAACAGATCAATACCACGTTTTTGAATATCAATATGAAATATATCGTGATATTTCTGTGTGTCGATATTTTTTCCCAACTCTAACAGTTGGAATATTTGATTTGGTATAACTAGGTATGTATGTGTGTTATCGGTATTGGTTATCGGTATCGGCCTTTGGGAGCTGAAATTTATCGGTTATCGGTATCGGTTTTGAAAAATGGTTATCGTGCATCCCTAATCAGTATAATAATAACTGATACCGATATTTTTCTATATCACATTTTAATGCCAATGCCTAGTTGAAATAAATGATTGATCTTTTTTATTTTATTGATTGTTTAGTAAAGAATGAAATTGACGTCTTTTTGTCGTTTTGTTTAGTTTTGGTGACTCGGTGCTTGTTAGAAAATACAAGATTTTTCTTCCTTCTGTCCCTTTTTGCTCAGAAAAACTGTTTATGTAATATAAAATGAAAAACATGAACATTAAATATCATAAAAAAGAATATTTATGAATAAAAAGTGTTGTTTGTGCGTTTTTGTCCAGGTGTGGGATCCTGCAGATCGGCGACAGGATCCTGTCCATCAACGGCATCCCGACCGAAGACTCGACTCTGGAGGAAACCAACCAGCTGCTCAGAGACTCGTCCATCACGGCTCAGCTCACGCTGGAGATCGAGTTCGACGTCGCAGGTGAAAACACGGAGAAAACGCGGCCGCTGGATCGCTTTCCTCCTGCCGGCATGTTTGTTGACGACAGATACGAAGCCGCAATCTGCCGGCCCGTCTCTCATTCTGCTTCGGTCTCATTTGTGAATGCAACACATCCGGCTGGTCTGAATAAGCTCCCACGCTCGAGTTTAAACACAACAAGCTGTAAGTGATGACTCACGGAGACATTACGCCGTCCTCAGAGGAGGGATGGTAAACAGCATGAGATGACACAGATACTCCAGAAGAAGAAAAACGCTGGTTCTGCCTTTATTTGAAGAATTGAAGCTCTGTTTAGATCAATACAAGCAAAATTTAGAAATTATCTGTTTCCGGTTGATTATTTATTGATCATTGTGTGCGAACAAGATGTGGAACTAAATAAGTGAATAAAACAAATTCAGCAGCTGATTATTAATAGATTAAATCGTCATAAATTACCAACAAACTCATCAGATGTGATCATTTTCATAATAAATATAAATACTGCTCCGAGAAATCTAGACTGTCATCCAGTGATGAAATGGATGACAGCAACATGATTCATCTAAAGCTGATTAGAATAAAACTGAAAGCAAACTCATCATTTCCATTTCGTGTCTATAAATCTCTCTTCTTCGTGTCCAGAGTCGGTCATCCCCAGCTCAGGAACGTTCCACGTGAAGCTCCCGAAGAAACCAGGAGTGGAGCTGGGAATCACCATCAGCTGTGAGTACAAAGACGAAAACGAGGGGAAGGAAAGGCGAACGAAGAGGAGGGGGTGCACCTGCTCAGACGTGCATGAACAGTTTAAATGAATTAGAGAAAACACAATGTCTGATTCTTTATTACAGAAGAGGATTAGGACCACTGAAGAAAAATATTCTCAGAAAAAAGTCAGAATTTTGACTTTTTTCCTCAACATTTAAAATAAAAACCTTGTCTGGAGATTTTTTTTCTCAACTTCTAAAAAAAAGTCAGAATTTTACATTTCTCCTAGAACATTAAAACAATTCGGAAAGGTCTTTTTTTTTTTTTTTTTTTTTTTTTAAATTTCTGGAAAGACTTGTCAGAATTCTGACTTTAAAAAAAAAAAAAAAAAAAAAAAGATCTGGAGGTTTTTTTTGTCCCCCACCCCAATATCTGAAAAAAAAATCTAAATTGTGACACAAAAGTCATAATTTTGAGAAAAAGGTCAGAATTTTAACCTTTTCCCTAAACATTAAAACAATCATAACAATCGGGAAGTCGTTAAAAAAAAAAAAAAAAAAAAAAAAAAAAAAAGTCAGAATTTTTTTTTTTTTTTTTACTGTACATTAAAAAAACTTTTAGATTTTTTTTCCAATTTCTGAAAAAAGTCAGAATTCTGAGACAAAAGTCATAATTTTAAAAGAAAGGTCAGAATTTTTACTTTTTTCCAGAAAATAAATTTAAAAAAAAAAGATTTGGGAGATCTTTTTTTCAGTTTCTGAAAAAAAAAAAAAACATAATTCTGACTTTTTCACTGAACTTAAAAAAAAAAAAAAAAACTTGCCTGGAATTTTTTTTTTTCTAATGCCTGAAAAAAGTCAGAAATTTGACTTTTACAGAAAATTAAACCAAACAAACAAAAAGAAACTCAGGAGAACCTTTTTTTCAATTTTCAAAAAAAGTCAGAATTTTTTTTTAAAAAAAGGCAGTTTTTACTTTTTTTCTGAACATTTAAAAAAAAAAAAAAAAAAAAAACAGAGACTGGAAAAAAAATCTCCAGCATCTCCATTTTTTTATGTTCTGGAAAAAATTCTGAGATTACGCTGCATTTTTCTCAATTTTTTTTTCTTCAGTGGCCCTCATCCTCTTCCGTACCTATTGACTTGATCATTCGAGTGATGGATTATTGCATCGTCTTTGTGGAAAATTACTTTTAACCTTTAAATAAGTGATGTCATCATCATTTATTCTCAGTTTACATTAAATCTTCATTTCTGGTCATTATCAGATTAAAATATTTTAGTTTTCTGTGTCTAACACTTCGGTTTGTGTCTGCAGCTCCGTCCAACAGGAAACCCGGGGATCCTCTGATCATCTCGGACATCAAGAAAGGCAGCGTGGCTCACAGGTAAGACCCCCCCCCTCCTCCCACAGCGATGCTGGAGGGAGCGTCAGCTGTGTGGGTCCTGCCGGTGGTTGGCTAATTAGGCTAGCAGTTCAGACCAGCGTCTGTGGTGGTTTTTGGGTCGTGTGTTTTGGAGTGTGAAGCAGAAAATGTGATTCAGAAAGCTTCTGTTGGCTAACGAGCAGGTCGCATCTGCTCTGTTTGTTCATTTTAACGAGACGTTGCAGAACAAAAGGCAGAATTCACACTTCTGTCATTAGTCTGGAGACACCGGGCCTCATTCACCAGTAACATGAATATTCATTTATAAACATGTTATCTTTCCTCAAACATCAGCCCATCCGTCTTACGTTGAAAGGACGGACTACAGTTCTACTTTTTCTCGTGGTTTGGGGGGTAACGGGTGGTTTTAGGAGGACCAACTTCTGTCTCAACTGCAATTTTTATTGAATGAATGAATGAAACGGATGAAAAACCATTTAAAAAAACTCCCATGGAGGACATTTCAACGTTAGAATGCGATCTGCAGAATCCTGCTAGTTTTCTTAGAATAACAAAAATATTTGGAATTCATCAAAAGTAGTGATACTCAATATTATTGGCCGATATCGGCATTACAACGTGATATCGGAAAATATCAGTATGTGTTTTTTTATTTTTATTTTTTCAATAACAACAAAAACTCATGGCTATGAATCACTACAGGTGGAATAAAATATCTATACACTGAAATATCATGATATTTTATGTTGCAATATCACATCAGTATAAAAAAGCGCTTTATCAATATTTTTACGAACAAATTTTGCAGTATGTTGTTGTTCCGTTACAAAATTTCATGAGATCTTTGTTATTGTCCCTGTTATTGTGGAGAACTTCATTTCCCAGCATTCCTTTTAGAGTCATGTGACTACGGTGCAGCTGCTGCTGCTACAGACTGACTTGCTTCGAAGCTGCTGATAATATGTCTGGTTTTAAGTTGCTGGTTAAGTTACCAAGTTGTTAGAAACACTAGAATTAGACACATGTTGGCTGGTTGCATAGATTGATATCGGTTAATATCGGATATAAAGAAGTAAGGGTTGGAAAATATCGGTATATCAGATATCGGTTAAAAAAAAACTACAAAAAAACATCCATAATCAAAAGAATTTAAAAAATTGTGCAGATTTTTGTAAAAGTGTGATTTGTGAGTTCTACAATCTCCACGTTTGTATGAAAGACTTGAGACAAATTTGTTCGTAAAAACAGCTGGTGAATGAAGCTCAATAAGTTGTGTACATAAACAAGAAGTGGGATGTTGTTTAAATTCAATGTTTTCCAAATCTCATTAACACATTTTATTCTCAGGAGAACATAAACATATTGAATCAGACGAAACATTTGATGGAAAATCTTCTCTGATTGTGAATCTGATGGCAGCAACACGTCAGGAGCAACAAAAAGCTGGAAAAGTAACAACTGGAGGAGCATTAAATCTCATAAAAGGAGCATTTCAGAGCCTCTTAGATGAAAGATGGAAAGAAGTTCACCAATCTGAGACAAACTGGCTCTAAAAGTTGTAAAAAAAAATGCTCCTCAGACTGAAAATCTACCATCTACAGTGTAGAAAATCATCTTCAGATTGAAGGTATCTGAAGGAATCCCTGTGTGCATGGGACAAGGCTGGATGCTGATGTTCTGCATTAAAAGCAGACATGATTCTCTACTGGAAACCACTCCGTCATGCAGAGAAGAAGCCGTATGAGACCAGGACCCAGAAGCAGAGCTGCCCATGTTTCCAACATCTGATATGATGTTTGTTCTACTGGGAATTAAATGAGATCTGAAATGAGCATTCTGCTCTCATCTGCGTTGTAAACAGCCGATATAAAGTCGCTGATCGTGGTGCATGTTGGCGTATTTGTCTGTTTTGCTCCAGGACTGGAACGCTGGAGCTGGGAGACAAGCTGCTGGCCATCGACAACATCCGAGTGGAAAACTGCTCCATGGAGGAAGCCGTCCAGATCCTCCAGCAGTGCGAGGAGCTCGTCAAACTGAAGATCCGCAAAGACGAAGACAACTCAGGTGCCATTTTAATCCCATCTTCCTCACGAACCCCTGAAACTTCCACCTCTTCACCATCATCAGGATCTCTTCTCAGCACGAGATTATCGAGCTGACCAGAGTTTCTGACATCTGGACAAGAAGCATCAGCTCCTTAAAGATTTTAGGTCTTTAAAGATATTTTCAGACCGATTTTCGCCTTTAAATTATCATCAAAATATCCTCTTAACCTCCTCGAGGAGCTAATTCTCCTCAGGACTCGCAGAAACTAAGGGTGCACGATAATTATTAGTCCGATATATATCGGGCCGATAACAGGAAATAGTCTGATTTCATGACGACTTGCCCCGATAATAGGGGTGGGAAAAAATACCGATACACTGAAATATTGCAATATCATCATATGCCGATATCATATTGATATTTTAAAACGTGGTATCGATCTTTTTTCACGAAAACCTGCAAGATTTCATCACAGAACAATGAGAGATCGCAAGATTTCATTAGTAAAATAGATACCGCTTTTTTAAAAATCGATATTATATCGGCATATGAAAATATCTCAATTGTACTTGTTCCGTTTGTAATCCCAATGCATGTATTTGCATCAGTTCAAGGCGAAGCTTTTATTTTTGTATCAGTAAGCAATGCACCTTATTTAAGTTACTGAGCGTTTCAGATATCGAATAGTTTTGATATCTTTTAGAAAATGTTTGAGAGGCTTGCTGATAGTTTTTAACTGGAAAAAATAAATATTTCCTTATTTAAAAAGTAAAAATTCTTTTTGGTTTTGTTAACAGTATTGATGTCATGATTAGGTACATATGTGTGTTATCGGTAATCGGTATCGGTCTTAAAAAGAGGTGCATCCCTAGCAGAAACTCCTGAAATCCTTCATTCAGCTTCTGGTCTTGCTGTTCCGGCGCGACTTCCTCCGTTAGATGAATCACAGAGGCGACATATTTGTCACCACATGCCACTTGGCTCACAGTTTCGCAGCTTTCGTCTGGTTCTGATTTAATCTCGGCTGATGTTTCAGACGAGCAGGAGGTGTCTGGCAGCATCATCTACACGGTGGAGCTGCAGAGGTACGGAGGCCCGCTGGGGATCACCATCTCAGGCACCGAGGAGCCCTTCGACCCCATCATCATCTCCTCACTGAGCAAGGGAGGCCTGGCCGAGAGGTACGTCGGCTCGTTTTATAGTGATCTAATGTTGATTTCTCATTAATCTGAGTTGAAAAGATGTTGAACTAGATTAGAACCGATCAAGTTAGGAGTTTCTTATGGATCAGAAACTGGTTTGATGCTGAGAAAAGACACGAATTACTGTTTGCAGTTGGGTGATGAGACATCAGGAAACCATAAACTCTGAAAAATAAAACATGTCTGTCCTGTAAACTAACATCAGCAATGATATACAGGGAAATGCCGCCCCCTGCTGTTAAAGACAGTTATTACAACCTGGATCCATTTCTAAGTTTACTTGTTCTTTTTCTTAATATTTGCATTTCTATCATTAATAGTGAGATAAATAACTGAAAATACAATGAGGAGATCAACATTTTCTATTTCTGAATAAACATTTTATGTCAAGCTGTCCAACTTTCTTAGTCTTTTAAAGTGAAAGTGAATTATTTTCATGTCTTTAACACAACTGAACCTCAGATAATTGACCCCTTTAACACCTGAATTTACAGTCATCCTCAAAATTATTCACACCCTCCCATTAACGAAGGAAAAAAATCAGCTGCAAGTTGAAATTGACAAAAGTAATAATACATAAAAATTCTTTGAACATCATGACGTTGATTTTAAATTGTGGTTCAACAGAAATATTAAAAACAAACAAGCAAAAAATAAAACAATTAAACCGGTAATCACTGCAATCAGGTGTTTTCTGTAACGTCCAATCAGATTTCTTCATTTATTGACAGGTATTTTGGTCCATTGTTAGCGAGAAAGGTGCTGTAATTGGTCTGGGACAGTTTTGTTTGCTTGTTTTTAATTATTATTTCCAAGCACAATTCAAAAGCAGTAATTTATTTCAGTAAATTATAATTTTGTAAATTCATTATTATTATTAGTTTCTTTAGTTTCTTGTTATTTAAATTGCTTTTGTGAATTCAGCATTTTCTTTAATAGGAGGGTATGAATAATTTTGAGGACAAATAAAAATAAATACAGCAAATGAAGGAAAAAAATAACAAAAATAGATTCATAAAATAAACTACAGTAAAATATTAAATCATTAAAAATAAGTAGATATCAAATAGATAAATTAAACATTATATTACAATAAATATATTAAATATAATAAATATTAAATATTTAAATGGTGGTAAACAAATAAAAACAAATTAATTATTAAATCAATCAAATAAAAAGATTAAATGATTTTTTAAAAATTATTATTAAATCAATCAAATAAAAATACATTAATTGACAAAAGACAGAAATCAGTTTCTTGCAAATACGCCTGTTTTTGGCCTTATGATGATGATTTCTGGAAAAAAACTGACAAAAAAAAAATACTGGGATCAAATAAAACAAATATTGAATAAATAATAATTAATAAAGATAAATGATATGAAAATAAATACATAAAGAAGGGTTAATAAAATTAAATAAGAAGATGAAGCCAGACGTGTTTAGATTTATTTGGTTTAGGTGATTACCGTCATCCTGTTTTTCACGTTTGTGTGTGGATCCCGACTTCAGGACGGGGGCGATCCACGTGGGCGACCGCATCCTGGCCATCAACAGCAGCAGTCTGAAGGGGAAACCTCTGAGCGAAGCCATCAGCCTGCTGCAGCAGGCGGGGGAGACGGTCACGCTGAAGATCAAGAAGCAGGGCGAGCGTACGTAAGCACGCCTGCGCAAACACGCAAACACGCCAGCAGCATTTCCATCAACGTCCGCCATCTTCCCCGCAGTCTCCAGCCCCAAGTCCTGCGTGATCAGCTCCAGCCTGGGGTCGGGGGCGGGGCTTAACCAGGAGAGCCAGGACGGGGAGGAGGAGCCGGTCATCATGGTGGCGCCGCCGATGAGCCAGAGAGCGTTCAGCACGCTGCCGTCGGTGGACAGCGCCGTGGAGTCGTGGGACGGCTCCAACATGGACAGCAGCTTCACCACCGCCGGTACGCCGCCGCCGCCCAGACTCCGCCCCCCCAGCCTTCCCCGCCTGCAGCTCGTAACCTCGTTGTCTCTGTGCAGCTCCGCCCTTCCAGTCGTCTCCGTTCACGTTCCACGAGTGGCGCAACCTCAAGACCACCAACAGCCAATCGTCGTCCTCCGCTCGACCGAGAGCCAATCCGCTGTCAGATCTGGGACTGAGCGACGACGACTGGGACCGCCCACCGCTCGGAGGGTGAGACGTCTTTACACTTCACTCAGATTGCGTTCAGGTGCATCAGAGACGACCGACTGGTTGGAGATCACGCCACGCTCACTCAACGGCGTTAGCGTTAGCATTCCTCATTCAGAATAATGGGAGCGTGTAGCTTTGAGCTAACTGTGTCTCTGTCTGCAGCGGCTCTAATCTGCCCAGCGGTCTAATCACTGACAGCAGGTACCTCACTGACCTTTAACCTTTAACCCCCCCTCACAGTCGTCTGTTAACCCTCACTTGGTGACCTTTGACCCCACCACGCCAACACATCCTCGTGGAAGCGTGCGTCGTCTCTGCACACATCCCCCCCCTTCCACCCAGCGACTCACCAGCATGAGCCGTCCACCACCAGCCTCCTCTGTGTTTCAGCTCCAGCGATCTCCTCTCTGATTGGCTGACCTCTGACCTTTCCTCCCAGGTTCACTGTGGGTCATGACGGGACCGAACCGGACCAGGAGGAGAACTTCTGGTCTCAGGCGCTGGAAGATTTAGAGACCTGCGGGCAGAGCGGCATCCTCAGAGAGCTGGAGGTGAGTCGCTGCCGTACGCTGATGACATCAGAGATGATGACATCATCGCCATGTGTCCGTCTGAAACAACCGCAGCTGGAAGAATAATTCACAGCGTAAACTTACACGTACGATGTTTTTAATGAACCTTTCCGCCTGATTCGGGCATTTTCCACATTTTTATCAAGGTTTTCTTTTTTATTTAACGATCAGCTCGTAGCATGAGAACTTGCAAGAACTCAAACTTGTCGGGATGCACAATATTATCGGCCCCCTATCGGTATCGGCCTCTATCAGCCTGAAAACTGAGTATCGGACATCGGCCGATATTTAACCGAACAGCCCGCTGTTTCTAAATTCTAAAAAAAAAACAAGACGACTTCTTCAAAAACTTCTTTTTTACAGACTTTAAAACTTCTAAGAAGTGTTGGAAAAAATATCGATATACTGAAATATCGCAATATTTTTATATGCTGATATCATATTGACATCCATAAACACGGTATCGATCTATTTTACTAATGAAATCTTGCGATATTTCGTTGTTCTGGTACGAAATCTCATGAGAATTCACAAAAATTTTGCGATATTTTCATATTCTGATATTATATTGACATTTTCAAATGCGGTAACAATCTATTTTACTAACGAAAGAATTCACAAAATAACGTGAGATTTTGTAAGAGGTTGATGAAATCTCGCGAGATTTTTTAAGTAAAATACATCAATATCGATTTGATGTTGGCATATGAAAATATTGTGATATTTTAGTGTATCGATATTTTTTTCCCCACCCCTATTTTTTAAAGTTTTAGAAAGGGATAACAAAACTACTATTTGCAATGACTGCCTATTTTTTTCAGCTTTAATATCTGTATCGGTATCAATATTGGTTATTGGCCACATGAGTTTAAAAATATCAGCATATCAGATATCGGCTAAAATTCTAATATCGTGCATCCCTACAAACTTGTGTATTTTTTATTCACGTCTTTCTCTGTTGATGCATTTTCACTCTCAAAACTTTTGTGCACAAAAACATAATAGCAAAAAAAGCCATCAGAACTTTTTTTCAGCTATTTTTTCCCACAAATCGCTTAAATTTCCAAAAATTGTATCATTTTCAGGATTTTAACCCTTTAAATTCCAGTTCTCACAAAGCAAAACTTAGTTATCTTCCTACAGTGGCGTATATAAAAGTTTACATACACTCCCATTAAAGACGGAAAAAATCAGCTGTCAGTGAAATACACTGAAATTGACATTCGTAATAATACGATTAAACAAAAAATAATCATGATCGCAGACAATTTTGAGGCAATCACTGCAATCAGGTGTTATTGTAACGTCCAATCAGACGCATACACCTTTTGAGAGGTATTTTAGTCCACTGTTCATGAGCAAGATGCTTTAATTTGTCTGGACAGTTTTTTTTTGTTTTGTTTTTTTATTATATTTTATAATAATTATAGTTATAATTACTATTTTTTTCAATATTATTATTATTACTATTATTATTTATAATATTTTTACTATATCATTATTATAATACTATTATTATTTTTACTCTTATTATTATTATTATGATTATTATTGTCTGTGTCTTTTTTAATTTGTATGTTTCCTATTTGTTTTTTTTTTCTTGTTCTTATTGATTTTATCTGACTTTTTTAAAGCACTTTATTAAATAAAATGTATTATTATTCTTATCACTGTTATTATTTTTTTTATTAATTTTTAAAACCACTTTTTAATATGTTATTATACTAAGTTGTATTTTAGTAAATTTTTATTTATTCTTACTCTTTTTAGTTTCTTGTTATTTGAATTACTGTTGTGAATTTATCCTTTTCTTTAATAGGAGTGTTTGTAAACTTTCATTTGCCACTGTAATAGAGGGGTCACAGGGGTGGGTCTTCGGTGGTGATTAGAGATTTGAATATGTTTAAGATTATCAATAAAATTGATTACATTGCATATTTATTTTTTATGTAGGGTCAAATACTCCCTGTTTGGACCTTCATGGCAAAAAATGACCCATTGACTTCTATTAAAACTACGCTTTTTAACCTCACAGGCATCACAGTTTAAAACCATTCATTGTTTAATGTCAGTGTTTTTATTTGGAAGAAAAGCAATTATGTTTGATATCTTTACTGGTTTCCACCAGATTCAACTGGTTTTTAATTGTAGGCAGATGCGGGAAATTGTTGTTTTTCTGTAAGTTATATTATGGAGACGTGGAGGCACCAAGACTGCGTCAGTCTTTACAGCAATGATCACAATACCAGCGAGCTCCACATTTATATCAGTAGCAGAAGCAGCCAGATCCCTCCGACAACATTCGTATGTTGCTTTGACTCGTATTAACAGCCTGAACTCAGCTGCTGGAAACGGTGTTTCCTGCTGGCAGCTCTTCCAGCCGGATAAAACGGCCCGCCACGCTGCAGAAGTGCTTCAGTAAAGGATTGAGGAACACAACTAGTTTGAGGTGTTGACCTCCAAAATCCCCAGATCTCAGCCCGATGGAGGATCTGTGAGATGGAAGAAGGCTGATCCAGGGAGGCTCCTCCTTCTAGTGTGCAGGATTTAAAGGATCTGATGCTGCAGATAGTGCAGACCTTCAGAGGTGGTCAATGATTCAACAGATCAGGACCAAAGCTGCAGAAAAATGTGCCTGGCTCGTCATAATGTGGCTGAGATTATATTATATTGTATTATATTATATTATATTACACTATGGCTGGGCGATATGGACCAAAAGTCATATCTTGATTTATTTAGGCTGAATATTGATAGACAATATATTGAATTTCCCTTCTGGGATAAATGAAATATTTTTCATTTGATTTAATTTCATATCCTATTGCAAAGTGAGAGCAAATGTTTAGTTACGGTCAAAGCCAAATATGACGTGTCACTGGTAGTTTTTCAAACTGGCTGGATGAAATAATGCTCAGCTGTTCAAAGAACAATAAAATGTAAATATAAATACGGAATAACAAATCCACAGATGCAAATAATGAAAAAAAGATACTTTATTAATCCCAATTAGAGAGCCAATTAAGGAATTCAGTCTCTGCATATTAACCCATCTCAGGATGAACCTGAGAACAGTTTTGTTTAATTTTTAATTTTTAATTTTTAAATTTAATTTAATTTAATTTAATTTTATTTAATTTTATGAACATTACAAAAGAATTAAATATGAAAAACCCGAGTAAGTGTGGCATTTACTGTTTATGTAAAGATAAAACATCAAACATTGAACTACTTAAACTGATATATGCCATATGGTCCAATAACATATCTCATTATAATATATTATATTATATTATATTATATTATATTACATTACATTATATTATATTATATTACATTATACTTAAGAGGTTGTTGGATCCATTTTTTTAAAGTTTATTTTTAGATTTTCTTATACAGAAGAGGAAGAACAACAAGCGAACATGAGTGAACAACCTGCCAGAGTAGGATCAATTAAATTTAAGTCCGGTGGAGCAGGTAAACGCTGAAAACCTGCAGTGTGAACACTATTTGCATTAAAAGTAGAATTACTGTGGTATTTGTAGTAATCATATGCCAACTAAAAAAACGATGTTTATTCTTTGTGTGGAAATCAGTCAGTAAAAGACCGAAATGACTCCTTCTCTTCCAGGAGTCTGGAAAGGAGACGCACCTCCTCACTCTGGTATCCTCCTCCCTCCCCCCGTACTAACCTCCTCCCGTCCTCTCCTCTGTCTCCGACCCTGTCAAACATCAGACATGTCCTCTGGTTATGAATGTGCCTCTAACCGCACTCCTAACAGCGGCGAGCTGCAGGCCGTGTCGACGTCTCCGTGGCATCGTGGTGACGCCACCTTGCTTCTGACCAATCATGTGGCAGAGTCGTGTTGCATCGGGCATGGCAGTTTGAGCAAGGCATGCTTAGACGGCTTGTGCAAGGCCTGATGGGTAGTCTGTTTTGCTGGTCATGAAGCAGATCTGTCAATCATGCATGCGTCTGATGAGTTCTTGGTTCTGATTGGCCGAAGTGGGCACCTGTTGGGTGAAGTTGCTTAGTTTCGCCAAAACAAATCCACTGTTTATAAGTTATAAACCAACCAAGCATCAGGTAGAAGATTCTGTGGACACGAACATGCGTTTGTTTGTAGACGATCTCAGCTGAGAGGAATTTACCTGCTAAGAACAGGAATGTGATGTTTATCCGTCAGAAACAACAAACCTGTCCATGAAACATCGATGTCAGAAACAAGAGAAGCTCATTTAGCAGGGACAGAAATGAACATAAACTCTTAGTTGTAGAGATGCATGATTCAATTGGCCCGATATCAGTATCGGACGATATTGGCTTTAAAATTGAATATATATATCAGTCATTACAATAGTAATAATATTGAATAATAATAATAATGAGGGATGTTTGATATTATTGGCCGATATTGGCATTAAAATGTGATATCGGAAAATATTGGTATCGGGGGTTTTTTTGGACCGATATTTTTAAAAATTAAATCTCGTGAGATTTTGTTGGTAAAATTTATTTTGTCGGGGAACAACGAAATCTCGCGAAATCTTGTTCCATCAGGAATGGTCCAGCATTTAAAACAGTCTGTAAGAACTTCATTTCCCAGCATTCCTTTCAGTCATGTGACTACGGTGCAGCTGCTGCTGCTACAGACTGACTTGCTTTGAAGCTGCTGATAATATGTCTGGTTTTAAGTTGTTGGTTGAGTTACCAAGTTGTTAGAAACATTAGAATTAGCAACATGTTGATAATACCTGCTAGTATCTGATATATGCTAGTATCTAATACCTGCTAGTATCTGATATATGCTAGTATCTAATACCTGCTAGTATCTGATATATGCTAGTATCTAATACCTGCTAGTATCTGATATATGGTAGTATCTAATACCTGCTTGTATCTGATATATGGTAGTATCTAATACCTGCTAGTATCTGATATATGGTTGTATCTGATACCTGTTAGTATCTGATATATGCTCGTATCTAATACCTGCTAGTATCTGATATATGGTAGTATCTAATACCTGCTAGTATCTGATATATGGTAGTATCTAATACCTGCTAGTATCTGATATATGGTAGTATCTAATACCTGCTAGTATCTGATATATGGTAGTATCTAATACCTGCTAGTATCTGATATATGGTAGTATCTAATACCTGCTAGTATCTGATATATGCTAGTATCTAATACCTGCTAGTATCTGATATATGGTAGTATCTAATACCTGCTTGTATCTGATATATGGTAGTATCTAATACCTGCTAGTATCTGATATATGGTAGTATCTAATACCTGCTAGTATCTGATATATGGTAGTATCTAATACCTGCTTGTATCTGATATATGGTAGTATCTAATACCTGCTAGTATCTGATATATGGTAGTATCTAATACCTGCTAGTATCTGATATATGGTAGTATCTAATACCTGCTTGTATCTGATGTATGGTAGTATCTAATACCTGCTTGTATCTGATATATGGTAGTATCTAATACCTGCTAGTATCTGATATATGGTAGTATCTAATACCTGCTAGTATCTGATATATGGTAGTATCTAATACCTGCTAGTATCTGATATATGGTAGTATCTAATACCTGCTAGTATCTGATATATGGTAGTATCTAATACCTGCTTGTATCTGATGTATGGTAGTATCTAATACCTGCTTGTATCTGATATATGGTAGTATCTAATACCTGCTTGTATCTGATATATGGTAGTATCTAATACCTGCTTGTATCTGATATATGGTAGTATCTAATACCTGCTTGTATCTGATACATGGTAGTATCTAATACCTGCTTGTATCTGATATATGGCAGTATCTAATACCTGCTAGTATCTGATATATGCTAGTATCTAATACCTGCTTGTATCTGATATATGGTAGTATCTAATACCTGCTTGTATCTGATATATGGTAGTATATAATACCCGCTAGTATCTAATACCTGCTAGTATCTGATATATGCATTTCTGTTTATCACCACAAACTCAACAAAGGAAATATATTACTATTTGCAACATTATGCCATTTCATCATATCCTCCCAGTTTAGTCATAGCAGGGCAAGGAAGTCATAAAACACGTTCTTTTAAAGATAAAGATATATTTTATTAATCCCAATTAGTGAGCCAATTAGGAAATTCATTCTCTGCATTTAACCATCTCAGGTTGGACCTGAGAGCAGTGGGCTGCTATTTAAGGCGCCCGGGGAGCAGTTGGTGGGGGTTAGGGACCTTGCTCAGGGGTCCACAGTGGTTCACCTCAGTGTCGTGTCGGGGACTCAAACCCAGCCCGCGACGTTGACCACAACGCTACCCACTCCTCCCCTTTCCTTTATAAGAAAGAATGTTGCCATTTTAGACATTATTATTCAATGTAAATAAGGGATGTTTAATATAGGATTTTTTACCGATACACGATATACCGACATTGTCATTGTCCAACTCTTAAATTCCGATATTAACCGATACTGATATATGCATATTCTGAGAGATACAACTATATTCTGAGAGCACAGATCCCAAAATCTCCTCAACTCAGCCAGAGGAGTTCATTTTGGACATCTGGCTGCTAGATATCAGATACTAGCAGGTATTAGATACTACCATATATCAGATACTAGCAGGTATTAGATACTACCATATATCAGATACTAGCAGGTATTAGATACTACCATATATCAGATACTAGCAGGTATTAGATACTACCATATATCAGATACTAGCAGGTATTAGATACTTATATGGTATTATATTTATTTTTATTATACCTCCATATATCAGATACTAGCAGGTATTAGATACTACCATATATCAGATACTAGCAGGTATTAGATACTACCATATATCAGATACTAGCAGGTATTAGATACTTCCATATATCAGATACTAGCAGGTATTAGATACCTCCATATATCAGATACTAGCAGGTATTAGATACTACCATATATCAGATACTAGCAGGTATTAGATACTACCATATATCAGATACTAGCAGGTATTAGATACTACCATATATCAGATACTAGCAGGTATTAGATACTACCATATATCAGATACTACCAGGTATCAGATACTACATATATCAGATACTAGCAGGTACTAGATACTACCATATATCAGATACTAGCAGGTATTAGATACTACCATATATCAGATACTAGCAGGTATTAGATACGTCCATATATCAGATACTAGCAGGTATTAGATACTACCATATATCAGATACTACCATATATCAGATACTAGCATATATCAGATACTAGCAGGTACTAGATACTACCATATATCAGATACTAGCAGGTATTAGATACTACCATATATCAGATACTACCATATATCAGATACTAGCATATATCAGATACTAGCAGGTACTAGATACTACCATATATCAGATACTAGCAGGTATTAGATACTACCATATATCAGATACTAGCAGGTATTAGATACTTCCATATATCAGATACTAGCAGGTATTAGATACTACCATATATCAGATACTAGCAGGTATTAGATACTACCATATATCAGATACTAGCAGGTATCAGATACTACCATATATCAGATACTAGCAGGTATCAGATACTAGCAGGTACTAGATACTACCATATATCAGATACTAGCATATATCAGATACTAGCAGGTACTAGATACTACCATATATCAGATACTAGCATATATCAGATACTAGCAGGTACTAGATACTACCATATATCAGATACTAGCAGGTATTAGATACTACCATATATCAGATACTAGCATATATCAGATACTAGCAGGTACTAGATACTACCATATATCAGATACTAGCAGGTATTAGATACTACCATATATCAGATACTAGCAGGTACTAGATACTACCATATATCAGATACTAGCAGGTATTAGATACTACCATATATCAGATACTAGCATATACTAGATACTACCATATATCAGATACTACCATATATCAGATACTAGCAGGTATTAGCCAACATGTGGCTATTTCTAATGTTTCTGACAACTTGGTAACTTAACCAACAACTTAAAACCAGTCAGTCTGTTGCAGCAGCAGCTGCACCGTAGTCACATGACTCTGAAAGGAATGCTGGGAAATGAAGTTCTTCCAGGATAACAGGGACTTTTCTACATGCTGGACTGACGCTAATGAATTAAGATCTAGCGAGATTTCGTTGCTCTGTAATGAAATCTTGCAAGATTTCATTTTTCAAAAAAGCAGCCCAAAAACTGATACCGTTATTTTCCAATATCACATTTTAATGCCAATATCAGCCGATAATATCGGCAGCTCGATAGTATCGAACATCCCTAATGTTAATGAACGCAGATCTTGCGCGACCGGAAACGATCAACTACAGAAGTAAACCGGAAATATCCATGAAACTTGTCTATATGTATAAGAATAAGAAAAAAAATTGATACTTTATTAATCCCTACTTTATTATATAATAACTCTGTATATTATATGATATGATTAGAATAATTCAGTATAATTTGGTATATATATATATATATATATATATATATATTATATATATATATATATATATATATATTTATATATAATAGTGACCCAAAATTGGTCCCTGATATAATTAACCATCAGCTGCTGTTTGGTGACAAACCCATGAACTACTGTTTCTTTATCTTCCTTTGCCTTTTAACCCGCGGGGCAAGGGAACAACATAGGCCACGCCCACCTTGCAACCTTATGACGTCTCTTGAAACTAGGGCTGGGTATAGTTAAAACCCTCACCATTCAGTTAAAGGGGAAGTTCAGGATTTTTGACATAGGGCCTCATTTACAAGTGAGCCAGAATACTACTTATCACTGAAGACGGTTTCAACATATTTCATTCCGTTATTCTAGTTCCAGTGGTTCGTCAATGCTAATGCTAGTGGAAGTCAATAGGAATCTGCTAGCCTGTCATGAATAACAATCTTATCCACTCCACAGAACATTCAAGGCAAATCATTTCTAACTTCAGACTACCTGTATAAATGCCGTGTTAACAGAATAATGTTACAAATAAAACTAACCTGCATTTTGATTGTTGCTGCTGAGAAACTTTACATAGTTTTACTTCCTGTATTTGGCAGCAGAGTGATGTCATCTGTTGCTATGTGCATGAAGGAATCTGATTACACAAATATAAAGTCTAAAATATGACCACGCCTAAAGGCATGAGGAATGTCAGGTTTTGAAGATAATTTCTAACTTTTTCATCACACTAACAGTCACCATGTCTCTATGAACCAGAAACACTTGCAAAGGAGACGCTGGAAGAAACTAGTTCTTCAATATGTAATGCAAAATTCGTCATACAAGGCAGTTTTACTAATTTAACACACAAGTTTACTAGTTTAGCACGGCATTTACACAGAAGGCTTGCTGATTTGCCTCGGATCTTCTGTAGAGTGGACAAGATTGGTTTTAATGACAGGCTAGCAGATTCCTATTGACTTCCACTAGCATTAGCATCAGCAACCTCCTGGAACTAAAATAACGGGATGAAAATGTTGAAACTGTCTTCAGAAAAAATCGCTCACTAAAGCCCATCAAAATTCTGAACTTCCCCTTTAAGTTTTGATTCTTTAAGTTTCAATTCAGTATCGATCTGATTCATTTTTTATTTAAATGCTTCGATGTCGATTCAGAAAGAAGTAGAAATAGACTAATAAGAAGCTGAACCTGAAACATGTTGATCTGTTAAAGTTGTTTTGTGTGTTTGCTGTCAGTAGGACAGTAAAATCAGGTGATAGAGGCTAAAGACGAGTCCTCTCACGTCCCAGCAGGGGTCCAAGGTTGGGCCCTTTAACCTCCATGTTTCTGATTTTCATGCCTTCTTCTTTATGAAGCTCTTACTGGATGTTTGATTGGCTGTCTCCAGGCAACCATCATGTCAGGCTCCACCCTCAGTCTTAACCATGACCCCACCCCTCTGAGAAACACACTCGGACGCCAGGCGAGTTTCCAGGAACGCAGTAATTCCAAACCACAGGTACTCCGTGACCTTTGACCCCACTCGCTTATATATGCCAGAAGCCTGAATGATCCCTAAATGGGTGTTTTCACCTGTAATTCTTTCCTCAGGTGACCCCTCGATCCAACACCTTGCCATCGGACCCTCAGCGTCGAGCGTTCGCTATGAGGAAGATGAGGCAGGAAGTCAATGACATCTTAAACCAGAACCCTGTGGAACTCCACAAGGTGGGTGACAGATGTGGAAATGGATTAGAGCTGCCCCAAACGATTATTTTGATAATCAACCAGTCAGCGATTATTTTGTCAATTAGTTGACTAATCTGATTGTACAAAAATTGTAGCATATTTACAGTACCAGTCAAAAGTTTCGACACTTTCTCATTGACTTTAATGGAAAAACGCGTCCACGCTTTTCACTGGTAGTGTGTGTTTATTTATGTCAATAAACAATTCAAGAAAAGCTGCCCTCATTAGCTACGACTACACACATGCAGGCAGCGGAAGGAACGGTGACAATTTCAGAGACACGAAAAAGCTTAAAAACAATAAACAGTCGATTATGAAATTAGTCGCCGACTATTTTGATAGTCGACAAATGCATAATTTCATGAATAAAAAAAAATACGAGCTGGTTTTACAAGTCGGGAAATGCGAGTATTTTTTCAAATTCAGTTTTGCAAGTACAAAATGTTTTTTTTTTTTAGGGGGGTATTTTTTTTACCCCTTCTCAAGAACCAATCAGATTTCTCTAGTCCCCAATGGTGAGAGGAGGCCGCTTCGTCTCCGCTTGGTCGCCCCTTCATCGTCGCTTCATCACTTCGCCTCCGCTTCGTCGTCGCCTCACCTCCGCTTAGCTTCCACTTTCTCTCGGCTTCATCGCTCCTTTGTTGCCCCTTCGTCGCTGCTTCGCCTCCACTTTGTCTCCACTTTGTCTCCGCTTTGTCTCTGCTTCATTGCCCCTTCGTCGTCGCTTCGCCTCCACTTTGTCTCCACTTTCTCTCCACTTTGTCTCCACTTTGTCTCCGCTTTGTCTCCGCTTCATTGCCCCTTCGTCGTCGCTTCGCCTCCACTTTGTCTCCGCTTTGTCTCCGCTTTGTCTCCGCTTCATTGCCCCTTCATCGCTGCTTTGTATCCGTTTCTTCTCCGATTTGTCGCCCCTTCGTTGTCACTTCGCCTCCACTTTGTCTCCACTTTGTCTCCGCTTTGTCTCCGCTTTGTCTCTGCTTTGTCTCCGCTTTGTCTCCGCTTCATTGCCCCTTCATCGTTGCTTTGTCTCCGTTTCATCTCCGCTTCGTCGCCCCTTCGTCGTCGCTTCGCCTCCACTTTGTCTCCACTTTGTCTCCGCTTTGTCTCCGCTTTGTCTCCGCTTTGTCTCCGCTTCATTGCCCCTTCATCGTTGCTTTGTCTCCGTTTCATCTCCGCTTCGTCGCCCCTTCGTCCCCCCTTCGTTGCCACTTTGTTGCCCCTTTGTTGCCCCTTCATCGCTGCTTTTCGTCGCAAATTGCCAAGGCAGTGCATTTTTTTTCGGTGATAACATACTGTTGCTGTTGTTGTCGTCTTCTTCTTCTTCTGCTAGCCTACCTCTATTTATTCCGTTGCATGTCGGGATCGTTCCAGACCCCGACCTGTCTTTGAGGACGTACAGTATGAGTAGTCAGATGCCATCCAAACTTCGGTTCGTACAGTTTGAGGACAAACATCGCAAGCTGTGAACTTTTGAACTCTGCGATCGATTCGCACAATTTGAGTTGGAGCTGCGAGCAACGATTGAAAATATCGCTTTAGGCTTTAGATGTTCAACTTTAGGGAGCTATGATGGCAGCACTTCTCTTCATGATTGCTTTGGGATTAGAGAAATCTGATTGGTTCCTGAGTAGATGCGTAAAATTTAGGACGAATATTTTTGTTCTTGTATTTTCTGATGTGGATTTTAATTGTATTTGCTGTTGCAGTTAGGATTAGGGCCATTGAAGAAAAAAAAAAAATTCTGAGATTAAAGTCAGAATTCTGACTTTTTCCAGAACATTTGAAAAAAAAATTTTTTTTTTCAAGGAGATTTTTTTTTCAGTTTCTGAAAAAATTTGAATTCTGAGAAAATTCTGACTTTTTTTCTCAGAATTTACTTATTTTTTTCATCCTAATCGTCTTCTGTAATAAATGGAGAAATACAAAGTTACAGAGGTTTTGTTCCCGTCTTAGCTCCATCTCTAAGATTTGAACCGGTGGCGTCTGTTTGCAGCTCACTTTGGAGAAAGCCACAGACTTGGAGGATTTCGGTTTCAGTGTTTCCGACGGTTTGTTGGACAGAGGCGTTTACGTAAACAACATCCGACCGGGGGGCCCCGCCGAACGGGGGGGCCTCCGTGCCTACGACAGAATACTGCAGGTACGTAAGTTAAACACGGTTTACATCGATAGTTAACAGCTGACTAACAAGTTTTCTCTTCCAGATTAACCACGTTCGGACCAGGGACTTTGACTGCTGCCTCGTCGTTCCTCTTATTGCGGAGTCTCTAAACCGCTTGGAACTCGTCATCAGCCGAAATCCTTCCTCCTCTTCCTCTCCTCTGGCCAATCACAACGACAGCACCACCAACAGCCACTCCTCCAAGCCAATCGGCAGCGAGGTCGGACCGTCGGAGCTCTCTATTGATCAGGAGGATGGTGGTCCGATCAAGTGGAACCAGCCAGGAGACGGGTTGGGGGTGGGGCTTGGGCTTGAGCAGGTTACCAATAATTCCTTATAGCAGAGAAAAACCTGATCAAACTGGATTCAGCCGGTTATAACTAGACTTGTGAGGAGCACAGTGCAACAACGTTGAAAGCAAACTGGTTTAGATCTTTGGAAACTGGTTCAAAGTGACCTCCCATGGTGCTACACACACCCTCTGGAAGACTTTTGACCTTTGACCCCTGAACTGCTGAAGCAGCCTGAAAGCACACTACTGGACCGAAGAGACTCCTCACATTTTCACCAGAACCAGTTCTGCATACAGGTACAACTGGTCTCGCTGGAACCAGAATTCTAACCACTGATCCTGCTGGAACCACAGTCGGAGCTGCTGGCCTAACTGGTCCAAGATGTGTGGTTAGGAGCCATGGCTGCTGGTTCTGCTGAGGTCACAACCGCAGCCTAGGTCTAGGTCTTCTGGTCCCACTGAAACCAGTGTCGCAGTTGTTCCAGAACAATACTTACTGGTTCTAGAAGTCTAGACCTAAGGCTGGTTGTGCTACTGGAGCTAGAGCCGTACCCAGTGGTCTTATTGGTCAAAGACACATGGGTTCTGGTCTTGGTGGGATGAGATTCTTGCATCCTGTTCCACCAAAGTCAGGTCCACATCCTGTGGTCTTAGCTGCCCCAAGACAAGGTTCTGGCTCATGGTCTCAGGGTAACAGAACCATGAGTACTGGTCCCATTGGGGCCAATGCCACAGCCAATGGTCTTAATGGTCCAAGTCACCTAAGTACTGGTCTTAACAGTGGCAGAACTATGGTTTTTGTTTAATCTGAAGCCTGGGCCACAAATGGTCTTAATGGTCCAAGATGTGGTTCTGGTCTTATTGGTCAGGATACTGTTACTGGGGCTCCCAAGCTACTGGTTTTAATGGTTAAAAACCACAGCAGCACAATGACTGATGGGATCTGAGGCCAGAGCCTGGTGACGGACCGAATGGTTGCCAAGGAGACAAGGGATGCTCCAATCAGTGCCTAGAGCTGATGTGAATAAGATTGCCTGAACCAATGCTGATAAACAACTGGTTTATGTTTATGTTCACCACTTCAACAACTTCTACAAACTGGATTAACTGGTCCAAAACATACTGCGCTGCTACCCGGTCAGAAATTACAGTAAGTAAAGAAGCGGCTGGAGGACTTTGATATGCCTGAAACTACTAAGGGTGCGTTCACACTCCGTATCCACGGATAGTCCGCATCGTTTGGTGCAGTCTGAACACCAAGTGTATCCTGGTCCGCCTGAAAGCCGGGGGTCTCAGTTCACTTGCAAACCGACTGTCGGACTATCCAGCGCACCTAATGGAAGTTACGTTTGTCACCCGCAATAAAGCAGAAGAAGAAGTAGAAGGAAGTGGGGTAGATTAACGTTTGGGTCGGAGAGAAAACAAAGCAAACATTGCGTTTTTGAAGAAGCTGAGGTCAAAATAACAATAAACAACTGGAAAATGTGTAGAGTTGGGCAAAAAAAATAAGCAGAAAGATTTCCACTTTAATCAGAGTCCATTTTTCTTCTTCTTTCTGCTTTTTCACCATTGATCAGCGGTTGTATTGGGGAGCGTCGCCCCCTAGCGAGCAGTTGTTTAACTACGTTCCGCTTCAGTTGCTGCAGTTAGAACGCAAACCAAAGCAAAGAAAGGTACGCAATTTTCAGAGACCCCGCCCAATCGGACCGAGATCCCGGACTATCCTGGTGTGAATGCACCCTTAAATGGTTGCGTTTGATATTTTCAGGTTATTGAAGTTGGAAATCTGAGACGATTCAAGACTGTGATAAGCACTTTGTTTTGCTACTGGTTGCTGATCCAAAGAAAACCAAGGAGGGCATAAAAGGCAAGAAGAGGGTATGAATCCAATAAGGGAAGAGAAGTAACTCAGCTGAAGGTTATGGTTTAATCCCCCTAACGCCTGATGAAACAATGGGAAGAAAATTATCTTTAAAAAGTCAAAAGTCTTTATTTGGTCCTTTAACAAAATATGGAGACAAATTTGCATATATGCAGGTTTATTACTGCGCGATTGGTCAGAAAAGCTGCAGTGCCAAAGGAATCCAGTTTTTACCATCTAAATGCATAAAAGGGTACGTATTAAACATAATACATCAGGTGGTAAGGGGTTAAACATGAGATTTAGGATGTTCGGGGTAAGTGTGAGTCTTTAGATGGTTAGGTAAGCATGAGGCTAAAAAAATGGACGATTTCTGGAGATCGGAAATCGAGGTGAGAATATTAAAGGCTGGTTGCGGCTGTAAAGTGCTAAATTAACATGACGTGACATAAAAACGACACATTTTTCTTTTCGCAGTCAGCTGATACTGAGCGGAGCATCCCTAACCGACAACGGCAGAAAGATTACTGTTACGATTTTAGTTTTGTGCCATAAATGAGCTGCAGACTGGAAGATGATGATGATGATGCTGATGATGATGATGATGATACTGAGCAGTTCAATAAGAATCTTTTTCTACTGTTTACACCTGTTGGACTGGCCACACTGTGTATGTATGTGTGCGTGTTCGTGTGCGTGTGTGTGTGTCATGTATGTATGTTATGTGTGTGTATTGCACACAAGGCCAGTTAAGCCCCGCCCACCTCAATTCCCCATCTCGGCTCTACCCCGCCTTCCCTCCTTCCCTCGACCAATAGGCAGCCAGGATGACAGACGATTAAGCTTCTGAGAGCTTCAGCTGATTGGCTGGAACCAATCAGAAAACAACCATTTCCCCGCTTGTCTGTGATTGGTTTGTTTATGTGTTGAGGAGAACCAATCAACTCCTAGAAAAGAGGCCAAGCATGCCCCCACCCTAACTCCCCATGACCCCCTCCCCCCAGCTCCAGTAACAGTGATCTACTATACTACTCAATAGGTGTGTTTTTGATTGACTGTTGTCGGTTCTCTCTGTTTGTTTGTTTCCGTGGCGACTGAACCTAAAAAGATGTACAATAGATTTAAAAGAAAAAGGTTCCCGTCGCTCCACACATAAACCATTAAATCCCAAAAACCCCCCCACCTCATGACCACGAAAACGTTACACAAGAAAAAAAAATCCTGTCAAAGCGACCTGTGACAGTAAAATCCTTGTCTGTGTGTGTTTGTGTGTGTGCGTGTGCACATTCAGATGTGAGTGAGCGAATGTGCGATTGTTTACTTTGGATGTCAACATCTTCCTGTTCTCACCTCAGTCTGAACTCACTATTTACTCTGGCCAATCAGGACCCTCCCTCGGCACCGAACCCTCCCTAAGCCGAACGACCCGGCATCTGCTCGGCAACAAGCTCTACGCTGTGGATTGGAACAACTGTGATTGGCTGGAATGTTTTGGAATTAAAGCACATTGCTAGCATAGTTAGGAAATGGCTAGCAAACATTGAGCACAGGGTTAGCATAGCCATAACACGTGGCTAAACACAGCACAAGGCTAATCAGAACTTCTACCAATTAATGATAAAATATACTGTGTGGTAAACCAGTGTTTGATTAGCATGTGGTTAAAGCTAATGTGTAGTTAGCACACAGCTAACACAAGGCTAACATAAAGCTAACATACCCTTGTATTAGCACAGCCAAAGCAAAGTTAGCACAGACTTTTCACAACGCTAAAACAGGGCTAATCTGTTAAGTGGAGTACTTACTATGCAGGCAATGTTAGCACATGGCTAGCACAGCTATAATTTAGCATCTGGCTAGCACAGGAAGGATCCCATTTTTATTCCGAGTTTAAAACTTCTTAATTTCCAGCAGGAACAATCTAGTTGGAAGTTTGAAACTCAACTTTGTTGTGTGATAGTAGCATTCAGTAACAGTTTATTACTGCTTTGTGAAATTAGTCGCACACATAATGTGGTCTGAACTCTATTTACCAGCCTGTGTTGCTAATGATAGCTAGCCCGGTTTATGGGTCTAACAATGTGCAAATTCTACTGTTTTTCCAACTTCTCATTGGAATACGGTAGCACCTTGTTACAACTTAACAAACTTAAAAAAAACTAACAAAAGTTAGCATCCACCAGGTCATGGCTAATATGGGACTACCAAGTAAACATCAACTAGTGCAAACATCGCTAATGTATGGTAAGCACATGCCTTCAGGTTGGGGCTTAATCATGTAAACATAGCATTTCCTGACATAGACCTGGCACCTAGATCACAAAGCTAAGTATTAGCATAGGGCTAAAACACGGTTAGCATAGCCAACGGCCACTACTTGTATTAACCCTTGAAGGCCAGACCCAAAAAACAGCATTTTCTTAATATGAAGTCTGTATTTGGCCCCTTAAAGGTGATAGCTACGAGTTTAATTCTTACTCGCCAGTAGGTGATGCGCTAACACTCGCTAACTCAATTAGCAATGGCAATGTTACAGAACCGGCTAACCGATAATTAGCATGATCAAATGTTTAACTTTCATTTTCAGGAGGAAAGCAGAAACCTCCAAGGGGCTTTTGAGGGAAGATGCTATTTTTACACACTGCAATTGAGCTAGCAACTCCAGAGCTAATGCTAACGGCAAAGAATCCCGATGTTGGCTTGGTAATCAGATGTAAATATTTATTTTTTGGGACCCATCAAAATTGATAGAACTATTTATTTGCTATAAAAATTTGGGGTCAATTTTTTATTCTGCACCCCTCTAGACGTTCTGTGGATGTTTTTATTTTTTATTGTTTTGATTAAAAAGTTGTAGCTATCACCTTTAACAAAATATAGATAAAAAAAAGAACAAAAATAATTTTTGTATATTTACTGTTTAACAGGTGATAGGTCAAAATTATTGTCGTACAAAATGTGGTCACCAGGGGGCCGACGACAAATATTAGATTGTAAACAGCAGCGTTTTTACCACCAACTGATGCAAAGGGTCTCAGAAAAGTTAGCTAGTGATTAGCATTGTTAGCATTTTAGAGTTCCGTCCACCAATGGGAACACCCACAGCGCTGAGGGGCGTGGCTTCAAGAGGGTTTGATGAGTGAGACCTAAAGCCATACACACTGTGTTTGTGCGTATGTAATGACGTGTGTGCATGTTAGCGTGTGCATTTGTTAGTGTGTGTTTGTGTGTGAGTGTGTGTGTGTGTAACATTGCAGGGATTTGCACTCGTGATCACCTCAGCAAGACATTCGCCCACACACACAGACACACACAGATACACATGCATTGCACTGCCATTTGAAATAGTGGGTCAGATTAGTTTCCATGTAGCTTCACCAACCAACCAAACTGTATTTTTTCTTTAAAGGAACAGGGATGTTGTAAAGTATTTTTGTACAAATTTAATACTTTGGTAGCATGACGTTCCTGGTGTTTGTCCTGGTCCTGTCGGGCTCCACTGATCTTCTCCACCCCCCTTTGTATGGACTACTACTGAGCAACAATAAAGATGAAGACGTGCTGGGAGGACTGGACCCCATGTGTTGTCTCGCATTAACACTCACATGCATGTTTGTAAAGGAAACCGGCTAAACACGCATCTTCTGTCCTGGTTATAACATTAATTTTGGAAAAAGTTTCAAATGAAATTTTCATAAGTCAGAAACTGGCTTCACTCTGTTCTCCAACAAGCTGACTTCATGTCGTATTTATGCTTCCAATAATAATGATGCTTCATGAATAGCAGGTTCAAAAGCACAGGTGTTCACAAATGAGCCGGTGTTCTGTCAAAACGTGCAACCTCAAGCTGAATTTATCTGTGCTACCCTATCAGAAAAGAGCGTTTATTTTTTCATACAATTTAGTTTCTATAAAAAGTTTGTTAGTTTGGTGTGTTTTATCCACATATTTGTGGATTAATGATCTTTAAATTAACTTAAGTACTTCACAGGTTGGGACTTAAAAACAGTTGATTAGGGATTGACTGATACAGATTTTTCAGGGCCGATACTGATATTTTCTCCTCGGTCAATGGCCAATACAACCTGACGATGTTTGGGGCTGATATTGCATTTGGCCCCAAAATGAATCAGGATTCTTGCAGGGTCTTAAAAGTCTAAAAATGTCTAAAATTCTGAACTTAAAATTTAAGGCCTAAAAAAGGTCTTAAAAAGGGCCGTTTCCTCATCCAAGGTCTTTAATTTGATCTAGATAAGTTTTAATTTTTACTTTGACACATTCCCGAGCAGCATTAACTACATAGAATACGCTGAATCTTCGTCTTTTATATCAAAAGTTCATTCTGTCAGTCTTTCTAAAAGTTACAAGGAATATTTTCAATTTCTTTTTCTATCTTTTAAAAAAGATGTAACATCTTTTCTTTCATATACACATCTTTACCACTAGATGTCAGTAGTTCTTACATCCTGTACCTTTAAAGGTACAGGATGTAAGAATGTTATACATCCAGTGGTAAAGATGAGTATTTGAAAGAAAAGTTATTTTCTTTCAAATGACTTCATATTCTAAGCACTGTTGTGAATGTACGGTGGCCATTAGTGGCCAGAATTCTCTCAGACAGAAACATGTTTTCATCTGTAAGTAGATCCAGTGGTCTCAGGTGTAGCTATGACTGTACTACTTTTAAGGTATTACTTATCCTAAACAGTCTCTAACTCCCATTAAACAAAGCTGGTACAGCAGCTTTAAAGTTCAGAGGATTCTCACTTCACATACAATATTTTGTCCATTTAGGGACACCCTAGTAAAAATGGCAGCATCCATATGTGCACCACCCAGCAAGTCGATATAAATGACTCATTCTAAGAAAATAAACATAGACCAGCTATTCTAGTGCAGCCATTACACATCAATAGAAACGCAGTTTTGGATTATATATCAAATTTTTATGCCATTGACCTTTGTGTTTTTACATACTGTACCTTTAAACAACGTTCCCTGAAGGTGTTTGTTGGGTTCCTATCAGAAAGGTTGGTATTCAGGGAGACATAAGATGTGTCCTCCTGTATCATTTTTAACATTTAGACGTCAGTATCCTGAACTTTTACAGCCAGCAGTGAGAGACGAGGAATAAGTGAGTCTGAGGACACTTTTATGTAATTTTAGTATAATTTTAGTCTCTTCGTCCATAATGATGGATAAAGTTGTGATTGACTTTCTCTATGATATAGTATTTGTTTTTATAACCTTTAAACTGCAGGTTTTTTCGAAATATTTACACACAGGCAGAACTAAATGGCGTTGACTCAAACCGGATATGACGTATGCACTCGGCGCTCTGTGCTCCCGCCTGCTCCCTGGATCGGTGTGCGACTAGCTTGGACTTGTCTCCGGTTCGTTGTTGCGACTTTCTCACGTTGTTGTTTCTCTGCACCGCATTGCCTCCAGAAAACAGGCGGAAATTTTGACCCTTCAGGTGGACAAATATACACCGAGTCCGGGACTAAAGCATGTCCACCGCCCTGGAGAGCTACATCAACCGTATCCTTCCGCCGCTGCTAGCCAGCTAACATGCTAACCGCTCGTCTGAATGAATGGAGAAATGCTAGTTAGCTTAGCTGGCTAGGAGTGATGTTTGCTTATCTGTTTTCAGGTTTGATTTTAACCTAAAATAAGTTTATTAGAATTAATGTTTAATCTTCTGTACAACCCTAATCTCAAAAAGTCTCTGTGTGAAATGTAAATTAGAAGGAAAACAATTATTTCCTGCTCTCATCAACATATTTAACTCCTATTAGGACATAAACAACATATCAGATAAGCTTTTAATGTAGTTGGGGTTTTATTTTTACACCTTTCTACATATTGTTCATTTAGATTACAGCAGACTTAACTTATGCATGTCTACAAACTATAACGACATCAAACTAAATCTGTAAAGTCAGCTGTAAAGCTACATTAGCTCTGAGAATATTTGCTGCTTTAACTCCTGCTGATCCAGGTACGGTGGCCATCGTCACCTCAGATGGGAGGATGATTGTGGTGAGTTTAAACACATCCTCATCTCTCCCGGATGAACTCTTATTAAATACTCTCCAAGCAAACTGGGTTAAATGTTAACTGATGCATCAGTTTGTTACTGATCTGGTTTAAAAGGCTTGTTTATAAAGTAAATGCTGACATCTTTCTTGTTTTTACTGACAGGTCAAGTTTGTTTGTTTGTTTGTTTAGGGAACTTTGAAGGGCTTCGATCAGACCATCAATCTGATCCTGGATGAGAGTCACGAGCGAGTCTTCAGCTCCAGTCAGGGGGTGGAGCAGGTGGTGCTGGGTCTCTACATCGTCCGAGGAGACAATGTGTGAGTTTCCCGTCAGCAGCTGAACTTTAAATAGCAAAAAGGTCCAGAATTTAAGTTCTGGAATAAGAGAATTTGTTCACCGTACACACTTCATCAGGTCCACCTTCCAGTACCGGTTCCAGTCTTAATTCCTGGTGTCATAGATGCAGCCGGGTGTTGGAGATCTCGCTCCATGTCTACATGACAGCATCACACAGCTGCTGCATCCATGATGAGAATCTCCCGTTCCACCTCATCCTAACCGTGTGTTCACACCGAACACGAATAAAATTACATGTCAAGTCTACGTATAGACACACGCTTGCTTGGGGCGGCGCGCAAAGCACCAATTACGCGTCTTATTTGCACAAATGAAGCATTTTTGGGGTTCCCACGTGTCCTGGAAAACCTGGAAAATGATTTAACATTTTTCCAGTCATGGAAAACGCACGGAAAAAGAGTAAAATGTCCTGGAAAACGATTTTCTCCTCCTTTCCTTCGCCGCCGCTTAATCTCCGCTTTGTCCCTGCTTTGTCTCCGCTTTGTCCCTGCTTCGTCCCCGCTTCGTCCCCCGCTTAATCTCCGCTTTGTCCCTGCTTCGTCCCCGCTTCGTCCCCCGCTTAATCTCCGCTTTGTCCCTGCTTCGTCCCTGCTTTGTCACTGCTTTGTCACTGCTTCGTCACTGCTTCGTCCCTGCTTTGTCTCTGCTTCGTCCCTGCTTTGTCTCTGCTTTGTCCCTGCTGCGTCCCCTGCTTAATCTCCGCTTTGTCCCTGCTTCGTCCCTGCTTTGTCACTCCTTTGTCCCTGCTGCGTCCCCCGCTTAATCTCTGCTTTGTCCCTGCTTCGTCCCCGCTTCGTCCCCCGCTTAATCTCCGCTTCGTCCCCCGCTTAATCTCCGCTTCGTCCCTGCTTCGTCTCTGCTTCGTCTCTGCTTCGTCCCTGCTTCGTCTCTGCTTCGTTCCTGCTTTGTCTCTGCTTTGTCCCTGCTGCGTCCCCCGCTTAATCTCCGCTTTGTCCCTGCTTCGTCCCCGCTTCGTCCCCCGCTTAATCTCCGCTTCGTCCCTGCTTCGTCCCTGCTTCGTCTCTGCTTCGTCCCTGCTTTGTCTCCGCTTTCTCCCTGCTTCGTCCCTGCTTTGTCTCCGCTCTGTCCCTGCTTTGTCTCCGCTTTGTCCCTGCTTCGTCTGTGCTTCGTCCCTGCTTTGTCTCCGCTCTGTCCCTGCTTTGTCTCCGCTTTGTCCCTGCTTCGTCTGTGCTTCGTCCCTGCCTCGTCCCTGCTTCGTCTGTGCTTCGTCCCTGCCTCGTCCCCGCTTAATCTCTGCTTCGTCGCTGTAAAAAACAGAAGCTATCATTGTAGACAACTTCTCTTAACAGCTTGGGGTGGAATTTATTAATCTATGTTGTGATAATTTGACTCTTACTGTAGCAGCTGGAAAGTCCTAAAAAAAAGTCCTGGAAAATAATTTCAAGGAAAGAGTGGGAACCCTGTATTTATTTACATTAACAGAAAGCTTAAAGTGAACGGTAACGTACGTCACCCAACCATTTAATGATGTAACTGATGAATCAGCTTATTAAAACGTTACTTCATTATCGATTAATTACTTCAGGATTAGCTGCTGTCATAGTTTGGATAAGAATTCCATCAGATCTGTAAAACTGTTAAAAGATGAAAATGATTTAACACCGTTGTAGTTTATATATTTATTTTTGTCATTTCCCATTATTTATCCATTTTATTTACTTACTGTTAATATGTTTAATATTCTGTTTAACTCTAGTTTTTAAGCTTATTTTTCATGTATTCATGTAGCTTTTATATAATTATAAATGAATTCAGGCGTTATGGGGTTGAGAAGTGGTGATTGAGGTTTCCATGGAAACGTGTAGCTGATCAGGATGAAACTCTGCTTCAGCGCCGTGATCGGGGAGATCGACGAGGAGACCGACTCCACGCTGGATTTAGGAAACATCCGTGCCGAGCCGCTCAACTCCGTCGTCCACTGACACCGAGGCGGCAGGACCGGCGTTACCGTGGCAACGGACGGTTCAGCCGGCTGCTGGGAGAGTCTGCGGACAGAACCGGGTCAGGTGTGCGATGAAGACGAGGCCGGACGGGTCCGGTTCTTCATCCAGCAGACTCCTGAGCCGACCTCCTTCTGTTTGTATTTTTTATAAATAAAACGTTTGAGTTGATGTTGGATTTACCCTTTTATGCTGTTTTTGTGAAGTTGAGATTGTTTTAATAAAGGTGATTTTTGGTGTTCCTACAGACGTTTACTGAGTCAAACATGTTTTATTTAGTTTTAACGTGACGTATAAAATGGGGAAAAAAATGTGTTTTTCAGTGAAGATGTGCTGGTCTCATGGTTCGATGTTTAGCAAAATAAGACTCACCTTTGAATCCGTGGATGCGAGATGATGCGTACATCTCATCCTCAAAATTATTCATACTTAAGGAAAATGCTAAATTCACAATCGTAATTTAAATAACAAACTAAAGAAGCTAATAATAATTAAACATTTACAAAATTAGTTGGAAATGATAATTTTAAAAAAAATAAAACTGTCACACAGACATGTTACATCTTACCCATGAACTGTGGACCAACATACCTGTCGACAGGTGCAGATGTCTGATTGAACGTTACAGAAAACACCTGATTGCAGTGATTGCCTTAGAGTTGAGGACAACTGTATATATGTGTGCATATATAATATATATATATCAGTTTTTAGAGTAAAAGTGCAAAAAATAAATCGGATTTCTTTTGGATTATTTATTCAGTGAATTCTGGGAGAAAATGGCCGAAAAGCCGTTTGAAGCCGAGTCAGAACTTGATGCTGAAACTCTGACAACTGTGAGGAAGAACCCTCATCATCATCATCATCCAGACAAAGCAAACAAAGATGTCAAACTGATGAAATGATGCAACAGTCTGCAGGATTCTCAAATCCCAGCCTAATTTTAGGTTTAAACATTTTGTCGCTTGACGTCTGAATTGATTTCGTCCTGTTTGTGGAGTCTGGTGACATCTGCTGGACTTTAGCCTCCAAACCGCGCGTGGAACCATCAGCTGCAGCCTCAGAGGGAAGCATCCATCATGTGACGCACGATTATGCTCCAGCAAAAAGGCGTCAGAGACCCCGGACTGGCTGGAGAACATCCAGAACAGGGAACAGTTCCATAATCCACCATGAGACTGAGCTGGAACTCCAGTTCTCCGGGTTCATGGGACGACTGGAAACCAGCTTTTTATTAAAACTCATTACTGAGATATTTTTGACAAACCTACACAGCAAGGTTATAATAGTTTTAGATTTTTAATTTCAGTTTTTATTTAGTTTTTTGTTTTTCAATTCAGTTAGTTTTAGTTAGGTTTTTTTTTAGAAGGATTGCTAGTTTTTATTTTTTGGAAAATGCTTAGTATTCGTTTAGTTTTTATTACTGTAGTTTCAGTGTTAGTTTTAGTTTTTAAGATTTATTTATTTATTTATTACCGTTAATTATAGGTATTTGTCTGGTGAGACTTTCAAAATCATCAGAAAGTCACTCGGAGTAAAACCGTTCGAGGAAAGTAAATGGATTAAATAGAAATAGATTCCATATCAACCCAAAAAGATAACGTATTAAATAAATTCACAAAGACTAAAACTAAGGATTTGTTAGTTTTAGTTAACTATAATAACCTTGCTACACAGGCACCTTTACATCGCATGTTTAAAATGTGTTTAACTGGACTTTCTTACTGTCAGCTACAGCAAAATAAACCCAGTAAATGATAATAAACATCATTCTGTCCACAATGGAGGGATGTCCTGCACTTCTGCTAACAGCTAATGCTATGCTAACTGACATGAATGGCAAAGAAAAAAAAAAAGGTTGTTCTCTGTATGAAATGTCAAAAACAGAATTGATTATTTCCAGCTCTCATCAACATATTTCATTCCCAGTAGAACATTAAAAAAATTATCAGATGTGCTGAGTCATGCTTTCAACTTTTCCCAGACGTTGCTGCCATCAGATTCACAATCGGCGCTTATTTCCCGTGAAACGGTAAAATGTCTCAGTTTCAGCATCTGATAACGTTGTTTATGTTCTACTGAGATAAAATACGGGTTGGTGGGATTTGGAAATTAATATTTTATTTATTTATTATTTATTCTTTATTTGCAGTTTACGCTGAGACCCAACTTCTTTTGATTTGGAGTTGTGTCAAAACGGCAAAGCTCAGACTTTTTGTGCTTCGTGTAATTCCCGCCCCGACCAGCAGGGGCTGCTGTTTACACAGTTTACCGTCAGCGCACATACGGACACTGAATTTTTCACTAAGCGTGCCTTCACCTGCTTTACATCATGTTTATAAATTTTATAATTAGATGTACAGTACACCTAATTCTAAAATTCTACATGTAAGGCTTTAAACTATCACAAGCTTCATAAATAAGGAGGAAATTTGGAATCTACACGCCAAAACTCAGCTTCTCCCTCTGAGATAATGTTAAATTCAGATTTTTATCATGATCATTTTGTTGTTTATGGATTAATCAACTAAAAATTAATACATATTCTAGTAAGCTGTTTGTATAAATATGTTAATTTGACAGAACCATTAAAAAGTATCAGTATCAATATCGATATCAGTATCAGCGATACTTGCCCTTTGTTTACTTGGTCTTGATTTGATAACAAATCTCGCAGTATCGCACATCCCGACCTCCAAGTCAACCCTGCAGTATCACTTCCAGGCTGTTTCATTGTTTCCATGAGTGAATACAAAATCTCAGCACACCTGAAGGCACAGGTGCGTAGGAAAAGGACGATAACCCAAAGCGTGTCCACAAGTTTAAAGAATCCCGCACTGTATCGCTCTTATTCAAGCATTAAAGCAGTATATTACTATTTGACTGCGTTTATTCTGAAACAGGAAACTTATTCAGTTTCCATCACTTTTTTTGACGCCCCCCTCTTCCCAGGGCTTTGTCAGCACCCCACAAAAGTGATGTCAAAATGTGAAAATTTACATATCTGTTACGGTTTTGACACAATCGCAAGTTACATTTTAGTAAAAAATCAGAAAAAGCCAAAAAATCCTTCGGCACTCTAAATTTTGAAGCATTTTCCGATGTGAAACAAATGCCCGTAACTCCTACAGCTTTCATCGTACAGACATTAATTTGATATCAAAACGTAGGTTAACTTGTCAGCTTCATTTGTGAATATGCTCAAAAATTACTCAGATGCACAGTTTTCGAGTTTTGCTGCTCCAAAATGGACTTACACCTCCCATTGACTTCAATTATAACGGAGAACAAATGACTACCACTACTACTTTCCAGTGTTTTAAACTTGCCAGCGTTTAAATTCGGTTCACAGTAGGATAAAATAAAATACATTTCTGAGTTCCTCAAAGCCTTGTTGCGTTTATGGTGAAAAAATAATTTTGATATCTCCTACGGTTTTCTCTCAGGATAGAGTTGTTCAGGGAGTGTGCACAGACTGTATTCAGTGTAGTTCTGTGTCTGTGTAATGGACATTTTCACACAGGCAGGCCCCGTTGCCTAGCAACACTCAATGAGGCACCTCCGTCAGCTCCGTGTGTCACGCACACACATTTCCTCACATTGTAATATTATATCTGAGCAACTGGATGATAAACTGTAACCACAGATTTTAGCAGCTTATAAGGGACATGAGTGATTCAGGGCTTTCGGGCAGTTTTCTAGTGTTGTTTTTACTTCCTGGCCACCGTACCATCCTGTCTCAGAAAATATCTTAAAAAATTTTCCTATTCAGTTTTATTTGTGTAGCACCACTTCACAACAAAATTATTTAAGACACATTTAAAGACATTGTCCAGTTCAGTTAAACATAATTATGGTCAGCGAAATTCAGTCTTTTGGGTCTTGTTAGGACTCAGAGCTACAGCAGATCATTCAGGACCTGGTCCATCATTCAGATACAGAAGGGTGTTAGGTTTGGTCCCGCGTCAGTAAACATTAATGCTTCTCACTGAGGCAGCAGCAGTTCTGCCACCAGACTCTGTCCCTGCTGAGTTTTTGCTTTGAGGTCCACAGTCAGAGCGTTCTGCAGCTGCAGGATCTGGTCCGGACTCGGAGCCGGATCCTCGTAGTGGAGCCGCAGCCAGGAGGCGCCTGGAAAGACAGCAGTTCATCAGGTACCCAACACCACCACCGTCATCATCATCATTATCTGCAGCAGCATCTCACCTTTCCTGACCCTCTGACCCAGTGACACCAGAAGCTCCGCCCCCACACTGTGATTGACAGGCTCCCCGGCCTTCGATCGACCCGCCCCCAGTTTGTGAAGAACCTGAGCTAGAAGCAAACCATCGATGTCCGTGATGACACCTGCAGGTGGACATGAAGAGAGCCGAAGACAAACGAGTCAAAGCACCACAAACTGAAAATTATGGAGGATTAGGGCCCCTGAAGAAAAAAAAAATACTTAGAAAAACATCAGAATTCTGACACCCCCCCCCCCCCAGAACATTTAAAAAAAAAAATCAGGGGATTTGTTAATTTTTTTTTCAATTTCTGTGAAAAAACCTCAGAATTCCGACTTTTTCCTAGAACATAAAAAAAAAGAAATCGGGATATATATTTATCTATTTTTATTTCTGAGGAAAAAAAAAACGAATTCTAACTTTTTTTTTATGAGAACATGAAACATTTTGATTTTTTATTTCTGAGGAAAAAAAAAATCTAAATTCGGACTTTTTTCCCAGAACATAATATACAGATATATATGTATATATATATATATATATATATATATATATATTCGGGGTATTTACTTTTCTCTTTTTTTTTTCGATTTCTGAGAAAAAAACTCAGAAATCTGACTTTTTCCCCAGAACATAAAAAAAAAAAAAAAAAATCCGGAAATTTATTTATTTACTTATTTTTATTTCTGAGGAAAATGGCAGAATTCTGAGATTAAAGTCAGAATTCTAAATTTACTTTTTTCCAGAAGATAAAAAAATGGGAGATTTGTTTTTCAGTTTCTGAGAAATGAGTCAGAATTCTGACTTTTTTCAGAACATTGAAAAATAAAAGAAATATTGTGAGATTTTTTTTTATTATTAATTCTGAGAAAAAAAAAAGTCAGAATTCTGACGTTTTTTTCCCTCAGAATTTCTTTTTCGTCAGAGGCCCTAATCCTCTTTCATAGAAGGTCAACACAGTTTTATGTTATAAAAAGTTTAATATCCAGCAGAGGAAGTTTTACCATCTGCAGGAACCTCCAGCTCCATCTGATGCTTTGACTTTCTCAGGATGCTGAAATAATCCGTGTGGGCGGAGCATAAGGACCGGGCCGCCTCGCGGGCCACGCCCTGAGCCTCCATCATGGCCTGGAACTTGGACAGAGCAGCTCCACCAATCACAGCGTCAGAAATTTGCTTTCTGCCCTCTGATAGGTCAGGCACCAAGCCATTCATCATCAACAACATCCCTCCTGCAGAAAGATGAAATAAAACAAAACAAGCAAACAGAAAAACCTTGAAAACTTCTTTTAAAAAAAGACTTCTTATGGACAGATACGGTTTAAAATATAACGTTCTGTAAATCAGTAAAAATATAACTAAAAACAGAAATGTAATCTATGTATGTGCAGTCTGTACTGTTCTGCGCCAGACTGCAAAGCTGTTAATGTTTCATGTAAAGCACTTTGAAACGTCTTTTATATGAAATATGATGTACAAATAAACCTGTTCTGATATTCCTGTTTCTGCCTTGTTAATTTTCTATGAATAAATAAATGAAGATAGCTATATTCCAGAATGTTCTTCTTTCCCAGTGTCCCTGAACTACTCTCGAGAGCACCCGAGCGTTACCTCGTCAGGTAAACGAGTCTCAGATGCTAACGGTGGCTGCACGAGCCATTCCCGAGTCGGCGGAAACTAACAAAATCACTCTTTACAACCTGTAATTCTGGCCCCAGCAGAGCGGCGTTAATCAGTAAGTATTTAACGGTTTTAATCCGTGAATCTTTGTCGAGTAAAACCAGAAAAAAATATTTAACGGTAGTTTTTTTAAGCTAGTTGAAGCCACCTTCTGACTGCCAATTAGTGACGTCAGAACCGAAGTTCCTATTTCAGAAATAAATCGAAAGGTATCGTACAAAGTATTTAGAAAATAACCTAAAATTACTATTAACGTGTGTATTGAGCAAAAAACTCGAAATATTTCAAGTTTAACCCCCATTAATATCGACGTAAATCACAAAATAAAACTTTAAATGATTTGGTGCAGAAAGAAAATCTGTTACAGTGAACTTTAATATAGAGGCGGGGCCCCGCCTCGGGTTGCCTCTTTTGTGGGGGTTTGTTTTGGGGGGGGATGAAAGGGAGAGAGAAGATAAAATTTATTATAGAAATATATTTTAATTTTGAAAAGTAAGTTTTTGCTTGTGTTTCGTTGGCCCTCTGCTGATTCTCCCCTCTCCCTCCCCCTCCTCTTTATTTTTTTTTTTTTTTTTTTTTTTTTTTTTTTTTTTTTTTTTTTTTTTTTTTTTTTTTATTTTTTTTTTTTTTTTTTTTTTTTTTTTTTTTTTTTGTTTTTTTTTTTTTTTTTTTTATTATTTATTTATTTTAATTTTTTCATTTTTTATTTTTTTTTATTTATTTATTTTTTTTATTTTTATTTTATTTTTTTTTATTATTAGCAGTTATGTTTTTTTCTTGTAGTTTTTTAGTTTATATTTAATTTTTTTTTTTTTTTTTTCTTTCTTATATTGTTTTTTTTTTTTTTTTACTATTTCATAATTCTTTTTTCTTCTTCCCTTTTTCTCCATTTCTTTAATTTTTTTTTTTTCTTTTTTTTTTTTTCCATCCTCATTTCCCTGCTCTCTTCTCCTCATTTTCCCCTTTTTTTTCTATTATATATTTCGATTTTTATTATTTTTTTAATTTCTTATAATATTCCACTCTTCTCTTCTTTTTTTTTTTCCTTCCCTCTCTTCTTCCCCCCCCCCTCCCTCCCCCCTCCTTTTTTTTTTTTTTTCTTTTTTTTTTTTTTTTTTTTTTTTTATCATCTTTTATTTCCTTTTTTTTTTCTTTTTTTTTTTTTTTTATTTTTTTTTCTCTAACCTGCCTCATCCCTTCTTTAAACATTATAACCCCCCTTCTCCATCAACACATCTTTGCTCTCATTAATGAAAAAAATCTTTTCGTATCACCTTTTGGGGGGGGGGGGACCCCCTTTAAAAAACCCCCCCAAACTCTATAAAAACGTATATATATATATATTTTTGTGGCTAGTAATTTCTAAAAGAGCCACATTTAAGATAAATTTTTAGATTTTATTGATTTATGTTGAGAAAAGTCAACCTGAAAGCATTACCTCAAAACCTGTTACATGATGTTTTTACAAAAGTACTCAGATTTAACTTAAACCATGCAAAATATTAAAAACAATGAATCAAACCAAAGCGACTCTCTAAAGACCTTTGAAGACAGTTGAGAGTTAAAACCATATTAAATGTCGATGATTAAAACTAGTGATGCACAATAGAAAAATTTCCACCAATGTAATTGGTCATTTTTTGCTTCTTGTGGCCGATGCCAAGAACCAATAAGTTCATATTTAAAAATGTAAAATAATCTTCATATAATATACAGTATGTACTGTTTGCAGTAATAAAAAATGTATATTTAAGTAGCTCTAGCATATCTATAACAGAACAAAAAGTTGGGCTGTTTAAATCATTTTTTTCAAGTAACACAAAAATTGTCATATTGTTCCCATGCTCTACAGATTAAAAAAAGAAAGAAAAACTAACAAATTAACAGCTTTCTGTGGGCTCGCCACAATTGGTTCAACTGTTTTATTTAAAGCTTAATTTTTTTTCTCATCCCCATTCCTGGGCTGAGGAGGCCTTTTAAGATCTGGCCCTGGACAACAGATGGAAACTAGACTTTTGATTGAATCTGGTATATTTTTTAGAGATGCACCGATCCAATCTGATACCTAGGCTGAGTGTATCGGCCAATACTCAGATACAGATCCAATACTACTGTTGAATGAATGAGCCGTATACCTTGAATGAAGGCATCAGGCTTGACATAAACATTTAGTTTTATTGTTTTATTTTGAATGTGGTGTGACAAACACAAGAAAGTCAACAGAAAAATAAAGAAAAATAAACAGACAAAACAGAATATTATAAATAACAATATTCAAAACCATACTACCACTACAACTAATAATATTAATGATAATATGCACTAAACAATTTAGCCTTGTTAAAAAAAAAAGGTAATTAACGCGGAAAAATGTACTTGATATTATTTATTACCAAACAACAAAGTGTACATTTATTATAATATTAATAAGAACAGAAAAAAAACCAAAATGACTGGATCGACCGCATTCATCTGATATCCGATCCAGTTAATTGTCAGTATCGGAGCTGATATCCGATCTGGGCATTGGATTGGTGCATCTCTCGTATATTTAGAAGTTTTTCTTTACTTTTTAAATGCTCTGGCCCAATCAAATACAGAAATGAAATAAGAAAAAAAAAAGTTGTTCAATATCAGACCGATATTAGCATTGAGTTATAAAGCCAATATTGGCCAATACTGAGCCGATAATATCGTGCATCACTGGATAAAACTGAATACTTACAGATCTGTTTTGTTTTTTATCCTGTTCTTTTGTATCTGAATTTTAATTTCTTGTCTAAAAGGAACCATTCACGATCAGGCTGGGAAAAAATATCGATACACAGAAATATCGCGATATCTTCATCTGCTGATATCAGATTGATATTGAAAAACGTGGTATCGATCTATTTTACTAACAAAATCTCGCAAGAATTCGTCGTTCTGTTACGCAATCTCGTGGGTTTTCCTGAAATCTCGTGAGATTTCGTATGAGAATGATGAAATCACAAAAGATTTCGTTGGTAAAGTAGATCAGTTTTGTGTTTTTAAATATCAATATGAAATCCACATGTGAAAATATCGCGATATTTCTGTGTATCGATATTTTTTCCCAGCTCTAATTCATGATCAGTAACTCTAAAATAGTTCATTAAGCAGCTCTGATGTGAAGAATAATGCCATGATGCTTTTGATTTACTGTTTTGTCGAGTTGTCTATATACAGTTGTGCTTGAAAGGTCACATATTCTGTCATTAAATAAAAGCCTAAATTCACAATATTAATTCAAATAACACAAAACTGGAAAAATTAATAATAAATAAAAATTTACTGAATTATAATTTATTAAAATAAAATTCAGATTTTAGAATTTTTGTTGGGAAAAAAAAAAAAAAACCTGTCCCAGACAAATTAAAGCACCTTGCTTATTAACAGTGGACCAACATAGCTGTCAGCAGGTGCAGACGTCTGATTGGACGTTACAGAAAACACCTGATTGTAGGGCTGGGAAAAAAAATCGATACACTGAATTATCGCGATATTTTCTTATGCTGATACCATATCAATATGTAAAAATGTGGTATCGATCTATTTTACTAATGAAATCTTGCGAGATTTTGTTGTTCAGTCAAGAAATCTCGCGGGTTTTCATTAAATCTTGCGAGATTTCAACGTTATCTTAAAATAAATAGTAAAATAGATCAATACTGCATTTTCCAACATCTCTGTTTGAAATCTGCATATGAAAATATCGCGATATTTTAGTGTATCGATTTTTTTTCCCAGCCCTACCTGATTGCAGTGATTGTCAGTCAGACAGAAAAGCAGAACAGGACCTTGAACACGTCTACAGACACATTTACTTTCCCTCAGCCACTTCCGGCGGGAACAGACTATTTCCAGTAACAAACGGAAATCCTCGTCTACTGTCCCATCACACCCTGTGTGCTGGGTCAGTCTGACCTGTTACATCATCATCATCATCATCATCTGGTTCTCATGATGACAGAGAATAAAGAATTACAATGAAGTAGAGAAACTAAACTCCTGACATCCTCTCGTGTGTCAAACCAGGTTGTTTGATGGGGATTCAGACCATCCTGAGGAGGCGGCGCTGGAGCTCCGCGACCGGTGAGTGATGGCTTTTTGTTCACGGTGAAACTGGAAACAGGATGTGTTTTAAAGAAAGGAAGCCAGTATTTCCTGTCGTAGGACGACATGACCCTTCAGTCGGGGAGACAGCAGGACTACATGACTGACAGGCCACTGATGCCATTTCATTTAATCTTTTAAGGCTTTTCACTTCTAACGACTCCACCAGCTTCAACTCTGAGTCAGAGAGACTTCGAAGGACAAATAATCTGAGTTATAAAAACTCAGGAAAAAAACATGTTTGAACATTTTTTTGTAGATAGAGAGCGAGAGAGCGTATGCATGATGGAAAAAATCATGCACCCTTGTCCACCCTTGTCATCAAAAATAATGGTTATGCAACTGTGGTGTGAATCATGTGACTAAAAGAGCCAGAAAACAAAATCTAGAAAGCCTCAAAGATGTTTTTGGCAGCACAATACCATAGTAATAATAGTTATTAATGTAAGTAATAACCAAAATCACTTCTCATGAAAAGCATAAAAAATTGGCCGATATCAGTTCTTAAATTAAACTCTGTGAGCTATTTTTGTTATCATTATATTTGTCCAGACAACTGTACTTATAGTAGTACCAGGCATTAAAATGACCAACAAATATGAGAAAACAAGGGTGGTCTATATATATATTGGTAGGCCAATATCTATATATAAAAAGTGATATTGGAAAATATTGGTGTTGTTTTTTCGGGCTAATGTTCCACGAGCATCGGCCAAGCAAAAGGAAAATATTTACATTTTCTATGTATATTAATACGCACTGTCCCTTTTTTGAATAAACTCAAACTCAGTGTGACTACGGTGCAGCTGCTGCTTTTAGTATCTGATATGTGGTAGTATCTAATACCTGCTAGTATCTGATATGTGGTAGTATCTAATACCTGCTAGTATCTGATATATGGTAGTATCTAATACCTTCTAGTATCTGATATATGGTAGTATCTAATACCTGCTAGTATCTGATATATGGTAGTATCTAATACCTGCTAGTATCTGATATATGGTAGTATCTAATACCTGCTAGTATCTGATATATGCTAGTATCTAATACCTGCTAGTATCTGATATATGGTAGTATCTAATACCTGCTAGTATCTGATATATGGTAGTATCTAATACCTGCTAGTATCTGATATATGGTAGTATCTAATACCTGCTAGTATCTGATATATGGTAGTATCTAATACCTGCTAGTATCTGATATATGGTAGTATCTAATACCTGCTAGTATCTGATATATGGTAGTATCTAATACCTGCTAGTATCTGATATATGGTAGTATCTAATACCTGCTAGTATCTGATATATGCTAGTATCTAATACCTGCTAGTATCTGATATATGGTAGTATCTATTACCTGCTAGTATCTGATATATGGTAGTATCTAATACCTGCTAGTATCTGATATATGGTAGTATTTATTACCTGCTAGTATCTGATATATGGTAGTATCTAATACCTGCTAGTATCTGATATATGGTAGTATTTAACACCTGCTAGTATCTGATATATGGTAGTATCTATTACCTGCTAGTATCTGATATATGGTAGTATTTATTACCTGCTAGTATCTGATATATGGTAGTATTTATTACCTGCTAGTATCTGATATATGGTAGTATCTGATACCTGCTAGTATCTGATATATGGTAGTATCTATTACCTGCTAGTATCTGATATATGGTAGTATCTAATACCTGCTAGTATCTGATATATGGTAGTATCTATTACCTGCTAGTATCTGATATATGGTAGTATCTAATACCTGCTAGTATCTGATATATGGTAGTATTTATTACCTGCTAGTATCTGATATATGGTAGTATCTAATACCTGCTAGTATCTGATATATGGTAGTATCTATTACCTGCTAGTATCTGATATATGGTAGTATCTAATACCTGCTAGTATCTGATATATGGTAGTATCTATTACCTGCTAGTATCTGATATATGGCAGTATCTACTACCTGCTAGTATCTGATATATGGTAGTATCTATTACCTGCTAGTATCTGATATATGGTAGTATCTAATACCTGCTAGTATCTGATATATGGTAGTATCTAATACCTGCTAGTATCTGATATATGGTAGTATCTATTACCTGCTAGTATCTGATATATGGTAGTATCTATTACCTGCTAGTATCTAATATATGGTAGTATCTAATACCTGCTAGTATCTGACATATGGTAGTATCTAATACCTGCTAGTATCTGACATATGGTAGTATCTAATACCTGCTAGTATCTGACATATGGTAGTATCTAATACCTGCTAGTATCTGATATATGGTAGTATCTAATACCTGCTAGTATCTGACATATGGTAGTATCTAATACCTGCTAGTATCTGATATATGGTAGTATCTGATATATGGTAGTATCTAATAGCTGCTAGTATCTGATATATGGTAGTATCTGATATATGGTAGTATCTAATAGCTGCTAGTATCTGATATATGGTAGTATCTAATACCTGCTAGTATCTGATATATGGTAGTATCTAATACCTGCTAGTATCTGATATATGGTAGTATCTAATACCTGCTAGTATCTGATATATGGTAGTATCTAATACCTGCTAGTATCTGATATCTGGCAGCCAGATATCCAAAATTAACTCCTCTGGCTGAGTTAAGGTAAGTTAAGTTAAGGTTTTAGTATCTTTGCTCTCAGAGCAGAATATAGATGCAACCTCAAAGTTGTCTGCATCTGTTGATATCCAAAATTAATTGTTGAACAATATTGGTCAAAAAGCCAATATTGAACTTCCCTAAAATATATTTATTTGGGCTGTCGAGAGATTAAAAAAATAATCAAATAATTATAGGGTTTGTTTAATTAATCACATTTTAATCTCATATCTGCCAAAGCAGTCGGGGGGAACAGAGGTCCTCAAGGGCCGCAGTCCTTTAAGTTTTCCATGCAACCCTGCTCCAACACAGCCTATGAAGTTCTGTACAGTGACTCTACACTTTACACTTCTTCTTCTTCTTCTTCTTCTACTTCTCTTTACTACTTCTGGTGAGTTTTAGGTGCATTTCTGCCGCCCACTACCCGGGTCATTCAATGGGCCAAATTTAAAATGCTTGTGCATTGAATTGGCATTCTGAATTAAGTGCAATTAATTTTTTAGTGCATTCATTTACAGTATAACTAATTAATCTAAGTACTGCGTTAAACTGACAGCCCTAATATAAATGTGTATGTACGTATAGACTGGATACACACCTGCTAGATAGATAGATAGATAGATAGATAGATAGATAGATAGATAGATAGATAGATAGATAGATACGTTTATTGGTCACCTGCTACTCCAGTATGTCCCAGTCTGTGTGCTAAAACATTTCAGGTTTGGTTGAATGTAACGTAGTTACCGAGCGTAGTGACCAGCTCCATCAGGTCGTCCGGTCCGTTCCCCTTCAGCGTCTCCAGAGACTCGATCACCTCCAGGCTGTTTCCCACACATCGACCGATCGTACAGTCCATGCGGCTGAGTGCTGCTCCCGTACGGATGCCCAGGCCGTTTCCTGCATCCACCTGAGAGATGACAACACCACAGTCTAGTCGCAGAAATTAGCTGCTCATAACTGATCAGTTTTTATGGTTGTAAAGTAGAAAGTGAAAGTCCTGACTCCCTCCAGCTCATCGGACTTCCAGTCTGCCTACCAACAGCTTAGCTAGCTCTTTAGCGCTCCGCAAGTCTTTATACAGAGCAGCTTGTCCGAACTTCACATCCAGAACCAGAGCAGACAGAGACTCGGCACCTTTCTTGGAGATGATGGACCCTGGAACGACAAAACCACGTTTCAGATGGAAGCGCTGCATTTCGACGGGGCAGCTGATCCCAGTTCAGTACCAGTAATGAGCGGCAGGCTGTCCACGGTGCTGGTGGTGTCCCGCAGAGCGTACATGACTCGATCTGCAGGAACCAGCATCTCCGTCTGACCCACGATGCAGCAGCCCACTGAGCCCAGGATGTCCAGAATCTGCAGTCGGGTTTGAGTCAGATTTTTTTAGCCAGATCTCAGGAGATTTCTTCACAATATAACCAGAGCTTGCTGCACCTGCTGTGATGACTGGTGGATGTTGAATCCTGGAATCGACTCCAGTTTATCCAGAGTTCCTCCAGTATGAGCCAGGCCCCGCCCACTGATCATCGGCACCTGACACAAAGACAAAAAACTTAACTTAAAGCTGATAGAAGAGGAATAACCACCAACATTACCCCAAAGCAGACGAGAAAAAAACTTCTAATTTTTCCACATGAACTCACAAAATAAGAAATCCCCGGTTTGATGTCTGCAAGTGGAGGAATCAATGACTACATCACCTTCCCCGCCCACAAGACGGAAGGTACCAAATCACCACAAAACATGCACTCAAACAACCACAGTCCAATCCCGGACAAGCCCCCAATTTATCATCACCCCGCAGACCAGGGGTCCCCAATTAGCGGCCCGCGAGAGCAAAATGTCTGGCCCACGCGCGAATTTGCGAAACGCAGGATGGTAGGGAGAGGTCCCGCCTTTCTACGCCTCTGATTGGATAGAATGCCTCTCCCCGATTGGCTAGTTCATTTGGCCCTGAAGTGTCATCTCACATTGAGCCAACCTGAACACTTCCCCTCTCCTTTTTCCCTTAAAGGAATAGTTCACCCTCAGAATGATTTAACTTTATTTTCCACTTACCCTGATGGTGAGCAAGACTCTGGACCACTTTTTTAATATGTCAAATGCAGATGGAGTTCAGGGCGACTTCTCGTTTCCCCCCAATGGAGTTCGCCAGGGTCCGAGCCAAAAAGGTCCATCAAAGTCCACAAAAAATTGTCAATATTCCTCCATACTGCTCGTCCCATGTAATCCAAGTGTCCTGAGTGGGTAGCGTCCAGAATTTACTTGAAACTACGCCATTTAGCATATTTTTAGAGTCTAAAAAGGAGTATTGTTTACGTCCAGGAAGCGCGCACATGCGCGGTCACGAAACTACGGAAGCCACGGCAGACGAGATCGCGCGTTCTCTTTTTCTTTCTTTCTTTCTTTTAGATCAATATCCAACCCCTCCTGTGTTTGTCCCGGTTTGTTTAGAGCTCTTGCGCTCTTACCACAATGTAAACAGTGAATTTCTTCTTCTACGCTTGCATTATCGGCAGAGTGGGCTCTGAACGCCGAGGCTTCCGTAGTTTTGTGACCGCGCATGTGCGCGCTTCATGGACGTAAACAATACTCCTTTTTAGACTCTAAAAATATACTAAATGGAGTCATTTCAAGTAAATTCTGGACGCTACCCACTCAGGACACTTGGACTACGCGGGACGAGCAGTATGGAGGAATATTGACAATTTTTTGTGGACTTTTATGGACCTTTTTGGCTCGGACCCCGGCGAACTCCATTGGGGGGAAACGAGAAGTCGCCCTGAACTCCATCTGCATTTGACATATTAAAAAAGTGGTCCAGAGTCTTGCTCACCATCAGGGTAAGTGGAAAATAAAGTTAAATCATTCTGAGGGTGAACTATTCCTTTAACCTTAGGAATGAGCCAATCAGAGTTGAAAAAGGCGCTACGTTCCCCGACCATCCTGCAATTCGCAAAGATGCGGCCCACGCAGACCCAGTAAGATAATGTAATAAACTTCAAGGTGAAATAAATATTTCAGTGTTTCCCACCATTACATAGGCAGGGCGCCCCCCTCTCCTACCAGACCTGGTTTACCTGGAAAACATGACGGCATCATTGCTGCTCTGTGTGTGTTCCTCTCAGAGTTTCTCCGCTACCCCCCCCCCCCCCCGATGAGGCTCCAGCACCGCGGACAGAGCTCGCATCAGAAAACACAATAACCACTTCAAAATCAGACACTAATATCAGTGATTTAAACTCTACCAGGGACAAAGATGTTGTCAGGCCTGTTTTAGAGGAACTGGAGCCCCTGAAACATTCTTAACCCCCCTAAAATATCCTAGATTTAATTGATTTCAATATTGGCTTTGTAACTAAGCCCACATGTACTTTTAATAGTTTTATTCTTGTTGGGCTGATGATGATCGTGCTATTTCCCAGCTGTCTTGAACGCAGCACAGCTGTAAAATGCATCTTAGGTTTGGTTTCTCTGTCCTGTTCGTGGCCCCCGCCAGGTTTAAATTGTCTGTAAGAACCAACCCCAGTTTATGGAGGTCTGCAGGTCTATTTTAGTTTAATTAGTGAGATGAAGGAGGAAGCAGTCGCTCCAGAGTTTTCCTCCTGCAGAGGAGAAAGCACCTCACAGTAGTAGCTTAAAATGGATCAGCTGCATGTGTTTATTCCAGCATGTTATCTGAGATGTGAACTTGAAGGTTATTTAATGCGGCTCCACTGCATGAAACAGTTTCATTAGGACTTTAAAAAAAATGAAGCTTTTTTGTCATCAGTGGAGGTTTTTAATCACCACGTTTAATTTATTGTTGATTATTCTTGATTATTCTGTGATGTGCCGTATAAACACTGATGCTGTTAGTGGGGGGTCTGCTTCATGAACACATCATGAAGCAGAGCTGATTTTAAGGTTGCCAGTGCAGTCTAGCCTGGATGGAAGATAAAAGTATTCAAGTATTTTAGCTACTGTTACATAATATACATAATATACAAAAACAAACAAAAAAAAGAAGTTGGCCGTCGCCATGGCAGCGAGGACATTTTTGGCCCTCAGTGAAAATTGAGGACCCCTGACGTAGACCTTAACACAGAGCAGGGAGATGCATGGGAGTTGGGATATTTACATGGAAATGTATCACACCTTAGAAAGTCTGGCCTCAAAGACTGAGAACAGTTGGGTCAGTGAACAGGTTTTAATTTATTTATCGTTCATTTTTTAAATAATTTTTTTAGGTCTAAAATCATAACAGTCTAACAGAGTGGACACTGGCTAGCTTTGGCTTCCCGCAGCAAAATAGCTGCTGTCTGACACACAAATGATCCTGGATTAATGGAAATGGAAAGAAGACCACATGTGTCAAACTGAGAATAAATATTTAAGTCTGATTTACTCAGACGGGGATTAACGTTTGAAATCTGATGACTAATTTTATTTGGAGCTCACCAATGATCTAAATTTGGTTTGTTAAAGTTAATAACAGTTATAATAACAGAGAACATAACTATTTACAGTTCAAGGTTTCAAGTTTTCATTGATTCTTCCTCGATGTAAAAACGGTTTCTGATTAAAACCAGTCTGACTCTAACGGCGGCGTTAAACCAGTGAAAACCGCAACGTGTAAATGGTAAATGACAGGTTTCACATGTTTGATTTGTAAAACTGGTCATGTGAGTTTGTGGTGTCCTGGTGGGGGTCAGACCTACCTTACACCCGCAGGCAGCTAGCGCCGGCGCTAGCACCAGGCTAACCTTGTCTCCCACCCCTCCCGTCGAGTGCTTGTCAACCACCAGCTTCTTCCACTCGCTCGGCCAGGACATCACATCCCCGGATAGCATCATCTCTCTGGTCAGGGTCCGGATCTCTGCGGAGTCCATCCCTCTCAGCCAGATGGCCATCAGCATGGCCCCTTTAGGACAGAAACACGTCTGAGGTCCTGGAAGCAGCTCGGGGGGGGCATGTCTGACCAGCTCGTACCTATCTGACTCTGCTGAGCTGTTCCAGCCGTCACGGCCTTGATGAAGAGTTTAATCTCGTCATCACTCAGCTGTTCTCCATCTCTCTTCTTCCTGATCAGGTCTGGGATGGAAAGCATGGCAGCCTGGAAGAAACGAGCTCATCATCATTTTACAGGGTGATAAAAGTGATCAGAAACCAGCAGAAAAACCTCCAACTTTCCCAGATGTTCGCTAAAGTTTAGTTACAATAAGTAGATATTTTTAAAGAGGAGAAATTCATTGAGCCAGAGCATTTAGTAAGAGACGGTAAATATGGGGTCAGAACCTGAACCTGAACTCCGCTCGCTCCGGATCAGATGGGGAAGGGGGAAACTCTGACGGGGCTCCAAGAATCAGACTGACAGGAAGTTTGAGGCTTCTTTTAAATCAGGGTGGTAATGAAACATGAACCAGAACTGGAGGAGTTTCCTGGTTTTAGTTTCTCTTTTACATCAAGTGTCCTCCATTGTTGTTTATTTATAGTCCTATCACGCTCGGCCGATGATGGAGGAGGGGGGCTTTAATTACTTTCCACATATTTTTTCCTTTTTCTGCTCTGCAGTTTCCACTTTCTCAGCAGTTCCTCTGCAGGTTTAACGGTTCAAGTGTTTTTATTATTTCTCTCAAAGTCCACATCCTCCAGTCTCCAGAGGGGTGAAACGAGGTGATTTTAATGGTTTTAGGATGAATGTTGAGTCTGAATTCAGTTTTCAGCCTGTAGGTTTCCATGTTTCACTCTTTAGCTCAGTACAGATGAAGTTTCCTGCCTGTATCACCGTCTTCTGGTCCTATTTTTAATCTGGAAACGTGCTCATGGGATTCAGATTTCCCTTTTGTGACATTTGCAAAGATTCTTAATTGGGCTGTGCAATTAATCATAATTTCAATTTTCATGTCAAACAGTCTCCAAACTCGTATAATCAAGTTAAAACAATTTCTGTGCCATTTTTCTTTCCACAGAAAAGTGCACGTGCAGGACGTTCCCTTCCACACGGCCCTGCTGCAACCTGCATTCACGAAGCTGAAGAGCAAAGGAGGTGTGTTGTGTTTTGCATAAATTATCAATAGTAAAACAACTTTAGACGTAGAGAAATGATGAATAAATGAATTTGTTTGAATAATCGCGATTCCAATATTGCTCAAAATAATCGTGATAATGGTATTATCCCATAATCGAGCAGCCCTAATGGCCGTTAACGATCATAAAAACAAAATAATCAGGTTTGACGATTATGCCCCTCCCACAACTCAGCAGTATTGGTTGCTATGGTTACCGTGCCGCACAAACGGTAGTCGTGTGCATGAAACTGCACTCAAACCTTATTCCGCATCGATAAGAGACCTTTCAGAGAGTGACAAAACTCTCTGAATCAGCTGTGTTTGATGAAGGCGGGTTCACCCGTCAGACGCCGCCTCGACACCGGTACGCACGAACAGACCAGCTCACCGGATCAGCTCCTCCACAACGACTATGACACTTGGTCTCTATGGTGATCTGTCACTGTCTGATTGAACAGCCTCGTGGAAACGATATGTTAAAATTCTTCACATCTACTCATGAAGTTTTTTTGGGCAAACAAATGCTACTTTTAAAGTCGTGATTTTCAGATGCTGCTGCTGCATCTCCAGGTGCTGCCGCGATGTCGCATATAGACTAACCCGACCAGCGTTTTGTGTGTTGCGCCATCTTACGGCGCCGCCATTACGGGGGGGGACGAGTCCTAATTACCTCGTATCTGCCAACATGGAAAGCAGCGTGAATATCTGGATTTACAATGTTGGACAGTCGTTAAAGGTCATGATAACCTATATGTATGTTATCCAGAGATAGCAGAATTATTATTACTTTTTTTTTTTTTTCATTGGAGCATTCATGTAAACTATTATTCATCTCCGGAAACTGGCTTTAATGACAAGCCACACTGGAATAACACGCACATCTCGTGATTATTTATAAAAGTTTCAAGAACTAAACTCTTCCAAAGGTGGTTACTTTTCTATTTTATCACATATTTGGCTTTTGGTTTTGTTTCAGGACTGTACAGACCACGTAGCTTCACATGTCCTGCAGATGAGACTAAAGGCTGCAGGACACCGTCTTCCTGATCCGTTTGTGTTTCTGACTGAACTGGTTTTATTTTCTGGTCCCAACGTTGCCCTTTTTATTCCCATTCTGCTCTCGACGGAGGCGGACGCTTTCTCTACTGCTCCCTCCCTCCCTTATTTTTCCCTGCTTCTCCTGTCTGGTCGACTCTCTGAGCCTCTGTCTACATAACTTTCTGAATCTGAAACAACAACTACGATGGATTTGGTCAACTGGTCTCTCAATGCAATTGATCAAATTTTTTCCACCCGGAGAGCGGGACGGGGTGACGCTCCTTGCCCCGACGGGACGCACCCGGCGGGATATGTGATCGACTCCTGGGGCAAATGGAAGATCATGTGTCTGTCGGTGCTGTCCATCGAGGACGTTGAAGATCTCTACCTATTTGGATTTATGATAGCCGGGTTCCTGCTGATTGGTGTGGGCATTTTCCTGGTTTATCGCAAAGTTGGAGGGCTGCTGGCAGCTACTGGCACGCTGCCTGACATTTGTGTGGGGATGAGCCGTGCTATTAACACTCAGACTCTGGCGTTGCATGAGATTCATCGCAAGCTAGATGCCATTCAGGCCCAGCTTGGCACCCTGGCTGCGGTTCCGAATCTCGTCCGCGAAGTGGGAACATCGGTGGAGCAGCTGGCACGGCTCCTGGAAAATTGACCCCTGATTCGGCTGATTGATGCTGCCATGGAGACCTGTTACGGACTCAAGGCAGACACCACCACGTCTGACCTGTTTCAAAACATCTTCTGCTATCTGCTTTGGCGACCCTGAGGAGAGGCCTGTGTTTGGGTTAACACAGGCTGTCTCTGCAAACTCCCCGAGAAAGCTATGTGAATGGACTCTCAGCATCCCTCCCTGTTCCCTCCCCCGCACATCTCTCATGGGAAGTGGACCACCTGGCCAGCACCCTCAAGGCCACCATAACATCTGTGGACAGAGACTGGGTGTGAACTCAGGCGGGTTCACAGCCTGACACACACACACACACGCATCCACGGACACACAAGATCCCTACACACACAACCCTAAGACTCAACGCTTCCGTTGCCCACTCTCTTTTCCCGCCATTCTGGACAGTTTGGGCCTGGAGGGTGCCACGAGCGCCCCCGCCTGGCGTCTGGAGGGATCCCCTCCCTACTGCCCACAGTGTGTCTTTCATGTTGTGATTGCCTTAGTTTGTGCTTCTATGTATTGGTGTGTCTTTTTTTTGTCTCTATGCTCTCCACCTGTGTACGTGGAGAGTTTAGAGACCTCTTTTTTTACCACCTACCCATCTTTCCTCATGTCACCGTTTTCTTTCTGCGAAGGTGCGCCCTGCGAGGGGCTGCTTGGCCACGGTCTGCCTGATCCTGTCTTGTTATGTTTTTGTTTTGTCTATGTGTCTTGGACGGGTTGTACTGAAACATGAATTTCCCCTCGGGGATCAATAAAGTATCTTTGATTTGATTGATTGATTTGATCAGAGACAATAACCTGATATTTCACAATATCTCCCAGAATAGCCATTAACTCGCAGCAACACACAGCTGTCTCTGTTAGCATTAGCTAGCATGATAACATTACGCGGTGCGTCATTTTCGGGAGCATAGATACGTGAAATAAAGTGTCAGATTAATGAGTGTTCACCATAATTTAATGGGGATTAAATCCAGTGTTTTCTCTGCCGTGGCAGCAAGTTATTCCTCCTCTGCTCTGATTGTCAGACATTCCTCCCCGATACGAACACACTGACATCAGTGGACTGAGCAGCACTGTCCACTTTTGTCACAGACGGCAGAAATCTTCATGAAATAAATGTCCGTGATCTTCTTCTTCACTTATTACCACATTAAAGTTTTCCTCTGATGTTCCAACAACCAGGAATGTGACGTCCTTCCACATTTCCTCCATGTTGGTAAGAAGTCAGATTGTCATCTGTTCTAGTTACACATGTACAGAAAGGCTTCGCGGGCAATGGTGGACGGTCTAGTTGGATTAGTCTATAGTCAGCTTAATAAAGTCAGTGATCACTCAAAGGGGAGTTGCATGTTTAGTTTGCGGGGCTGATTGTCGGAGAAGCAACAACGTATCCAGGACAATAAACTGTTACCGTCGCGCTGAGCTCACACCAAACGGTTTCCACCGTCCCAGACTTCAGACTGAAGGTCTTTACTGAATCTCAGGAGTGTTACTGGAGTCGCGGCGTGATTATCATCTCAAGTTTCAGATGATAATCTGCATTGTTTAATCTTTTCCTCGTTTTGGGCTTCTGATAATATCAAATATGTTTAATATTATCACAAGTAGGGATGGGCGATAATTTATCGTGTGCGATATATCGTCAAAGAAATTCCCCACAATAACAATTTGAATTTATCGTTTTTATCGTGAGATGACAATTTATCAGGTTGCATTTGCAGTTGCACAACTTTGGTCTCTTTAATAAGCCAATTTTGTTTTGCTGTTTGCATCGTTTGAATGAATGTGGAATTTGGTCTCTCATATTTCAGACTTGTTTGATTGGTGTCACTACAGTTTTGCAATACAGGTGCACTACTTGAACTTAATTGATATAGTTAAGTGGCTGCTAGTATTTTTTAGGGCTTTCAAGACAGAATTTAGTGACAGATTTATAATACAAAATATTTTGCTGATAGTTTTTATCGCCACTTATCGTTACCGTGATAAATAAGAGAAATTATCGTGATACATTTTTTAGTCCATATCGCCCATCCCTAATCACAAGTCGCAGCGATGCAACACAATCAATGAGCTCTGACAGCAGCGGGAACAGGTGCCGACCTCCAGAACCGTCAATACTGAAAGAATTGAGTTGAAAGTGACCCTGTAGATGACCCTGCACCACAGGGTCTGATGTCATCATTTCTACGAAGATTGGGGATGGGCGAAATGGACTAAAAAATGTATCACGATAATTTCTGGTTTTTATTATGGTAACGATAATTGACGATAAAAATTAGGGATGCGCGATATAATCGGCCACCTATCGGTATCGGCCTTAAAACTCAGTATCAGACATCGGCCACCCCACAGATATTTAACCAATAAGCTCTGTTTCTAAAGTCTTAAAGGGACTTGAGGCAAGATTAAGAAATGAAACTCGCGACTGCTGTGACTGGCGCTTCAGGTACCTGCAGCCACGAGCCAAGCCGTCACGGGAGCACAAACTGAAGCTATGATGCTGTTTACTAACCTTTCTCTCCGTAGTTATACTTTTTAGTGTCTTTCAGTTGATCTGGATCGTTTGCTGACGGCAGAATAATCCATAACTATCGCTTACAGTGTTTGAATTTACCGCAACCGGCTTCGTCCTTTATCAAAACAGCGGATGTAGCGTCATGTGACGTCACGTCCGCATGACAGAGCTGGAAAACTATAATGTTGTTTACTAAGCTTTTTCTTCGTAGTTACAATTTTTAATGGTCTTTCAGTTGATCTAGATCGTATTCTGACGGCAGAATAATCCATAACTATCGCTTACGGTGTTTTTATTTAACGTGACCGTCTTTTCCTGCATCAAAACTACGGATGTAGCGTCATTTGACGTCACGTCCGCAGGGCAGCGCGGGAAATTCGGACACCGAATTGCAGCGCATTTTGCAGCACACAGCCTGTTCAAGGCAACGGAGAGAAACGTGGTGGAAACGTTATTTTTGGTATTTAGCGCTTCATCACCCATTAGTATGAAAAAAAGGGACATTCATGTTTGGTTTTTTTCAAATTCCTGCCTCAAGTCCCTTTAAAACAACAAAAAAAAAAACACTTTTTCAAAAACTTTTTTTACAGACTTTAAAACTATGGACACACTGAAATATTGCGATATTTTCATATGCTTATATTATATTGACATTTAAAAACGCAGTATCGATCGATTTTACTAATAAAATCTCGCAAAATTTCATTGTTCTGATACAAAATCTCGTAAGAATTGACAAAAATTTCGATATTTGAATATGCTAATATCATTTTGACATTTAAAAACACGGTATTGATCTGTTTTACTAATGAAATCTTGAGATATTTCATCGTTCTGTTACGAAATCTCGCGAGAATTCACGAAAATTTTGCGATATTTTCTTTTTTTTTTTTTTTTTTGTTATACTTGTATGATCCCTGAGGGGAAATTAGGGCTCTGCATTTCACCATCTCTGTACTGTGAGTATCAGAGAGCAGTGGGCTGCTACTTAAAGCGCCCGGGGAGCAGTTGGTGGGGGGTTAAGGACCTTGCTCAGGGGTCCACAGTGGTACACCCAGGAGTCGTGTCGGGGGATCATATGCTGATATCCTATTGACATTTAAAAACACGGTATCAATCTGTTTTACTGATTAAAATCTTGTGATATTTCATCGTTCTGTTCCAAAATCTTGCAAGAATTCACTTAAATTTTGCAATATTTTCATATGCTGATATGATGTTGACATTTGAAATCGCGGTATCGACCTATTTTAACAGAACGATGAAATCTCGCAAGATTTTGTAAGTAAAATAGATCGATCCTGCATTTTTAAATATCGATTTGATATCGGCATATGAAAATACATTTAAAAACGCGGTATCAATGTATTTTACTAACGAAATCTTGCAATATGTCATCATTTTGTTATAAAATCTCGTGAGAATTCATGAAATGTGATATTTTGTAACAGAACGATGAAATCTCCAGCGATTTTGTAAGTAAAATAGATCGATACTGCATTTTTAAATATCAATTTGATATCGGCATATGAAAATATTGCGATCAGCTCTGGTTTTCAGTGTGAGTGAGGTCGTCACAGTGAAGTTTTGTGAAGTCATTTGTTTGCGACACACACTGAACTGCTTATTACAAGCAAAAAAAATCTTGTACACGATTAAAATAAGTAAAAAAAAAAAAAACTTAAAAAAAAAAAAAAACTTGTAATAAGCAAAAAAATTCTGCCAATGTAACAAGTGAAGTTTTCTTATAAGATTTCTTGAAATAAGATGCATTTGTCTTAAAACAAGTTCCTATATCTCACTGAAATGTTTCTCTTTAGGTGATTTTGTCTTATATTTTGAGTGTGATGAGATATTTTAACTAGAAATTAGTAAAATATACTTGGTAAGATTTGAGTTTTTGGAGTGTATTGGTAAAATGAAGGAATTTGCTGCAGATAATGTCGTAAGGCCTTTTCACACACGGGACTGATCCGAATAAACGGCACAAAATTGCGAATAATTCGGAGGAGAAATATTGTATTTGTCTATACACACCTGCTCTGATGTGAAATTATGAAGATGCAGAAACGCAAGACAGAATTTTGTCACTGATGTGAACGCTCTAATTGACTTGACATTAATTTGATCAAAGCTGTTGCCATGCGAATCGTTTGGACGAAATATTCGGAGTAGGTGTGTAAAGGCCTTTATATAGAGGCCCATTCACTGCTATCATATGGATATACGCCGATCTACAACTAATCAAAAGTTATCCTTTAATAACCCTCGGCCACCCCCAGAATAAATCTGTGCGGGCGCCCCGGCTGCTAGAGCGCCGTTTCCTGTCAGACTGTCTGATCTTTGCTGCTCTGGACTGGTGAAACTTGTAAAAGTGTGACTGGCCTTTTAGGTTTGCACTGAAACTTCACTCGTGTGGAAACGGCAGCAAACGTTGATCCAGTCGTCTCAGACTGTTTACAGCCAGGTTGTCGTTTATATTTTGTAATTTATTTTAGTTCTGAGACTTTTTGTTTAGATAAATTTGTGTTTATGCGTAATTATCACTCATATTCTGGAAACTTCTCTCCAGACTGCATCATGTTGCAACATGCCCAACATCTCAACCCAAATGTGTGATTCTATAGGACATTAATCTAAAACCACATCACTGTGCTGCAGAACCAGGATCAGGGTCTGCAGGTTTGTTTGCATTCGTAGGGTCTTAAAATCTGCTGAAACTGAAAATAAAGTTGTAAAGTAATAAAAGGAGAAAATAAAAATCAGCTGATATAATAAACATTAAGCTTTAACACAAAGTTTTCTGTTGTGAAGAGTTTGACCATAAACTGTCAATATCGAACCATCAGAAGCTCAGATTGAGATTATTTCCACCTTAAATTAGGAATAAAGCTACGAAATGAGCTCAGAATCAGATGATCTCATTGATCTGTGGAGGAGCCGCCTCCGTAACTCTCCTACCTGCTGGTGAAGCGACGTCCGTGAAGTGGTGTTGACCCTTCTGCTTATCATAAAGCAGCTGCAGGTCAGCCGGACGGCGGCCAATCAGGGAGCAGAGAGGAGAGTGTGAACGGTTTGTGAGCCAATCAGCTTGCAGCTCTGGTTTACTGCCCCTGAGAAAACTCAGGTTCAGGTTCATGTGTACTTTATCCCTGCTCTGCTTGTGGTTTATGCGTTAGCGTCACGTGCACTTTACTTCCAGCTGCTTTAACTCTCAGTTCAGTTTCTGAATGAAATCTGTTTCATCCTAAAACTATTACAGGACAGGTTTTTCTTTTTCTTTTGAAAAACATACGAGGGTGTAGAATTAAACTGCATCTGAGGTCAATTTTACTGCCAGGAACATAATAGTTGTGTACAAAATATTCAAGCATAAAAAATACTATTAAATCATCATGCATCATATTTTATTTCGCGTTTTTCCTCATAAGCAACTCCAGACCTTTTATAAAAAAGCAGAAAAACCTTATTGAGATTAAAATCTCTTTTTAATGTCCTGGTCAAAAACGGCAGCAGAGCAGTTAAAGTTTCACATACACACAACTCGCATTCACGTTGACAAATAAGAACAGTTTAAGAGTGAAATGAATATTTAGAACCACCAGATCAAACTGAACAGACGGAACCGCCTCTTTTTCTTAAACACGTCCAGTAACGAGTCGTATAGATTCAACTTTCTGCAGCTCATTCATGCAAAGGGAGCCGCATGCAAAAAGCACTTTAATCATTTTCAGGATTTTTATCTTTTAAATGCCACTTTAGAATCTAGTTATTAAAAACAAGTTATTTTCCATACGATGAAGATCGGGGGGATGATTACAGTTGATAAGGCAGTTTCACTGGTCACCCTCTTTCTGATGTACACTAAGGTTTCTGTGACCTGCTCTCATGATAAACAGTATCATTAATATATCATCACCAACTTTCTCTCTTCCTCTTTTTCTCAACTCTTTCCTCAACTTTCTCTTTCTCCCTTTTTCTCCCCCAATGACTCGATGCATTATAGTTGCACTCAAAATGATTCATAACCTCCAATTAAAGAAGGAAAAAAAATCCACTGTGAATAAGTTAAAAATGACAAAAATTCTATGAAAATCATGACATTGATTTTGAATCGTGGTCTGAAAGAATTATTGAAAACAAACACACAAAAAATAAAACAAGTAAATAAGCATGATGGGGCTCCGAAGCTAAAATGTTGTTGAGCAACACTTTGAGGCAATCACTGCAATCAGGTGTTTTCTACACCTGTTGACAGGTACCTTGGTCCACTGTTCATGGGAAAAGGTGCTCTAATGTGTCTGGGAAAGTTTTTTTTTTATTATTATTATTATTTTCAACCACAATTCAAAATCAATATTTTGTTCCACTAAATTACAACTTTAAGTTTTTTATAAATGTATTATTAGTTTCTTTACTTTCTTGTTATTTGAATTACTATTGTAAATTTAGCATTTTCTTAAATTGGAGAGTATGAATAATTGACAACTATATATATGCAGCATATAAATATCTACATTTTCATAATAAAACAGCTTAAAAATCTCAAACCTGCTTGGCTGATTAAGCTGTTTTCTCACTGACAACCCCACTAACGGCTAAACTAGCATCCATCTTCATCATACCTGTACTGACTGTTTATTCCTGCTGTAAACATGTTTATTCCTGCTGTAAACATGTTTAATTCTGCTGTAAACATGTTTAATTCTGCTGTAAACATGTTTATTTCTGCTGTAAACATGTTTATTTCTGCTGTAAACATGTTTAATTCTGCTGTAAACATGTTTGTTCCTGCTGCAAACATGTTTATTCCTGCTGTAAACATGTTTACTCCTGCTGTAAACATGTTTAATTCTGCTGTAAACATGTTTAAATCTGCTGTAAACATGTTTATTTATGCTGTAAACATGTTTATTCCTGCTGTAAACATGTTTAAATCTGCTGTAAACATGTTTATTTCTGCTGTAAACATGTTTATTCCTGCTGTAAACATGTTTATTTCTGCTGTAAACATGTTTAATTCTGCTGTAAACATGTTTATTTCTGCTGTAAACATGTTTATTCCTGCTGTAAACATGTTTATTTCTACTGTAAACATGTTTATTTCTGCTGTAAACATGTTTATTTCTGCTGTAAACATGTTTATTCCTGCTGTAAACATGTTTATTTCTGCTGTAAACATGTTTAAATCTGCTGTAAACATGTTTAAATCTGCTGTAAACATGTTTAAATCTGCTGTAAACATGTTTATTTCTGCTGTAAACATGTTTAAATCTGCTGTAAACATGTTTAAATCTGCTGTAAACATGTTTATTTCTGCTGTAAACATGTTTAATTCTACTGTAAACATGTTTATTTCTGCTGTAAACATGTTTATTTCTGCTGTGGAGTCTGTGGGGATTTATCTGTTTTGGAGCCCCTAGTGGACGAAGAAAGAACTACTATTATTAAACTTCCGGGCTTCACTCCTTTCCATTGGAGTTTAACTCCTGGTTCATGCAGATCTTAAAGATCATTGTCTTCGTTTCTCGATCCATCAGATATATTCGCCGTATGTCAGCGTGGTGACATCACTTCCTGTTATATTCCTCCTGTGTGTTTAACCCAGTGGCGTCTTCACTTTGGTTGCTTCATCGTTTCACACAGGCGGCTGATGTGGAGACGTTCCCGTCATCAATCCGTCACCAGTGAAGTTATTCAGTGATCCAGAAGTTAAAACTCGTCTGTCATTAACTCGACTTCAGACCCTGAAAGAATCAGACGTGACGCGACGTTGACTTTGTAATAAATGACAGTTTATTATAAAGATTACAATCTGTTGCAGAGCTCAGCAGTTGTCATCGTGTGCTCTCCAGTGTTTAGAAAAGAGAAGAAAAAACTACAAGTACACACACCACTCACTCCAGAAGAAACTACAAACATACTGTAAAAAGAGGAAGCTAGAGTAGAAGAGGAAGAGGAGGGTAACCATTAAATAATAACCAGGAGGAGGAAGGTTTAGACGCAGGTTAGACGGGCAGGATTCTCAGCCAATCAGCAGGAAGCTGAGGATTGTAACGGTCAGGGATTGGTTGGCGGCCGTTCTGGACTCGTCCTGGTTCTGGTGGAGCTCTGAAAATAACGTGATCTAAAACTCGGAGGGAAGATTTTAGTTTAAAAATATATTTTTTAAAAGTTTTCTGTCTGCTCTGGTTCTGCAGCGCCCCCTGGTGTTCAGCGAGGTCCAGATCAGACCAGTTTTTCTGCTAGAGCAGACGTTTTTTCATCGTTCTGTGTGGATAAGTTGGGTTTTCTAGAAAAACCTTTATCCCAGTCAAGCCCAGTTTGATCAGACGCACCCAACCAGACCAACCAGTTTGCTTTTGTGTCACAGATTTCCTCGGTTGCAGTCCGTGCTGCGTTCAGGCGTCGCCTTGTCAGCTGTTCGTTTGATGAAACAAGATGTCGAGAACGTTGAACCAGAAAACGGTTATTAACGGTGGATGCTGGTTTGACTGGTGACACAGAAAACTGAAATAAGAAGGAACCAGTCTTCCCATTAAACACGTCTCCGACTTTTTTTCTGGTTTCTGATTGGCTGAGAAGTCCCTCAACAGGCGAGCGGCGTCATGTCAGGTGTGTTGGAGTCCCAGCAGGGACCTGATTGATCCGGTCTGTGGGGGGAGTCCTCTGCGATGTTCAGTCAGCGGAAAACAGCTGCAGGATTTCGTGGATCCGGTCTGGACATCGTCCATAAACGGTTTTATAATCGCAGCTCGGTGAGAATGGATGAGAACACCTGGAAAAGTTTGGCTTGTTTATTTCACGTAAGTTCGGGTTATCGTATCTGACGGCAACTGAAAAGATCGGGTTTAAGGACAAACTCAACTTTTAGCTTCACGTTATAAAAGCCTTCTAATATCTCAAATCTCTCAAAGATATGGTTGTTTTTAACTTTTAAAGACACTGAAATGATTTTATGTTTTTATTTATTCTGGATTGGATTATTCTGACAGGCCTTGTTGTCACAAATCCCTGGACAGACTTTTTCTCTCGCTAAGATTTTACCCAGAAAGAAGAAATAAGCATTTTTGTTGTTTTCTTACAGAATCTCATGAGATTTCATGAAATACCGCGATACTTTGTAACAAGACGATATCTCGCGAGATTTCATTAGTAAAATAGACCGATACAGCGTTTTTAAATATAGATATGGTATCAGCATATGAAAATATTGCGATATTTCAATGTATCAATATTTTTTTCCCACCCCTATTATTTAGGCCCAATCCCAATTCTCTTTTTTACCCCCTACCCTTGGCCCTTGCACTTAAAACGAAGCTACAAGGTAGGGCTGGACAATTAATCGAATTTTAATCGTGATTTCAATTTCGCCTTTTCACAATCATAAAAACACTGTAATCGAAGAAAAACAATTAATCCTGAAGTGAACATACTGGTGGAGTTCAAGGGGCAAACTCCGCCTCAGAACAGTGAAGCTCTCTTCCGCGTTGTAAATAGTGTAATATTCCCTTCATCCACTAGGGGCTGGCTCCAAGAGCGAGCAAATCCCCATAGACTCCCATGTTAAAAACGCCAACTTCACAGCAGAAATAAACAGGTTTACAGCCTGGTTCAAAAAATCATTTTAGGTTTATTAGGTCACGTTTACCTTCATGTCAACTGTGAGGGGGGTGAATTTTTTTATAACTCATTCGTTTAGATGTTATTTATTCTTCAAATTACACATAATTAAGGGCGTGTCCTTATGATTGACATGCGGCAGACCGGAAGCTCCGCCTGCCGACCGGAGGCTCCTAGTTAGCTCCTTCTTTGCTCTTAATAAGGTCTCAGTTTGTTACAGAGTCGCACAACGGCGGTGTTTAGTCAGCGAATTGCAAGTCTAAGCATGTCTTACCTTAACCATGCCGCTTAGGGGGCTTATCTTTGTTAGCTCCTCTTAGTTTCGTGTTATCTCAGTTAGCGTTTAGCCCACAGTACGTCAGCTGTCAATCATTTGCCCCGCGGCCGCGCTGTGCCCATTTTAGTATTTTCCTGGAGTGACGACGTACGTGACACGGCAAGATGGCGACGGTAAGACACGCCCACCTGGCTTCACATTTCTCTATTCAGAAGAGACGGAAGCTACGTCCAGTAATTATATACAGTCTATGGTGGAGTTACAGGAAGCAAACTGCAGGAGTATAGAACAGGAATGCATGTAGACTTAGTATTTGTTTTTATTGCTATTATTATTTTGAATAATATTCTTATTTTACTCCTTTACTTGATTCTAATTTATTTTTCGGTCAAATTTTAATAAAAGTTATATTTCAAGTTGAGTTATGTGGTTCAATAAACACTTTATCAAATCAATGAATAATCGTGTATATTAAAGTTATACCGTGTAACTTTTGGCCACTAGGAGCGCTAAACCTGCAACAGCGCCAACGTCTAACAGGCCTCACGGCAATGACGCAAATTTAAATCTCCTCTCCCGTGTTTGGATATTGAAATAAACAAGTCCATCAGATTCAAAATTTCCTAAAGGATTTTCACTATTGGAGGATCTGCCCCTGGCGCAGATATGCGCCTCTAACTGTTTCCAATTACATGTTTACATAGCTGAAACATCACACACACAAACGCACAATGCAAAGATAAATGCGCAATCAAAACCGGCCACAAAACCAAGTTGTAGTTTTGTGCACTGAATGAAGTCGTAACTTTGGCAAAACTCATGTTTGTTATGAAAACGTCTGGATTAGCTCAGCTTACGGGACATTACAGTGGCTCTGCTTCCTTCTGAACAGCGTATGAAAACCACACAACTAAACCAAGCAAACTGCAGATCGCTCCGTTACTGCTTTGATATTTATATGAATTACAGAGAGAACGCATTTATTGCTGCAAACCAGCCACAATTGCACAAAATGTTTAGGGAGTCACGTTAGCTTTGGTCTATAGTAATTCCAGCCGTGTTTCGCTAACAGGAAACTATCGGCAGCTTATACGGCTCTGATTGACGTTGTTTTGGATAAACGCTGAGTGAAAAAAAAAGAAAAGCATCACATTCTCGTATGTTTACACAACAGACAAACTTACTTACCAGTCTAATGATACGGTGGCAAACAGAGATGGGGTTTAGCTTCCACACTTATATCTCCAACGACTGAATTCTTTTCCAACGTCCACTCGTGTTTTTGATCTGACCTGCTCAGACATCACTTTCATCTTTTTACTTTGTTCCGCCATGACTAAACTTTGAGCAATGAGAGAAAGTAGCACAAGTACAGCTTTCTGTGTTTATCTCATAGGCTGTATGGTTTATCTATGAGGAGCCGTAAAGCAACTTGTTTTACGGCACTTTCATCAACGGCCCGCCTCTCCAAAGTTACGATGTCTGGTTTCTGCCGAGGGCAGCCCGCTCAGAGTGCTGACACGCGTCAGTCACTGTATATTGGCCCGAAAAATCATCTAATACTGCTCATTTTAGGCTTAATGTCAGAGTCAAAAGTTACACGGTATAACTTTAATCGTGATTTCAATATCAGTCAAAATAATCGTGATTATCATTTTTTCCATAATTGTCCAGCCCTACTACAAGGGGTAGGGGTGAAAGTCACCCCCCTTCAACAATCACATACGTCATCAGTGATTCCGCCGGCTTGTGTGTAAGCAGATGGACGCTGAGCTGTCGGCGCAAATCTGGAGAAATCAGCCGTCTACAGCTGTGGATTATCAGCTGTGACAATCCTGCTTGTGTTATATCCCACGAAGGACCTCCATGTAAATGCGGACCGGCAGCGATGTTGCCGAATTTTTTATTAAAAAACTATCAGTGTAGATTATCAGGGCTGCAGAGCACCGCTGGTTTTCAGCCTGGTAGCGTTTAAATAACTAAAGCGTCAATGTAGTACTCGCGATTTTTTTCCATGTGCATCTTGCAAAGAAAATGACCGTTAAACTAGATTATATAATGGTTTTAACTGAGGCTGGGGAAAAAAAATCGATACACTGAAATATCGCAATATTTTCATATGCAGATTTCATATAGAGATTCAAAAATGAATGATCTATTTTGCCAACGAAATCTCACGAGATTTCGTAAGATAACGGTGAAATCTCGCAAGATTTCACGAGTAAAATAGATCAATACCGCATTTTTACCTATCGATATGATATTAGCATATGAAAATATCGCGATATTTCAGTGTATCGATTTTTTCCCCAGCCCTAGTTTTAACACTTTTTAAACTCTATTTATGGAGAAATATTTATATTTGTGGATGTTTTTGGACTCTGTAGCAGCAATCTTGCCAGTGATTTTCATACCCCTTCGTTTGAAGTGTGCTCCCGAAAAATCTTCGTTTGAAGGGGTATAGCCCTTCCCCTCCGTCCTAACAGGTATTGGGACACCCCTACCCCTACCCATGAACACGCAAAACGGAGGGGAAGGGCTAAGGGGTGAAATGGGATTCAGCCTTAAACTGCCTGGAAGACGATCCTCCCCAAGACTTTGACCAATAAATCATAAAACCAGCAACTCTCTTTAATTACTTTGATCTAACAAACATTTCGTCAGTTCCATCACTGCAGTGGAGCGATACCTTTATGATAAACATAAAAAACAGATGCTTGATATGAAATTAAACTTTCAGACAAATAAGGGTAAAATACTGGTATATATTGTATATTGCCATCTCAAATACATATATGATTATTTGGTCCATATCGCCCAGCCCTATTATGGAGGATGCGTCTACTTTAGGCGAGTTCTTAAAGTTGGCATGGCAGGCGTAGAGAACTCTGTATTCTTAAAACACCGCCTGAGTGAAGTTTTGGTTTTGTATTGTCTTTTTCCTTTTGACCATCTTGTACTTCATCGTGCGTTCCAGTTGTCTGGGAAATTGTTTTTCTGAGGTAATTTTCCGAGGAAGTGACGTGATGAACTCGTTATTCCGAGATACGAGCTCGTAATTTGCAGAGGACCCAGAGATTGTAGATTTAAAGATGCGGCGTCCAGTACCATTGTTGTGTTTATTAAACTTATATATAAGAGATTTTCTGATCATAATTTCCAAGTGCAAACGGCACCGAATTTTTGTTATTGAATTTTACTGTCTCATATTGGTCTTTTTTTCTTTTAAACGCAGCGTGTTTATGTGTTGTTTATTAAACAAATACACTGAAATTAGCTGTTATCGTGGTAACATTGTTATAACGTCTGTTATTTTCTAGCTTTTCTAGCTCACAAATAGGCTGTTTTGGAGATTTCTATTTTTTCCTGAGTTGGTGCAACTGGAACGTAAAATACCTGGTAATGACGTCACCAACTCACGTCTGCTCTGAATCCTGAGACACCTGAATGCACCATTATATGTGACGCACAGTATGCGAGTGTCACCGTGTTGTGCAGGATACAATCTTTCTTGCTTATCTACAAAGTTCTGTAAGTAATAAACTCTGGTTCTGGTTGGTCTTTATGCTGCTATATCCATTCATACATTCATTTGACATAATTTTAGACTCATAATCTGACAACTGAGGCTGAACTGGAACATGATGTCTGGATGCCGACTGGGATTAAAGGTTCAGCTTCTACGGGCAGGTTTACGTTAAAAAAGAAAGATTTTAAAAAATGCTTTGGAGTTTTTAAGGGTTAATGTGCAGTTGTGGCAACTGTTAATGATTTGGTTTTGATCTGTTACACTGTTTTAAAAAGTGCTTTATAAATACATAATTCATTATAATAATCAGAAACGTATCGATATAAACATGGACTGAAGTGACTTAAAATTGATTTAAAAACCTGAATTGATTGGATGTTTCTGTCCATGCAGCCCTGAACATGTCAGGTATCATTCCATAGACACAGATGATGATGGCTGCTTTCTCTAACTGGACCACCAGATGTCAGTAATGGTTTCCTGTCGTTATTTAAATGTGTTACCCAGAGACACGCTCACAGAGTGACTGATTGTCTGGAGGAAGGCAGCTGTTTACCGAGTCTGAACATCACCTGTAGATTAAAAACCTCGGCCCAGAATCTTGAACCTGACCCGTCCACGTCATCCAGAACCCGACAGCGACACGTTTAATCCGAACATGCTGCCCAGAAACGACTCTCTCTCCACCTGTAGCACAGGTTTCCAAACAAACACGCCATGATTGCAGGTCGGCAGGAGCTCAGGTACTAAAGTCAGTAAAAACCACACAGATGCAGCAGATCTGTTGTCATGGAAACAGGCACTGAAACATTGATTGTGCTTTAGAGGAGAATCAATGGGAGAGGCTGAAACGTCCCAGTTCTTCTGTTTTTAGAATTAAATCATTAAGCGGGAGGAAAGCAAACGTCCGGTTATAAAAGCATATTAAAGTCAGCGGTTTGTGTTACGGGACGCTCGCAGCTTCCGCTTTGAGGGTAAAGTGACTTCAGAGAGGTGAAACACGGTAAAATAAAATCTGTGAGATTTATTTTTTACCTCAACAGTTTCCATTAAACATGAGGACAGAGTCTAAGATGGTAGAAAGACCAACTGGTTGTGTTGGTGTCCCTTCACAAGCTCTTGAATCATGTTGTGGTAAAATGTTGGCTCAGTAGTAGAAGTTGTAGTTTCAAGTATAAAGTGCACAACTGGAAATATATTCTATAACTACTATAAATCCTCTGTGTGGGACCGGGAGGCCTATGAAACTAATTTAGATTCATTGAACTTTTTACAGCGTGTAAAATATTTCATTCTCTAGCAAATTTATTTATTACAACTTCTACAAAAAGTTCTAGCTTAGCATTTATTACAAGTATATATTGTGTAGTACTGTGCAAAAGTCTTGAGTCACCAAAAACACACGGACACAGGTCTCCAGGATCCTTGAAGGACTTTCCAAAGTTCTGCTTCGGATGTTTCTGCCTTTTGTTCCGTTCTCTGTCCAGATGATCAAAAACACGGCTTCAATAATGCTGAAGTCCAGGTTCTGGAGGGGATCCGTCCCTCCATCAGACCTGCCAAGGTCCGGGTTCTGGAGGGGATCCGTCCCTCCATCAGACCTGCTGAGGTCCGGGTTCTGGAGGGGATCCGTCCCTCCATCAGACCTGCTGAGGTCCAGGTTCTGGAGGGGATCCGTCCCTCCATCAGACCTGCTGAGGTCCGGGTTCTGGAGGGGATCCGTCCCTCCATCAGACCTGCTGAGGTCCAGGTTCTGGAGGGGATCCGTCCCTCCATCAGACCTGCTGAGGTCCGGGTTCTGGAGGGGATCCGTCCCTCCATCAGACCTGCTGAGGTCCAGGTTCTGGAGGGGATCCGTCCCTCCATCAGACCTGCCGAGGTCCGGGTTCTGGAGGGGATCCGTCCCTCCATCAGACCTGCTGAGGTCCGGGTTCTGGAGGGGATCCGTCCCTCCATCAGACCTGCTGAGGTCCGGGTTCTGGAGGGGATCCGTCCCTCCATCAGACCTGCTGAGGTCCAGGTTCTGGAGGGGATCCGTCCCTCCATCAGACCTGCTGAAGTTCAGGTTCTGGAGGGGATCCGTCCCTCCATCAGACCTGCTGAAGTTCAGGTTCTGGAGGGGATCCGTCCCTCCATCAGACCTGCTGAGGTCCAGGTTCTGGGGAGGATCCGTCCCTCCATCAGACCTGCTGAGGTCCAGGTTCTGGAGGGGATCCGTCCCTCCATCAGACCTGCTGAGGTCCAGGTTCTGGAGGGGATCCGTCCCTCCATCAGACCTGCTGAGGTCCAGGTTCTGGAGGGGATCCGTCCCTCCATCAGACCTGCCAAGCTCCTGGGGAGGATCCGTCCCCTCCATCAGACCTGCCAGGCCAGGTTCTGGGGGGATCCGTCCCTCCATCAGACCTGCTGAGGTCCAGGTTCTGGAGGGGATCCGTCCCTCCATCAAACCTGCTGAGGTCCAGGTTCTGGAGGGGATCCGTCCCTCCATCAGACCTGCTGAGGTCCGGGTTCTGGAGGGGATCCGTCCCTCCATCAAACCTGCTGAGGTCCAGGTTCTGGGGAGGATCCGTCCCTCCATCAGACCTGCTGAGGTCCAGGTTCTGGAGGGGACCCGTCCCTCCATCAGACCTGTTCTTGGGTCATGTGACACACCTCTGCTGCTTTTCTCCTGTCTCCATCTCTATGAACGGCTTCCTGACAGCCATGTTTCCATGGAGACCACTTCTGATGACCCAACAGCAGATGGACCAGCTGAAGGTCCAGATGGATCTCTCAGGTCCTGGTTCAGGTCTCAAGTTTCCAGCTAGAATCCTGTTACCTGTCAGACTCTCTGATCTTTGAAGCTTTTCACACATGAAACTAAAATGGAAACGAAGAGCTCAAAGGAAACGTTTTTTACGAAAGTCTCTCTGATATTCAAACATCGGACTGAAAATGAGTTAAAATCCACCAAAAACATTTGAAAGACCTTCAGAAACCTGGAGACCTGCTGACTTTGAAAGACTGAAACCAAATCTGGCATGGAAGAAAAAATAAAGAAGAGCCGAGTCAGGACTTTTGCATCAGTTCCCTTCATGCATGCTGCTGCTATAAGGAACACGTTTTATGTGACTGCAGCGGTGATTTACTTCATGTGTGTAATCCTCGCCGTCTGAAAACAAAAACTACGTAGCTGAGTTTCAGGAGATTTAAAGTTGTACTTTGGGATGAAGGATTGTGCGAAGTTTTGGTGTTTGGTACTGAACACCGTTAAAGACGACCCATTTTAATGCTGCCGACATACAGATATATTCAACACTAATCTAGTTAATTCAGTGGATTATAAACCATTAAATACATATTTATATACTGGCTTGTAAAAATGTGAAACGGCATACTTCTCCAGCTGTCTGAAGATATTTCTGCTCTGATCATTAATGTTGAAGCCAGAATTCAGACTGGAGAAAGTATGAATAAAAATGTTTAACAAGGAGATTTTAGATAATTCTCACAGAATTTGAGTTAAAAGTTCAGAATTTGGAAATTTCCCAACATTTCAGTGTAATCGGGCAACTAAATATTTGGAGGAAACTCCACTTATGGCGGGGAAGAAAACCCCTTATATGGCAGGGAGGAAACTCCATTTATGGCCTGTTCCAGTAAGACCTTGATGGCATCATGGCCGCGATTGATTGATCGATTTCAGGGGGCTGGTTTGAGTTTCAGCGCGAGGAAGATGAAGGAGGGGGAGGAGGAAAGTTATTGTCTGTACAGATGGCTTTAAACAGATAGCACCATGTACAGTAAGCCCTCGATAAGCAGGTTAGAAACCAGAGAGGTCGGAGCTCTGCTGCAGCTCTCCCTGAAACACACAGCACATCAGCACAAAGTCACATTCATCGACAAATCATCGTGAATTTCAAAACGTCACCGAAACCACCTGGAAATTCAACTCATCGTCAAATCATAAGGAACTCAAAATCTTTTTCCAGACTAGTATAAGCTCTGTAACACCACCACATTATTATTACTGGTTATTCATAAATTCTAAATGAGCTGCGTTTACATGAATTAATGTCAGAATTAACACAAAATCTTCATGAATGATATTTGAAAGGAAAAAAAAGTCACAAAAACTTTCTGAAAAGGACGAAGAAGCTTCCTCAGCTTGTAGAGTCCCAGAAGTTACGTATCGTCCAGCTGAACTCGTCTGGGGAAGCAGAACGCCGTGAAGACAAGAACCCGTCTCATTATGTAGCAGTCAGATCAGCTCTTTGATCAGCGTCTCTTCACCCGTACCCCTTGACGCGCCTCGAGTCCAGCTAGCAACGCTGCTCGACTGGCGTAGAGCTCTAGTCCAGCTAACGTTCCCTGCTCGACGTATACTCTAGTCCTACGTCACCGCCACCACGTACAGCTCAGCCATCCACTGCTCGACCGCGTACCCGAGTCCGGCTAACGACACCCCTCTTTCCTCCCTCGACCGACTAAAGCTCTAGTCCCGCACAACCCTGCTCGACGTAGAGCTCTGAGTCCAGCTAACGTAACGCTGCTGCGACCGACGTAGAGCTCTGAGTCCAGCTAACGTTACGCTGCTGCGACCGACGTAGAGCTCTGAGTCCAGCTAACGTAACGCTGCTGCGACCGACGTAGAGCTCTGAGTCCAGCTAACGTAGCGCTGCTGCGACCGACGTAGAGCTCTGAGTCCAGCTAACGTAACGCTGCTGCGACCGACGTAGCAGCTCTGAGTCCAGCTAACGTTACGCTGCGACCGACGTAGCGCTCTGAGTCCAGCTAACGTAACGCTGCTGCGACCGACGTAGAGCTCTGAGTCCAGCTAACGTTACGCTGCGACCGACGTAGAGCTCTGAGTCCAGCTAACATTACGCTGCGACCGACGTAGAGCTCTGAGTCCAGCTAACGTAACGCTGCGACCGACGTAGAGCTCTGAGTCCAGCTAACGTTACGCTGCAACCGACGTAGAGCTCTGAGTCCAGCTAACGTAACGCTGCGGACCGACGTAGAGCTCTGAGTCCAGCTAACGTAACGCTGCTGCGACCGACGTAGAGCTCTGAGTCCAGCTAACGTAACGCTGCGGACCGACGTAGAGCTCTGAGTCCAGCTAACGTTACGCTGCTGTGACCGACGTTGAGCTCTGAGTCCAGCTAACGTTACGCTGCGACCAACGTAGAGCTCTGAGTCCGGCTAACGTTACGCTGCTGCGACCGACATAGAGCTCTGAGTCCAGCTAACGTTACGCTGCGACCGACGTAGAGCTCTGAGTCCAGCTAACGTTACGCTGCTGCGACCGACGTAGAGCTCTGAGTCCAGCTAACGTTACGCTGCTGCGACCGACGTAGAGCTCTGAGTCCAGCTAACGTTACGCTGCTGCGACCGACGTAGAGCTCTGAGTCCAGCTAACGTTACGCTGCGACCGACGTAGAGCTCTGAGTCCAGCTAACGTTACGCTGCGACCGACGTAGAGCTCTGAGTCCAGCTAACGTTACGCTGCGACCGACGTAGAGCTCTGAGTCCAGCTAACGTTACGCTGCTGCGACCGACGTAGAGCTCTGAGTCCAGCTAACGTTACGCTGCGACCGACGTAGAGCTCTGAGTCCGGCTAACGTTACGCTGCGACCGACGTAGAGCTCTGAGTCCGGCTAACGTTACGCTGCGACCGACGTAGAGCTCTGAGTCCGGCTAACGTTACGCTGCTGCGACCGACGTAGAGCTCTGAGTCCAGCTAACGTTACGCTGCGACCGACGTAGAGCTCTGAGTCCAGCTAACGTTACGCTGCGACCGACGTAGAGCTCTGAGTCCGGCTAACGTTACGCTGCAACCGACGTAGAGCTCTGAGTCCAGCTAACGTTACGCTGCAACCGATGTAGAGCTCTGAGTCCAGCTAACGTTACGCTGCGACCGACGTAGAGCTCTGAGTCCGGCTAACATTACGCTGCTGCGACCGATGTAGAGCTCTGAGTCCAGCTAACGTTACGCTGCGACCGACGTAGAGCTCTGAGTCTGGCTAACGTTACGCTGCGACCGACGTAGAGCTCTGAGTCAGGCTAACGTTACGCTGGGACCGACGTAGAGCTCTGAGTCCAGCTAACGTTACGCTGCAACCGACGTAGAGCTCTGAGTCCAGCTAACGTTACGCTGCGACCGACGTAGAGCTCTGAGTCCAGCTAACGTTACGCTGCGACCGACGTAGAGCTCTGAGTCCGGCTAACGTTACTCTGCGACCGACGTAGAGCTCTGAGTCCGGCTAACGTTACGCTGCTGCGACCGACGTAGAGCTCTGAGTCCGGCTAACGTTACGCTGCGACCGACGTAGAGCTCTGAGTCCGGCTAACGTTACGCTGCTGCGACCTACTTAGAGCTCTGAGTCCAGCTAATGTTACGCTGCTGCGACCGACTTAGAGCTCTGAGTCCGGCTAACGTTACGCTGCTGCGACCGATGTAGAGCTCTGAGTCTGGCTAACGTTACGCTGCTGCGACCGACGTAGAGCTCTGAGTCCAGCTAGCGTTACGCTGCAACCAACGTAGAGCCCTGCGTCCGGCTAACGTTACGCTGCTGCGACCTACTTAGAGCTCTGAGTCCAGCTAACGTTACGCTGCTGCGACCGACGTAGAGCTCTGAGTCCAGCTAACGTTACGCTGCGACCGACGTAGAGCTCTGAGTCCAGCTAACGTTACGCTGCGACCGACGTAGAGCTCTGAGTCCAGCTAACGTTACGCTGCGACCGACGTAGAGCTCTGAGTCCAGCTAACGTTACGCTGCGACCGACGTAGAGCTCTGAGTCCGGCTAACGTTACGCTGCGACCGACGTAGAGCTCTGAGTCCGGCTAACGTTACGCTGCTGCGACCAACGTAGAGCTCTGAGTCCAGCTAACGTTACGCTGCTGCGACCGACGTAGAGCTCTGAGTCCAGCTAACGTAACGCTGCTGCGACCTACATAGAGCTCTGAGTCCAGCTAACGTTACGCTGCTGCGACCGACAAAGAGCTCTGAGTCCAGCTAACGTTACGCTGCTGCGACCAACATAGAGCTCTGAGTCCAGCTAACGTTACGCTGCTGCGACCGACATAGAGCTCTGAGTCCAGCTAACGTTACGCTACTGCGACCGACATAGAGCTCTGAGTCCGGCTAACAAAACGCTGCGACTGACAAAGAGCTCTGAGTCCAGCTAACGTTACGCTGCTGTGACCAACATAGAGCCCTGCGTCCCGCTAACGAAACGCTGCGACTGACGTAGAGCTCTGAGTCCGGCTAACGTTACGCTGCGACTGACGTAGAGCTCTGCGTCCGGCTAACGTTACGCTGCGACCGACATAAAGCTATGTGTCAAGTTTATCCTATCTACATTTTTCCTGTATTTCTGTATTTTTACACTAAAAAATCCTTTATAGTTAGCTTTTATTCTCCTAAATATTGAGTTTTTGCATTACTAAAAAGTTCTTGTGTTAAAAATTTTTGAGTAAAGTTGTTTTGCTGGGAAGTTTAATTGTCGACAGCTTAGTTTTTGTTGCACCACAAAGATTTTTTGCTGACAGAAAATCCAAAATAATGATCTCAGTGTCAAAGAATGGGGATACGGAGCCACCATTTAAAATAGTAACACAAGCCAAATGAATTTATAACCAATAATTCAGAATACTTTTCACCAACACAGTATATCCAGTATTCATGGGGTGTGTGACTCCAATCCAAATGTCACCTCTTAATTGCTACCAGTGATTACTTAATAAAAATGAGTTGCTGAAGACTGAATTCTTTTGAATGGAACAGCTCCCTTCACAGAGCCATAAATCCCATCATTACCAACAGCTGAGTTCTGCGCCTGGCTAACGTGAAAATGAACTTTATTGCATTTTTATCAAGAGGTTGTTCCAGACGCAGTGGTCTTATCAGGCCCCGCCCACCACGGCTCAGCAGCTCTGCTAAAATTTACAAAATAGAAGATAATTCACTAAAAATCCTTGTATTTTTTAATTATTCAAATTAACTAAAAACAGCTTTTGCTCTATTATAATCGTAACTTGAATTGGCTTTAAAAAAAATCAAGTAATTCTAAATTAATCATTTGCAAAATGCCAAAAGATTTACTTGACCTAAATATAATACGCTGGCATCAGTAGCTTTGTTACGTCTTCTGAGGTGATTATGGGACGAAAACGACAAACATTTTAAAACTGTTCATAAAATAATCATTTGACAAATAGATATAAAGGAGAAGACATCAGCTTCCATGTTTTTTCCCCCTGATAGTTAAACTTGACACATTTGTATTTGAGTAAAAACCCATGTGTGAGTTCCAGTTCCTTCAGTTTTGCCGGTAAACATATTTACTGTTTAGATTTCCTGCACGTGTCTGAAATAATTGACTCCTAGTTGGTTTCCTTGTTTTAGCGTACAGATAAAGTGTTTACTTCAGGGACCGGTTAGTGGGTGAAATAAATCTGATTTTTTAAGGCTGGACGCAGAAGTGGGTGTGAAGTTTTACGCTGATCAAAGAGCTGATGAGGTGTGTGGGAGCTGGGCGCGCGTGAGAAGGTCTAAAGATTCAGTCATTCTAGGAAAGAGATGGCGTATTGTCTGACCCGAGGTCAGGGGCGATGAGGTCACAGTTCGGGATGCCTAGAGGTGATTGGTCAGGGGTGAGAGGTCAAGTGGAACCATCCAGCAGCTGTCTGAGCGCCCTCTCGATGTTGATGCGGTGTCCCAGTCTGGTGACGCCCAGCTCCACGTAGTCGTCCTTGGTGAGGGCGGGGAGGTGGGAGCCCTCGATTTCGTGCTCCTGGAAGCGCTGGCGGTGTTCGGCCAGGCCCATGCTCTCCAGCCAATCGCCCACGTCGTACTTATTCCACAGGTTGAGGGGCCGCTGCCTCCAGGGCCGGAGGGCCAACAAGGGGCCGCTGAGGACCGGGGAGGGGCAGGGGGAGGCGTGGGGTGAAGGCGAAGGCGAGCGGGATCTGGTTCGTGCACTGGCGCTTCGCATCACAAAGCGAACCTCCTTGGGCTCCGACGGGAGGCTGAGACTGGACGACTTCAGGATGGTGAGACCGCGACCCGAGCTCAGATCCGGTCTTTCCGGGGCGGGAGAGGACGGGAGCCCTATTGACCTATCGGAGGGTGACGGAGAAGGGGAGGGGCTGCGGCGGGTGACGGGGTAGCGACTTCCTGGTCGGACCGTGTAGCTGGCGCCGTATCCTCGCTGGGAGATGGTGTGGAGTTCTCCGAGACTGGAAAACAACCTGCAGCGATCAGACGACACGTCGGTTACTCACACAGCATCACAGTCGTTACCATGGCGACGGGTTACTGAACAGAGATGTCACGATTACTGGATTTCACATCTGATTTATCATAAAGATCCTTTGATATCGTCACTCGCCAGAAAACACGTTCAAACCAAATCAGTGCACAGGAGGAGATAAAGCCAGAAAACATCTGTTGCTTTTTATTCTGTTAGAGTTGGAAAGTACAGAAGAAGACTTTCACCCCCAAAACAATCTGATTAAATCATCCGCTACGGATTTCCTTGGTTGTAGGACAACATGAGCAAGGTTAAAGCAGCGGTGTCAAACTTCATTTATGCACATAAATGTTAGAATTTCTTTGTATGTGAGCATTACTGCTGCGGTTGTTGACGACATCTGGTGAAAATTTCATGTCAACAGCTCCACTAGAAATATATTTTCTGAGGAAAATGTTGACATGTTCAATACTTTTTTACTTTTTTGTATATATATATTATATATATATATATAAATATACACACACACATATTTCTGTTTGTTTGATGTAAGCTTGTGGGCCTTTAAACTGTTTAAAAAACAGTCCAGAAGAATCCCACATATTAAAGCAGGAGCTGGAGATCCAGGAACGATATTTGTGGAAGCTACATTTAGAAAAAAAAAGTATTTTTTATGAATACATGATGTATCGACTACTGTCAGGATGGAAGGACCATTTCACCCAGAATAACCGTTTCTGAACAGGATGACCAACTCTGGCTTTAATCAGTTTGTTTATCGGGGCTTCATCAACTTCTGAATCTCAAAATTGCTGCAAATTAGCAAATGATTTAGTCAAAGCTGTAAGATGTTTTCATGGCCTCCACTCAGGTTGAAAAGACCTGGAGCCTTTTCATCTGAGAAATCCAGAGTTAATATACATTTATTTATTTTGTTTTTATTTTGTTTTGCTTTACTGGCATTAAAAGAGAGAAATAAATAAAATATTTATGAGGAGTGTTCATGTGATTTCACACATTTATAGTGTCTGGAAGTAAAAGCAGAATAATTGTGATCATTTCTTTGGTAATAATCATAAAAAGAACGTCTGTAATCGTGACATCCCTGTTTCAGGAATGATTCCCTGCAAAGCTTCTGGTTAGTTTCTGCTTCCTGTCGAGCTTTTCATCGTCTCAGGGTACAAATAAGCTTAAAGATAAAATTCATCACAACTTTGAAGGAGAGTTTTTCAGGATTAATGATTTCCACTAGAAAAAAAAATGGATCAACTGTCTAAACTCCATCTAAGGAAACAACGGATGTAAAGCTCTGCAGGATGATCGGTTTACAGTTGCTAAGCAACCGCTGATGACTCCTGGCAGGTGGGGAGCAGACGGGAAAGTAAACAGACGGTTAGTATTTATCAGAAATCATCGGTTAGCTGGTGAAGAATCGTCTGAGCAATAAGGAGAAATGTTTACCAGAGTTAAAAACCTACGATTTACTCTCTCCACTGCTCACACACCTGAAACACAAGCGACAGCCTGTTAACTCTCTCACACACACACACACACACACACACACACGCACACACACACACACGCACACACGCGCACACACACACACACACGCACACACACACACACGCACACACACACACACACGCACACACGCACACACGCACACACGCACACACACACACGCACACACACACACACACACACACACGCACACACACACACACACACGCACACACACACACACACAGGGCTGCAGTGTGTAGAGCGTCACGGGTGTACCTGGCTCCTCCCACCGGGGACCGGCGGCCCGGGTCCAGGGGGCTGGGCTCCTCCCCCAGAGAGTGGCTGTCCTTGTTGAGCAGCTGGAGCCGGTTGGCCAGGTCCAGACCGGACCCGGTCCGGCCGCTTAGCTCCAGCGCCGAGGCCGACCGGGTCGTCAGGTCCACGGCCGACCCGGAGCTCTGCCCGCCCAGCGCCGCCGGGCGGCCGACCCCGTCCTCCGGGCTCATGCCCCGCCGATCGTCGTCCCCGCCCCCCCACAGCTTTGACCTCCTCTGGAACAGGTAGCGCGGCTGCCGGGTGCTGCCGCTGGTGGGGGAGGAGCAGAGGGGGGAGGAGGGGGAGGAGGAGGAGGCGGCGGAGGGGAGGAGCTCGCTGTCCGATGATTGCTTCAGTAACGGGTCCCGGAGCGCCGAACGGCCCCGGCCGATCGGGGACCGGAGGCGAGGTTTTAGAGCTGATGGGGAGGTGACGGCAGAGGAGGGAGACGGGTGAGTCGCAGGGGGCGAGGAGGGGGAGGTGGGAACAGGAGGGGAAGCCAGGGTAATGGAGGGAGGGAGGGAGCTGGGGGAGGAAGAGCTGTCAAGGAGACGGTCGTCTCCTCCTTCTTCCTCGTCTCCTCGTCTACCCAGGGAATCCGGAGCGCTGTCTGCTCCCCCTCCTCCTCCTCCCTCCCCTCCTCGCCGTGGCAACAAGGTGAGGGAGGATGGGGGAGGTGGGGCAGGTGGGCTAGCAAAGGCAGGGGGAGGAGTCACCAGACCGATTCTGCGTAGCTCCTCCCTTGTTTCCTCGTCGCTGGACGATAACAGAGCAGGTGGGAGCGTGACGGTGTAAGCCCCGCCCTCTTCCTCTGAGCTGCCCACCGTGAGGCTCCTGCGCCTGTCAATCAAAGCTGAATGGCTCTCATTGCCCAGCGCCGGTAAGGGGGAGGGTCTCCATCGCTCAGGGGAGGGGGCAGCAGGTGACGTCACTCCTCCCTCTGTTTCAGGTCGCTCCACCTGTCCGTCAGGGAACAGGGGCGGGGTCATGCGCTTGTGCCTCAGCTCCGGGCTGGTTTGGGGCGTGGTGCGCTTGGTTCGCTGCTCTGGGCTCGTCTGGGGGGTGGTGCGCTTGGATCGGGGCTCTGGGCTGCTCTGGGGGGTGGCGATAGGAGTGCGTTTATGTCTGCCCTCAGGACTGGCAGCAGGGGTGTGGACGGGGGTGGTGGAGGCAGAGGCGTGTTTAGTTCGAGGCTCGGGACTCGGCGTGCGGGCGGTGAGCGCCCGTTCTCTCGCAGCAAGAGCCAGGGCGAGTGGAGAAGAGGGGTCTGAGGAGGGACAAGAAGGGGGACAAATTCAGGTGAAGGTGTAGAGGACGGCAGTACTGGTTCTGGTTTAGTTTCTAGAAACTCTGTTAGCTACTCAGAACTACGGAGACCACCAAGGCTCTGTCCTCGGCCCATTTAGATTGGGGACTTTGTCTTGGTAAGCTTTTTCTGGGTCAGATATGTCCAAGGGGATGATTACTTTTAAATGCTTCTAATTACACGTGGTTTCACATGACAGAAGTAACTTAAAGGGACTAGAGGCCAGATTAAGAAATGAAACTCGTGACTGGTGCTTCAGGTAACTGCAGCCACGAGCCAAGCCGTCACGGGAGCGTGGACAAACTGAAGCTATAATGTCGTTTACTAACCTTTTTCTTCGTAGTTCCACTTTTTAGTGTCTTTCAGTTGATCTGGATCGTTTGCTGACGGCAGAAGAATCCATAACTATCGCTTACAGTGTTTGAATTTACCGCGACCGTCTTCTTCCTGTATCAAAACTGCGGATGCAGCGTCATTTGACGTCACATCCTCAGGACAGTGCAGGAAATTTGGCCACCGAATTGCAGTACTTTATGCAGCACACAGCTTGTTCAAGGCAACGGAGAGGGACGTGGGTGGGCTCGTTCTTTTTGGTCTTTAACACTTCATCACCCATTAGCATTAAAAAACACTGGACATGCTTGTTTTTCTTTCGTAATTCCTGCCTCTAGTCCCTTTAAAGGCGAGACGCTAATGTGAACATTTATACCTAAAAATGATCACCAAAAAACTTTAGTTTTGCATGTTTTCTGACATTTTATCTTTAACTCACTGGCTGCCATTCACGTGTAAACACGTTAATTCAAATCCGAACATTAACTGCCAATCACGTGTTTACACGTTAATTGAGGGTTTTAATCGGGGGAGTTGTTTTAATCCCTGGCAGAGATTGTTAGAGAGAACCAAGTGTTGATCGTCTATATTTCTGTAGTTTTCACCTCATCCAGCGGATGGCGGTGTCAGAAAAGCTCAAAAAATCTACCAGGAAGTGGTGCTCTGCTGCCATGGTGATGTAAATCAACACAGGAAGTGTGCTTGATTTTGGAGTAGCACCTAGCTGCAGCCGGAGCCAGTACAAACCACGCCCCTACAACCACGCCCCTAACAAGCCACACCCACTGTTGTAGTGAGTGGAACCTAACCCTAACGACCACCCGCCCACATTCGTACAAACCACGCCCCTAACAAACCACGCCCACCGTTGTAGTGAGTGGAACCTAACCCTAACGACCACCCGCCCACATTCGTACAAACTCCCCCCCCCCCCCCCCCCCCCATCCCACCCACCATTTATAATAACCCCCACCCCCCCCCTTAAAAACTCCCCTACCACGCCCCTAACAAACCACGCCCACCGTTGTAGTGAGTGGAACCTAACCCTAACGACCACCCGCCCACATTCGTACAAAACATGCCCCTACAACCACGCCCCTAACAAACCACGCCCACCGTTGTAGTGAGTGGAACCTAACCCTAACGACCACCCGCCCACATTCTTACAAACCACGCCCCTAACAAGCCACGCCCACCGTTGTAGTGAGTGGAACCTAACCCTAACGACCACCCGCCCACATTCGTACAAAACACGCCCCTACAACCACGCCCCTAACAAACCATGCCCCTACAACCACGCCCACCGTTGTAGTGAGTGGAAACTAACTCTAACGACCACCCGCCCACATTCGTACAAACCACGCCCATTTTCATGACACGCCTCTGGCTCTGTGGCTGCAGTTGTGTATACTTGCGATTTTTCTGGCTATATAATGAAATAAAGCCAAATAGTTCTTTTTAAAGTTATTTTTTATGTACTTTTTAATGCTTCCTTTGCGCGCAACCATAATGCTTCTAGAGTTTTAATGTAAAACATTTTGAACTGTCTTGTAAAAGAAATGTGTTTTATAAAAGATCTCGCCATGTTACTGTTTTACCGTCATGTTTAGTTGCTCATACTGAGGAAAAGTTTAGGTTTGAATCAGACTGCAGAACTTTCAAACGATACGAAACATGAAAAATGCAGACGAGCAGTGCTGGGCTTCGGGTAAAAATACTTTGGGGTAATTTTGAATAAATTTGGGTATCCATGCAGACCTATTATCGTGAAATAAACACATAAAATTTGTGTATGTGGACATTTTCTTTCCACCAGTCTGAAAGACGACATGTTGAAGTAAAAAATTGACCAGGTGACGTCTCGCCTTGAGATTGAAACCATTCTCCAAGTATCTGATGAGTGTATGAGGTCAGACAGACCTAGAGGTTTCCCCGTCAGCGGGTGGAGGAAGGTGTGCGGCGTCGGGGACGGGGACAGGACTGGGGCTGGAGGGGGAAGCTCGCCGAGGTCGTCCATCGAATGGCTCTGAGTCAGGAGAGGGGGGGCCTGGTTATCTGACCCCGCCCCCTCCACAGACAGGAAGAGGGAAGAGCGGCGACCCTGAACCCGAGCCCGCTCTGACAGAACCTGCTGCTGGTACAGCTCCGCCCTGCTGGGACTGGGGGGTCCCGCTCCGTCCGACTTGGAAAAATCGTGATCTTTGATTCCGAGACCTGGAAAAGAAATCGGACTGATGAGAACATTCACGAACTCCCAAACGGCACCACATCAGAGTTGTCTTTTAGCTGGAATTGAACTTATACCTGCGTTCATGGCTTATTTATTCATTTAAAAACAGAGACCAGGAATATTAATTTAATTAACTATTACGTGGCTTCATCATCATTTCTGAGGTAAAATAGTGATGAGAATTAACTTTAATAAGAATTTTATAAATAATGGTTTAGTCTCTGAATAAACTAGTGATGCACAATAGAAAAATTAAAAAAAAAAAATTCTTGCTCAGTCACAAACTAATCGGCTGATACCGATATTGGGCCAATAATATCATGTATCACTGAAATAACCACTTCATTTTGTGTCTGGTTTTTAAAACGTCCTGGACTGAATATTCATAAACGGGTGCTGCTGGAGAAATTAAAGCATCCGCTTTAATTTTGTTGTGCACTTTTAATGGATCTTAACATGTTAGCTAACGGACCCCTCCGTGGGAAACGGGGAGTCCCAGTAAAGTTTTTATGACGTCATTTCAGATCAACCTGCTGCAGAGCTGTTCTGTTCATTATCAGGCTGTGGGGAGGATTTATGAGTGTTGCAGTTTAATGTGTGTTTAATAAGCGGCTGGAAGAGGAAAAGAGGCAGAGAGCTACGTACGGATGTTGGTATGGACTGATGCTGCAGACCCGCTGGTGAGTGGAGCTCACCTTATAGGCGGTGATATTAAAACACTCAGAGCAGCTTCAGGCTTTTGTCTGCGGATCTCTAGCTACCAGACTCCAGGTCTTCTGATAATTTTCCTCATTTTCTTTTGAAAATTCTCGCTTCATGATCTGGAGTCAGGGTCCCTGATATTAATCTTCTAAAACGTGTTCGAGCTTGTAAATTAAAGTGCAGCGTAGCTGCTGATTCCTGGTGATTTAATGTGGAGTCAGAGGGGAAACCAACCCGGTGATGTCAGAGCTTAGAGAACTGCAACATGGCGGCGCTCTTGTCCCAAAAACATGAAAGTTCACTACGTTTTTTCTTTTATATGGTTATATTTTCACGTTTGGAATACAATTATTGATAAGACCAGGACTCAGTCTAGTAAATAAAGTTAGGTTGGTGAGGATGAGGGGAAAATTTGATAGTGGAGGTTCGACTACTTGTATCCTGTTTAAACTTTAAATGATTCTCCAAAGACTTTCTCACTTGCATAGATGCTATCCTGTTTTTGTCTTTATGCTTACTTTGTAAACACCATACGATGACTCACAACCCAAACTTCCCACTCGCTTTGTAGTTACTCAAAGCTGAATTGAACTATAATCTGGCCACTGATCCTTCCATTAATTCGGACGTACCGTATTTTCTGGACTATAAGTTTCACTTTTTTCATCATTTGGCTGCTCCTGTAACTCATAGTCCATAGCGACTTGCACATCAAAAGCTGTACAATATAACATATTTTTAAGTGTTAATTCATATTGACTGACATGAGCAAAGGAGTAAATATACCGTCTAATGTCACATGAGGGCGCTCCAGGCTTGTGGCAACTATAATCTGCTCCAAAGGTGAAGATCCCAAAACAGCCTTATCTCAGTGAGAGGAGTTCATTTCAGACATCTGTCTTTGCTGTCTGTACGGTGGAGCAAATCCTCAAAAACATGTTTATCTTTCTTAATCATGATGTTTGTGATCATATACAGGCATTGACGTAGGAATCTGAGTGATTTTTAGCAGTAACAAATATATGAAAAATCTGAAAATTGCCCTAGTTTGAAAAAGTGACTTATAGTCCAGAGCAACTTTTATGTTTTTTTCTCTCATCATGACATTTTTTGACTGATAGTCCAGAAAATATGGCAACCATTTTAGTTTAAACCTTTAAAACGAGGAGAAACAACTTTTATCTGGGAGGATTTAACCTCTGATGACCTGACGTCCACATACATGGACTTCACATTTGGGTCGTCTGAACTGTGATACTTTATTCTGTGTAAGTGGAACTTTGTACAGACACTTAAACTACCATCTGGTGACATCAAACAGAAAAAAGTTTATTTAAAATATGAATTTATCATGTTTCTCCAAATCCCAAGTCAGTAGAGGAAATCTAAAATGCAAGACAAAGAAAACTTTGGTTTTTACAGAGTTCAAGTTTGTGGTTGAAAACGTTTTTATGAAGCAAACTGGTTAAAATGTAAAAAACAAGGAAAACACTCAGACAGAAATGAGGTAAAAATGCTAACCCTGCTCCTCAACAGGAAGTTGCTTCAACAAAGGCGACTTCCTCCTCTGTGGCTTGGTGGGCGGAGCCTGCTGTCCCACGTTGGCATAGGGGTTTTCTATTGGCCGGCCTCGGCGGCGTGACAGCGGCGAGTGGCCGAGGGCGGGGCTGGTGGTGTGGAGGGACAGCGTGGAGGTGTGCGTGGCGGTGTGAAGGGTGTGTGTGGCGGTGTGCGTGGCGGTGTGCAGCGCGTGCGTGGAGGCGGCGTGCGCGTCGGGCTGCAGCGGCGCCGCCGTGTCCTGCAGGATGATCATGGATCTGGCTTTCCTCTGCCGCTCGGCGTGGGCGTGGCTCCTCGCCGGCGAGTCGGACAGCTCCTGCAGCCTCGGCTCCGCCCCCGGCTTGAAGCTGGAGCGGGTCAGCCCCTCCCCTCGAGCCGGGGGAGGAGGGGGGAGGAAGGACGGAGGGGGGCCGGAGTCCAGGAGGAAGAGCGAGGAGGCGGAGGAGGCAGAGGGGGGAGGGGGCGGGGCTGTCTGAGGAGGAGGAGGGATGAAGCTGTCCGTCAGCGATGAGCTTCGGGGAAACCGACTCTCGTTGATCAGAGCCGTGATCCTGTCGTCCTCCGGTGTGCCTGCCGTGGTAACCATGGAGACGGTAAAATTAATACAAACCTTCAGATTATTGATGGACTTCAAGGGGAACTTTGTTTTTTTTTCAATCTGGATCTATTTTCTAGCATGAATCAGTTAATTTCCTCACTCAGACAGTTTTGTTGCAACTTGAATTCCTTCAGGAGATTTTTAGATCCACTCCAGATCAGCGTATGTCCGATGTAATGGCAGTGATGGTGCAACCGCACGCAGCCTCTTAATAAGACATTATCTGCCACAAACTCCTTCATTTCACCAGTGTTTTGTAACCAAACATTAGTCGGACCCCCCTGTGAGCTCCAAGCAGCTTTTTTGTGGTGATTCGTCCTTATTTACAAACTTTTTACTGCGGCGACTTTGATGACGTCACTATTATGCGACACCATAACAAGTAAATGTCTGTAAATGTTTCTAATGTTTCGTAACAAAACATTGGTGAAATGAAGGAGTTTGTGGCAGATAATGATTTTTCAGAGGCTGCGCGTTTGCACCATCACTGCCATTTTATCGGACATACGCTGATCTGGAGTGGATCTAAATATCTCCTGAAGGAATTCAAGTTGCACCAAAACTGTCTGGGTGAGGAAATGAACATATTTAATGCTAGAAAATAGATCCAGATTGAAAAAAACTAAGTTCCCCTTCAATCTGTTAGATCAGAACAGAATCCAAGCATTTATTCATTCCACACACGACCATCTCCAGAGAACGGTCCAGCCAGCAGCAGGTGTCTGGACCAGACATGTCCTGATGATGTCACAGACGAATTATTCACGCCTCCTGAAGAGGCTCAATCTGATGATGAGGAACCAAATTCTTCTAGTTTACACCAACATTAAAGTCTTTAGGTAATTGTAATAATCTGATCCAACGCGTCTTTTAAGGCTGTAACAATACACTACTCACAAAAAGTTAGGGATATTCAACTTTCAGTTTTTGGAGAACAGCATGATGTGAAGTAGATATTTAACCATTGAACAGTGTACATGTGCATTGAAAAGTTTGGAGAAAGTCTAATTCAATTCACCTGGAAAGGATTGTCGTGGATTTTAGGTTAATTTCTGACGACATAAAAAAAAACAATATCCTTAACTTTTTGTGAGTAGTGTGTATCGATACAGACCGATGATCGTAAATGGATCCAAAAACCTGAATATCAACCAAAAATTTATATCAAACCCACTTTTATTTTGAAAATGGCTTTATTTTGAAGGTCCTCTGACAATATTTTCACGACAAAATCCATGTTTATAGTTGCACAGTGGATAAATGTGACGCGGGAGATCGTACTGCAAAGCTTACAGTTAATAACCTTGTTTATTTATTACTTGTAATGTTTTATATTGATCGGTGGATCCTAAATGGAATCAAATCGAAATCGTATCGTGACTGAATTTGAGATATCGGCTAGGACAGGGAAAAAATATCGATGCACTGAAATATCGCAATATTTTCATATGCAAATTTCATATAGATATTTTAAAATGCAATAGTGATCTATTTTACCGACAAAATCTCGCAAGATTTTGTTACTGACAGACAAAATCTCGAGATTTCATTAGTAAAATAGGTCGATACCACATTTTTAAATATCAATGTATCAGCATATGAAAATATTGCGATATTTCAGTGTATCGATATTTTTTCCCAGCCCTAATACCGGCAGACATCGAATCGCCTATCCACAGTATCGATATATCGCATCGTGATCAAACCAGCGAGTTTACGTCTATGTGCACTTGTGAAATGCAGTCTTTGAAAAAGCTCGTCTCCATTTTTAAATCCATTCTCTGAGACGTTTTGGAGAGTGTACGTAGTCTTTGCTGAATGTGACAGAGCCTTTGGTCTTAGCATTAGTGGCTGAAGCAGTCTATAGGTGAATTTACACATTTACACTGCGATTTCTTTTCTGTTCATCACAGCATCATTTCTGTCTCTTCACTGAAGACGTCAGCGATGCTGATGATGGGAATCAGACGATGCCGTCTACGTGACTTATCTGATAACTCCAGAAAATGGTGCGCATGTAAGTGGGGTCAATACTTCTGTCTTCATGCATGTAAATGTGTACATCTGATTTACTTTATTTTAAATCTGTGCAGGTAAAAAAAAACTGTGTTGCTTCTATCTTTTTGACATCTTCTGTTTAAAAGATGGAACAACGTGATCAGAACGCGGTGGCGTGCAGCAGCTGGAAGTTGGAGCGTATTTGGAGTAAAAAAAATTATATTTTACAGTTTATTAGCTCAATAATATAATTATTGTTGATAAATAGGGATGGGAAAAAATATTGATACACTGAAATATAGTGATATTTTCATATGCTGATATATTAACATTTAAAAATGTGGTATTAATCTATTTTACTTACAAAGTCTCGCGAGCCCCGGGTTGTTTCCTTCCCTCCCTGTATTATTCCCTTCTTTCCCTCCTCCCCTTTTTATTTCGTTGTTCAGTCACAAAATATCCTGGGTTTTCGTGAAATCTCGCGACATTTCGTTAGTAAAATAGATCAATATCGCATTTTTAAATATCTATATGAAATCTGCATTTTAAAATATTGCAATATTTTAGTGTATCGATATTTTTTTCCCACCCTTATTGATAAATATAATTTTTACTTTATTAATCTTGACATCCCTGCTTTTAACTGGGGGTGGGAAAAAATATTGATACTGAAATTTCGCGATATTTTTATATGCCGAAATATTATTTAAAAATGCAGCATCTGTTTTACTAAAAAAATATCGCAAGATTTCGTAAGTAAAATAGATTGATACCGCGTTTTTAACTATAGATATAATACTGGTATGAAAATTACAGATATTACAGTGTATCAAGTTCAAGTTCACTTTATTTCTAAAGCACTCTTACACTGACAAAGACAGATCAAGGTGCTTTACAACAATAAGACATAATAAAAAATAAACAGCAGAAGAATCTAAAAACAGTAAAAACAAATATGAAAAATAATAAATCAAACTAAAAGACTATTAGGAGCTAAGTACCAAAGGCTTTGTGAAATAGAAATCGATATTTTTTCCCAGCCCTACTTTTAACCCATCTAAATTAACTAGAGAGCAGTTCTGGGGTTGAAGGACCTTGCTCAAGGGCCCATAGTGGTTCGCCCAAGCGTCGTGCCGGGGACCCAAACCTGCGGCATTAACCACTCGGCTACCTACTCTCCAAGCTAACTATTAAAGGTGATTAATTACCAGCTAACACTAAGACTGGATGTTTTGAATACAACAGGAAGTTGTCCCTACGTACGTAATCTGAAAATATACTGAAAAATGTTGACAGGGATTATTAAAATCTGGCATTTCAGAAACGCACGCGTCTGAATATTACAGTAATCCTACAGTCCCAGTTATCTGAGTTTGGTGCTCATGATCTAAACAGGTGCATAACGGTCCATATTTGGATTTCTTTCGGAATATAAACGTAGTGACGTCATAATATTAAAATATCTGTTATTTTGAAAACATCCAGTCCTGGAGTTAGCTTTCTACTGTGAGAGCTAATGAGCTGCAAAAAAACCTACACGTTTCTGGTTTACTTTGTTTATACTCTGACTTCCTACGGCGGCACGACCGTTTTTTCCAGAATGTTCCCCTCACGTTAAAAAGATGGAAGCAACACAGTCTTTTTTTTTTGCACATGGACAGATGTAAAAGATGAAATCAGATATACGGTCAACATGTGTGGAGGTATGGAGGAGAAATCACAGTGTTAATCAGATTATGCTGTCTACATGATGAGTCTGGTGATCCAGGATCAGATTTATGGGCGTGCACGTAAACAGGGTCCGCGACTCAGGCGTCATGTAGACAGAATAATCTGATTATAAAAACCCGAATTAAGCCTATTTATAGGTCAACATGCACAAAGACGTCGGATTATCAGTGAGAAACATATCTGACATTAACACGTAGATTTCTCCCTAATATGATAATAGAAGAGACAGTTCCTGTTTTTATTCTCCAGCTGAGGTTCTGTACATCATCTCGTGCTGTAAAATATATTAGAACCAGAACAAAGAACTCTTTTATTCTAGAAGATGACTGAACATGTTTGTAACTGGAGCATCAGATAATTACAGTAATCGGATTTCTGCTCGGTGTTGGACTTTGATGGTGATGGAAACGGCTCTGAATCTTAATTGTCCACCGAGGTGGAAATGTGTCTTCATCAGTTGTGAAAAAGTGCGCGTCTCACCGAAGCTCTTGGTCCTGGACATGCCTCTGGGTAAAGCCATGGTGCTCTTCTCTGGAGCCGAGGGGGGCACCAGACCCTGCCGCTCAAACAGCGACTGCAGAAACAAAGACAGCGGTTCAGTCTGCTCCGCGGTCCGGTTTTAACCGTCGCTTCGAGTCTCCGAGCGTCTTACGTTAATCTCGGCCTGCGTGATCCGCCGGCTCGTCGGTCTCTGTTTGACAGTCGCCGCTCTGAAGTCGTCCGACGGACGGGCCCTCAGAACCACTTCCTGTTGACCTCCGGCCAACATCTCGTCCAGTTTCTCTGGAGGACGGAACCGCGCAGAGCAGCGTGAAGTAACTTATATACACGATGACATCACAAAACAAACACCGAATACCACAACAACAACAACACTGTCACATGACGATGAAAACATCAGTTTCCAGGACCGCAGCAGGATTTTAGACACGACTTAGATGTCGAGATAAAAAAAAACCTGCACGAGCCACTGTTATTGTTCACGCTGCAAAGCATTGTGGGTAGAAATTGTCTCATGTTGCCTGCTGCTACATTCTGATTGGCTGAAAGCGTCCTGGATCAGGGGTGGACCACAGTCCTGCAGCGGAGCCTGAATCAGATTAGTGGGTCAACATGTTTGGACACAACTTGAACAAACTGGGGGAGCCATTTCATTTCAATCTGGTATAATTCGACCTCATTTACTTTTTCAGGTCAAAATCGAACAGATTTTTGTATTAAAATAGAAAAAAAATAGTTTTCCTGGTTTTAACCCAAACCAGCCAACCAGAGTCTGATTTATTTATACGCAAAAACCAACATTAAATCTGATTCTCAGCTGCGACCCTGAAACAACATGACATCATCAGCTGTTTTTCCACCAAAACCCCAGAAGTTCCAGTTAGCCTCAGATTTTAGATGCAGATTCCCTCGGATGGTCTCAGACTTTCGTCTCGATGTAATATTTCTCCTCCAACCACCTGCTAAAGCTTCACCAGTATCTTTAACTCCAACGTTCATCTTCATCATTCCTGGTGGGAGTATTATCTGGAAGCAGTTTTAAGCTACATCACACGTCAAACTCGTCCCAGTTTGATCGTCGGGGCTGGACCAGTAAAATAACGGCACAATAACCGAGAAATGATTAAAAAACGCACATTTTTCCTGCAAATGCCAACAAGTACATCATCAAGATGTTAACTTTTAATGAGCCAAACTTTAAGTAAAATTATGAAACTAAAATTTCTGCAGAAAAAGTAGAGTAAATTTTGTTTAAACTTTGTCATTTATATGAAGAATTCTTGTGTGTGATATACAAAATTATATATGTAAAAAATATACATTTAAGTTTCATTTACCATATAGTTATTTTACATATAATATCTCCAGATATCTGGAACTGAAATATTCTGTTTTACTGAGTAGATTAAGTCATTTTACATGTACATCCGTAGTACATATGTGTAGTAATCTTGACCACCTGAACAGAATCGCCTCATCCTGCAAACTGCAGTCAGAATGATGGAAAAAAGTTTTCTTTCCGCATATTTATGTAATAATTATTAATGATTAATAATTTAATTATTTGATTGATTAACTATTATACTGTTTTTTTAAACATATGTTTTGTTATATTGTTTAAAAAAAAAAGAGCGAGAGAGCGCAACTGCAATTTGAATTTCCCTTCCGGGATAAATAAAGTATTACTTCATTTCATTTAAAGATAAAATTATGTTCATATTACATATAAACATAATAAAATGCAACCTTACGTTTCACATTTACCAAAACCACCTTGAAGTCCAGATTGGACCCTGTGGCGGGCCAGTTTGGCCCCTGGACCGTACGTTTGACACCCCTAATCTAAGCTGCGAGCTGGATCGGAGCTGTTTGCTGTGGGAGGATTTTTAAAACCGGTCTGGTTCTCGGATCTCTGCAGGTGGTCTGAGGTGAATCTGAGCTCTGGTGGAAACACCTCATGATGTCACAGCTACATCACAGCGAAAGACCACGACACACAAACCGAGAGGTCATGTGACTCACCGAAGCGTCTCCTCCTGGCTGCAGACAGAACAAAGGTCAGCAACACACACGCTGCAGCTCAACGCTAAACTCTGTGTGTGTGTGTGTGTGTGTTTACCTATATCCTCCAGGTCAGCCGTCATGGACTTGGACCGAAGGGTCAGCGAGGTGCTCGGGGCTCGTTTTGGAGGAGGCGGAGCTGCAAGGTAAATGTTTATTTATGCCACACGTTTATTTTAGTCTAGTTGTGTTGTAAAGTCTCGTTTCTGAGTTTGAACCTGTTATTCACATCCTGAAACAATCAACCTCATTCACCAATATCTTCTCAAATCTTTTTAAATTTGTTCTTACGTTTTATTTAAGAAATTTTCTATGAAAAACCTCCATCAGATTCACAAACACGTCTGTAGACCATAAAACTGCTTTTATTTATTCTAATAGATAATAACTAATGAAGATGAGCCCTGAAAACCTGTTTGTCTTTATTTTTAAAGTGGTAACGGTTATAAATGACCAAGTGGGTCGCACTTTATGATCATTAGAGAGAGATCATAAGTGGAGTTAAGAACCAGGTTGGTGGATGAGGTCCAGTTTTACCGTGTCCTGGTGGACCAGATGCGGTTTTAGTACAATTTTTATCTTCCACCTGAATCCACCATCAGTTTATTTATTTTTTCTGCCGACTGAAAACTTTTTGGATCAAAATAATGTTGCTGCCTTCATACGTCTCAACATTAGTGAGCCGAAGCCAGAAGAAGTCCTGATTTCACCTCTGCCATGTTTCAGTAGCTGGTTTCCATGACATTTAAAAAAATATATATAAGCGATATTTCTTCAATTTCGAGAAAGTCCAATAGCGATATGTAGGTGTTTCCATTGAATGGTATGAGCTGTAATTCTGGTAAAATCACGTTTTATTAAATCCTGGTGACGTATGATTAACATGTGGGAACCAGATAACTGAGTCGTAATGTTACGAATGTGTGCAAACGACATAACTAGTCTGTGACCCGTCGTTAATACACGAAGAACTTAAACCATCTTCATGTTGTCCTAAATGAACTCAGCTTGCTGAGTTACGGTGATTTGGGCATATTTGTGACTGATAAAACTTCCCCCATCACTCCGATTTCACAGTTGATGCTTGTAAATGATCATAAACATTAAAAATCAAGGAGGAATAACTGGATTTTACCTCCTACGTCACACGTGGTGGCGTGTTAATGTGGAAAAAAAAGTGTTTCCATGACACTTATGTGCAAAACTGCTTTATCGAAATGTCTGGAAATCCACCTCATGAGAGCGTAAAAACTTTTTCATGATATTTGAGAGTTTTTCCAAAATGTGGTTGTTTCCATTTGCATTTTTTAATTGCGATCTTTAGATTTTGCGAAATTCCAAGTGTAATGGAATTATGAGATCATTTATCTCACCTTTCCTTCATTTTAACTTATTTTTTAGCTTTTAAACCACATCTGTGTAATTCCTGACTCTGTGTATTAAAGGTGAATATTTAGCCAGTTAATCTATAAATAATAATTATTAGATCTAAGGTTATTGTTATAACTAAATTTTCAACTAAAAGCTGCTGAATGAGAAGAATGAAAAGCTGAAACCTTTCTTCCTGATCAGGTTGGATTCAGACTTCCTGGAAACGGACACGACCTTCATCAGCAGGCGGCTTCCTCCCTGCCGGATCAGAGAGACCACCTGCCGGTGACCCACCTTCACCACGTCCGTCCCGTTCACCTGGAGACAACAGGTGAGCAGGTTTAATTAAACAGACAACCGTTCATGGCTGCGATGAGCGCTCACATCCAGGTTCCCGTCAGACTGGGACCAGTGCAGGTCCAGAGCCAGAACTCACAACCAGTTCTGTAGCACTGGTCCAGGACCACACCGAACACGTGACATCATCAGACCAGGACCACATCCCACACGTGACATCATCAGACCAGGACCACACTGAACACGTGACATCATCAGACCGGGACCACAACCCACACGTGACATCATCAGACCGGGACCACACTGAACACGTGACATCATCAGACCAGGACCACAACCGACACATGACATCATCAGACCTGGACCACACCCGAAACGTGACATCATCAGCCCAGGAACACAACCAACACATGACATCATCAGACCGGGACCACAATCCACACGTGACAACATCAGACCCGGACCACAACCCACATGTGACATCATCAGACCAGGACCTCACCGCACACGTGACATCATCAGACCGGGACCACATCGAACACGTGACATCATCAGACCGGGACCACACCGAACACGTGACATCATCAGACCGGGACCACAACCCACACGTGACATCATCAGACCCGGACCACAACCCACATGTGACATCATTAGACTGGGACCACACTGAAAACGTGACATCATCAGACCAGGACCACAACCGACACGTGACATCATCAGACCGGGACCACAACCAACATCATCAGTCCAGGACCACAACCCACACGTGACATCATCAGACCAGGACCACAACCCACACGTGACATCATCAAATCAGGACCACAACCAACACGTGACATCATCAGACCCGGACCACAACCCAGACATGACATCATCAGACCGGGACCACACTGAAAACGTGACATCATCAGACCCGGACCACAACCCACATGTGACATCATTAGACCGGGACCACACTGAAAACATGACATCATCAGACCCGGACCACAACCCACACGTGACATCATCAAATCAGGACCACAACCAACACGTGACATCATCAGACCCGGACCACAACCCAGACATGACATCATCAGACCGGGACCACATTGAAAACGTGACATCATCAGACCGGGACCACAACCCACACGTGACATCATCAGACCAGGACCACAACCAACACGTGACATCATCAGACCCGGACCACAACCCACACGTGACATCATCAGACCCGGACCACAACCCACACGTGACATCATCAAACCAGGAGCACAACCCACACGTGACATCATCAAACCAGGAGCACAACCCACACGTGACATCATCGGACCCGGACCACAACCCACACGTGACATCATCAGACCCGGACCACAACCCACACGTGACATCATCAAATCAGGACCACAACTAACACGTGACATCATCAGACCGGGACCACAACCAACACGTGACATCATCAGAACCGGACCACAACCCACATCATCAGACCGGGACCACAACAAACACGTGACATCATCAGACCAGGACCACACTGAAAACGTGTCATCATCAAACAGGGGCCACAACCAACACGTGACATCATCAGACCGGGACCACAACCAACACGTGACATCATCAGACCCGGACCACAACCAACACGTGACATCATCAGACTAGGACCACACTGAAAACGTGTCATCATCAAACAGGGGCCACAACCAACACGTGACATCATCAGACCCGGACCACAACCCACACGTGACATCATCAGACCGGGACCACAACCCACACGTGACATCATCAGACCCGGACCACAACCCACATGTGACATCATCAGACCAGGACCACAACCACCACGTGACACCATCAAACCGGGACCACAACCCACACATGACATCATTAGACCAGGACCACAACCAACACGTGACATCATCAGACCCGGACCACAACCCACATGTGACATCATCAGACCAGGACCACAACCCCCACTGACACCATCAAACCGGGACCACAACCCACACATGACATCATTAGACCAGGACCACAACCCACACGTGACATCATCAGACCAGGACCACAACCACCACGTGACACCATCAAACCGGGACCACAACCCACACATGACATCATTAGACCAGGACCACAACCAACACGTGACATCATCAGACCCGGACCACAACCCACACGTGACATCATCGGACCCGGACCACAACCCACACGTGACATCATCAGACCCGGACCACAACCCACACGTGACATCATCGGACCCGGACCACAACCCACACGTGACATCATCAAATCAGGACCACAACCAACACGTGACATCATCAGACCCGGACCACAAACCAGACATGACATCATCAGACCGGGACCACACTGAAAACGTGACATCATCAGACCCGGACCACAACCCACATGTGACATCATTAGACCGGGACCACACTGAAAACGTGACATCATCAGACCCGGACCACAACCCACACATGACATCATCAAATCAGGACCACAACCAACACGTGACATCATCAGACCGGGACCACACTGAAAACGTGACATCATCAGACCCGGACCACAACCCACACGTGACATCATCAGACCCGGACCACAACCCACACGTGACATCATCAAACCAGGAGCACAACCCACACGTGACATCATCAAATCAGGATCACAACCAACACGTGACATCATCAGACCCGGACCACAACCCAGACATGACATCATCAGACCGGGACCACACTGAAAACGTGACATCATCAGACCCGGACCACAACCCACACGTGACATCATCAGACCAGGACCACAACCAACACGTGACATCATTAGACCCGGACCACAACCCACACGTGACATCATCAGACCGGGACCACAACCAACACGTGACATCATCGGACCGGGACCACAACCCACACGTGACATCATCAGACCGGGACCACAACCCACACGTGACATCATCGGACCGGGACCACAACCCACACGTGACATCATCAGACCCGGACCACAACCCACACGTGACATCATCAAATCAGGACCACAACAAACACGTGACATCATCAGACCCGGACCACAACCCAGACATGACATCATCAGACCGGGACCACACTGAAAACGTGACATCATCAGACCCGGACCACAACCCACACGTGACATCATCAGACCCGGACCACAACCCACACGTGACATCATCAGACCGGGACCACAACCCATATGTGACATCATCGGACCGGGACCACAACCCACACGTGACATCATCAGACCCGGACCACAACCCACATGTGACATCATCAGACCAGGACCACAACCACCACGTGACACCATCAAACCGGGACCACAACCCACACATGACATCATTAGACCAGGACCACAACCAACACGTGACATCATCAGACCGGGACCACAACCAACACGTGACATCATCAGACCGGGACCACAACCAACACGTGACATCATTAGACTGGGACCACACTGAAAACGTGACATCATCAGACCAGGACCACAACCGACACATGACATCATCAGACCAGGACCACAACCCACACGTGACATCATCAGACCCGGACCACAACCCACACGTGACATCATCAGACCAGGACCACAACCACCACGTGACACCATCAAACCGGGACCACAACCCACACATGACATCATTAGACCAGGACCACAACCAACACGTGACATCATCAGACCCGGACCACAACCCACACGTGACATCATCAAACCAGGTGCACAACCAACACGTGACATCATCAGACAGGGGCCACAACCACCACGGACACCATCAAACCGGGACCACAACCCACACGTGACATCATCGGACCGGGACCACAACCCACACGTGACATCATCGGACCCGGACCACAACCCACACGTGACATCATCAGACCCGGACCACAACCCACACGTGACATCATCAAATCAGGACCACAACCAACACGTGACATCATCAGACCCGGACCACAACCCAGACATGACATCATCAGACCGGGACCACACTGAAAACGTGACATCATCAGACCCGGACCACAACCCACATGTGACATCATTAGACCGGGACCACACTGAAAACATGACATCATCAGACCCGGACCACAACCCACACGTGACATCATCAAATCAGGACCACAACCAACACGTGACATCATCAGACCCGGACCACAACCCAGACATGACATCATCAGACCGGGACCACATTGAAAACGTGACATCATCAGACCCGGACCACAACCCACACGTGACATCATCAGACCCGGACCACAACCCACACGTGACATCATCAGACCCGGACCACAACCCACACGTGACATCATCAAACCAGGAGCACAACCCACACGTGACATCATCAAACCAGGAGCACAACCCACACGTGACATCATCGGACCCGGACCACAACCCACACGTGACATCATCAAATCAGGACCACAACCAACACGTGACATCATCAGACCCGGACCACAACCCAGACATGACATCATCAGACCGGGACCACAACCCACACGTGACATCATCAGACCCGGACCACAACCCACACGTGACATCATCAGACCCGGACCACAACCCACACGTGACATCATCAGACCGGGACCACAACCCACACGTGACATTATCAGACCGGACCACAACCCACATCATCGGACCGGGACCACAACCCACACGTGACATCATCAGACCGGGACCACACCCAAAACGTGACATCATCAGACCAGGACCACAACCAACACGTGACATCATCAGACCGGGACCACAACCCACACGTGACATCATCAGACCGGGACCACAACCAACACGTGACATCATCAGACCCGGACCACAACCCACACGTGACATCATCAGACCCGGACCACAACCCACACGTGACATCATCAGACCAGGACCACAACCCACACGTGACATCATCAAACCAGGTGCACAACCAACACGTGACATCATCAGACAGGGGCCACAACCACCACGTGACACCATCAAACCGGGACCACAACCCACACATGACATCATTAGACCAGGACCACAACCAACACGTGACATCATCAGACCCGGACCACAACCCACACGTGACATCATCAGACCCGGACCACAACCCACACGTGACATCATCAGACCCGGACCACAACCCAGACATGACATCATCAGACCAGGACCACACTGAAAACGTGACATCATCAGACCCGGACCACAACCCACATGTGACATCATTAGACCGGGACCACACTGAAAACGTGACATCATCAGACCCGGACCACAACCCACACGTGACATCATCAAATCAGGACCACAACCAACACGTGACATCATCAGACCGGGACCACACTGAAAACGTGACATCATCAGACCCGGACCACAACCCACACGTGACATCATCAGACCGGGACCACAACCAACACGTGACATCATCGGACCGGGACCACAACCCACACGTGACATCATCAGACCCGGACCACAACCCACACGTGACATCATCAAATCAGGACCACAACAAACACGTGACATCATCAGACCCGGACCACAACCCAGACATGACATCATCAGACCGGGACCACACTGAAAACGTGACATCATCAGACCCGGACCACAACCCACACGTGACATCATCAGACCAGGACCACAACCAACACGTGACATCATCAGACCCGGACCACAACCCACACGTGACATCATCAGACCGGGACCACAACCCACACGTGACATCATCGGACCGGGACCACAACCCACACATGACATCATCAGACCCGGACCACAACCCACATGTGACATCATCAGACCAGGACCACAACCACCACGTGACACCATCAAACCGGGACCACAACCCACACATGACATCATTAGACCAGGACCACAACCAACACGTGACATCATCAGACCGGGACCACAACCAACACGTGACATCATCAGACCGGGACCACAACCAACACGTGACATCATTAGACTGGGACCACACTGAAAACGTGACATCATCAGACCAGGACCACAACCGACACATGACATCATCAGACCAGGACCACAACCCACACGTGACATCATCAGACCCGGACCACAACCCACACGTGACATCATCAGACCCGGACCACAACCCACACGTGACATCATCAAACCAGGAGCACAACCCACACGTGACATCATCAAACCAGGAGCACAACCCACACGTGACATCATCGGACCCGGACCACAACCCACACGTGACATCATCAAATCAGGACCACAACCAACACGTGACATCATCAGACCCGGACCACAACCCAGACATGACATCATCAGACCGGGACCACACTGAAAACGTGACATCATCAGACCCGGACCACAACCCACACGTGACATCATTAGAACCGGACCACAACCCACACGTGACATCATCAGACCGGGACCACAACCCACACGTGACATCATCAAACCAGGACCACACTGAAAACGTGTCATCATCAAACAGGGGCCACAACCCACACGTGACATCATTAGACCGGGACCACAACCAACACGTGACATCATCAGAACCGGACCACAACCCACATCATCAGACCGGGACCACAACAAACACGTGACATCATCAGACCAGGACCACACTGAAAACGTGTCATCATCAAACAGGGGCCACAACCCACACGTGACATCATCAGACCGGGACCACAACCAACACGTGACATCATCAGACCGGGACCACAACCAACACGTGACATCATTAGACTGGGACCACACTGAAAACGTGACATCATCAGACCGGGACCACAACCCACACGTGACATCATCAGACCGGGACCACAACCCACACGTGACATCATCAGACCCGGACCACAACCCACATGTGACATCATCAGACCAGGACCACAACCACCACGTGACACCATCAAACCGGGACCACAACCCACACATGACATCATTAGACCAGGACCACAACCAACACGTGACATCATCAGACCCGGACCACAACCCACACGTGACATCATCAGACCCGGACCACAACCCACACGTGACATCATCAAACCAGGAGCACAACCCACACGTGACATCATCAGACCAGGACCACAACCAACACGTGACATCATCAGACCGGGACCACAACCCACACGTGACATCATCAGACCAGGACCACAACCCACACGTGACATCATCAGACCCGGACCACAACCCACACGTGACATCATCAGACCCGGACCACAACCCACACGTGACATCATCAGACCCGGACCACAACCAACACGTGACATCATCAGACCCGGACCACAACCCAGACATGACATCATCAGACCAGGACCACACTGAAAACGTGACATCATCAGACCCGGACCACAACCCACATTGACATCATTAGACCGGGACCACACCAAAACGTGACATCATCAGACCCGGACCACAACCCACACGTGACATCATCAAACCAGGACCACAACCAACACGTGACATCATCAGACCGGGACCACACTGAAAACGTGACATCATCAGACCCGGACCACAACCCACACGTGACATCATCAGCGACCCCCCCGGGACCACAACCCACACGTGACATCATCGGACCGGGACCACAACCCACACGTGACATCATCGGACCCGGACCACAACCCACACGTGACATCATCAGACCAGGACCACAACGAACACGTGACATCATCAGACCCGGACCACAACCCACATCATCAGACCAGGACCACACTGAAAACGTGACATCATCAGACCCGGACCACAACCCACACGTGACATCATCAGACCAGGACCACAACCCACACGTGACATCATCAGACCAGGACCACAACCCACACGTGACATCATCAGACCGGGACCACAACCCACACGTGACATCATCGGACCGGGACCACAACCCACACATGACATCATCAGACCCGGACCACAACCCACATGTGACATCATCAGACCAGGACCACAACCACCACGTGACACCATCAAACCGGGACCACAACCCACACATGACATCATTAGACCAGGACCACAACCAACACGTGACATCATCAGACCGGGACCACAACCCACACGTGACATCATCAGACCGGGACCACAACCCACACGTGACATCATTAGACCGGGACCACACTGAAAACGTGACATCATCAGACCAGGACCACAACCGACACGTGACATCATCAGACCAGGACCACAACCCACACGTGACATCATCAGACCCGGACCACAACCCACACGTGACATCATCAGACCAGGACCACAACCACCACGTGACACCATCAAACCGGGACCACAACCCACACTGACATCATCAGACCAGGACCACAACCAACACGTGACATCATCAGACCCGGACCACAACCCACACGTGACATCATCAAACCAGGTGCACAACCAACACGTGACATCATCAGACAGGGGCCACAACCACCACGGACACCATCAAACCAGGACCACAACCCACACGTGACATCATCGGACCGGGACCACAACCCACACGTGACATCATCAGACCCGGACCACAACCCACACGTGACATCATCGGACCCGGACCACAACCCACACGTGACATCATCAGACCCGGACCACAACCCACACGTGACATCATCAGACCCGGACCACAACCCACACGTGACATCATCAGACCGGGACCACAACCCACACGTGACATCATTAGACCGGGACCACAACCGACACGTGACATCATCAGACCAGGACCACAACCCACACGTGACATCATCAGACCGGGACCACAACCCACACGTGACATCATCAGACCGGGACCACAACCAACACGTGACATCATCAGACCAGGACCACACTGAAAACGTGTCATCATCAAACAGGGGCCACAACCCACACGTGACATCATCAGACCGGGACCACAACCAACACGTGACATCATCAGACCGGGACCACAACCCACACGTGACATCATCAGACCGGGACCACAACCAACACGTGACATCATCAGACCCGGACCACAACCCACACGTGACATCATCAGACCCGGACCACAACCCACACGTGACATCATCGGACCCGGACCACACCAAACACGTGACATCATCAGACCGGGACAACAACCTACACATGACATCATTAGACCAGGACCACAACCCACACGTGACATCATCAGACCAGGACCACAACCAACACGTGACATCATCAAACCGGGACCACAACCCACACGTGACATCATCAGACCGGGACCACAACCCACACGTGACATCATCAGACCCGGACCACAACCCACACGTGACATCATCAGACCAGGACCACAACCAACACGTGACATCATCAGACCTGGACCACAACAACCACTGACATCATCAGACCAGGACCACAACCAACACGTGACATCATCAGACAGGGACCACAACCCACACGTGACATCATCAGACCGGGACCACAACCAACACGTGACATCATCAGACCCGGACCACAACCCACACGTGACATCATCGGACCCGGACCACAACCCACACGTGACATCATCAGACCCGGACCACAACCCACACGTGACATCATCAGACCCGGACCACAACCCACATGACATCATTAGACCGGGACCACACTGAAAACGTGACATCATCAGACCGGGACCACAACCCACACGTGACATCATCAGACCCGGACCACAACCCACACGTGACATCATCAGACCGGGACCACAACCCACACGTGACATCATCAGACCGGGACCACAACCCACACGTGACATCATCAGACCGGGACCACAACCCACACGTGACATCATCGGACCCGGACCACAACCCACACGTGACATCATCAGACAGGGACCACTACCCACACGTGACATCATTAGACCAGGACCACAACGAACACGTGACATCATCAGACCTGGACCACAACCCACATCATCAGACCGGGACCACAACCCACACGTGACATCATCGGACCCGGACCACAACCCACACGTGACATCATCAGACCCGGACCACAACCCACACGTGACATCATCAGACCCGGACCACAACCCACACGTGACATCATCAGACCGGGACCACAACCCACACGTGACATCATCAGACCGGGACCACAACCCACACGTGACATCATCAGACCGGGACCACACCCAAAACGTGACATCATCAGCCCAGGACCACACTGAACACCTGACATCGTTAGACAGGGACCACAACAAACACGTGACATCATCAGACCCGGACCACACCAAACACGTGACATCATCAGACCGGGACCACAACCTACACGTGACATCATCAGACCGGGACCACACCCAAAACGTGACATCATCAGACCGGGACCACAACCCACATGTGACATCATTGGACCGGGACCACAACAAACAAGTGACATCATCAGACCAGAGCTGTTTATAAAATCGCTCCCTATCACGGAGGTAGTGCACTATATAGTGAGCACGCCATGTTGTAGTGTTGTTCGAATTCTGTTAACTACTTTTCATCCACTACAAAATACCCACAATGCACTGTGAATTTGATGTACACTACATTTTACTCCCATATACCACAATGCAATACGGCAGTGTTTTGTGATCGCAGGAGAAGAAAAATGTCTAAGCAGCTTTTTTGTATAAATAAATGTAAGTAACGTTAAAGTACCAACATTTGCTTTGTTGTGTAGCTTTTAACAATAACGGTATTTCTTCGTAGCAGAAAAGCTGTCTGTTGTTCATAACTGTTAGCTACCGCACGTCTTTTTTCCCCCAAACTTTATTAAAGTTCCGCTTCTGCACGTCGCAGCAATGCCTGGCGCATCTAGTTATGTCCCCCCATGTAGTGTCTCAAATATCCCGTTGTTCCCTACATAGTGAATATGATTTAGTGAACTACATCATATTCACTATGTAGGGAACAGTGAGTGAGTGGATGATTTCAAACACAGCTCAGGACCACAACAAACACATGACATCATCAATCTGCGTCTTGCTCTGGTTTGTCTGGAAATCCGCCTCCAGTACATGACAACATTGTTTTCCACACGTAACCGTGTCTCGTCTTCAACACACTCCATTCAGTGTGTTTTGTTTACAACACAACCACGCTTTACAGCGGGGACAAGTCTACTTCCGTCTGGTTGCCATGGATACACATCGCTCCAGTCTGTAGAGCAACTGCTGGGCGCGGTGAATAAAAGACAGATGTGAAACGGAGCCATATTAGTTGAAAATTGAAACATTGTAACCTTTTCACTGCTGAGACAGTCTGGCTCCGCCCACATATGTGTGAAAACCACTTTAAGCAGCATGGAAGTGCGAAGCTGTAGGTCAAAGGGTATCCTGCTGCTGTAAGGTAATGTGTGGCCTCTGATATCGTTAGAAAATATCACCAACCAGCTCATCTGATTTCCTCCTAACATGCAGGAGAACGTGCAGACTTTGATTCTCAAACTCTTTGCCACAGCTGTTTACGTCCAGGCTGAGAAATAAATTCAACAGTCGCCAACTCTGGCCGTTACCTCAATGAGGAAGTCTCCCGTCCGAAGGCCCGCCCTCCAGGCCACGCCCCCCTGGTCAACCGACTCCAGGTACTGCAGGGCAGGAAACGCCGGCGTGGGGGCGAACTCCTCGATGGGGGTCTCAGCTGGAAACACAACAAATGAGGATGAGATGGAGCTGAAAGCAGCAGAGGTTGTCCCTGAGCTGAGCCAATCAGATTTGAGCATGTGATGATGGATTCTGCTAAACTTCAGTCTTTGTTTAAAGTTTTGGTCGAATTTTCGTGAATCACTGCATAATTTCTGGTTACTGAAACATCACAAAACTAAAAGGAATACAATTATTACAACCATGTTATATATGTATATGCAGTGCTCAAAATTATTCATACCCTCCAGTTAAAGAAAAGGCTAAATTCATAATAGTAATTCATATAACAGTTAACTAAAGAAACTAATAATAAATAAAAATTTACTAAATTATAATATGCTGAAATACTGTATTTTTTAATTGTGGTTGAAAGTAATAATTTAAAAAAAACAAAACTGTCTCTGACACATTAGAGTTCCTGTCAACAGGTGCAGTAATTTTAAACGTTAAACACCTGATTGCAACAAAATTTTAGCTTCGAAGCCTCATCGTGCTTGTTTACTTGTTTTATTTTTAATATTTCTGTTGAACCACAATACAAAATCAATGCCATGATTTTCATAGAATTTGTATTATTACTTTGTCAATGAATATTTTGAGGATATGAATATTTTGAGGACAACTGTACTGTATATATAAAAAAAAATCTGACATAAAATTTACAGAAAAAACAGGAGTTAAAGCCAAGCTATGATTTAAAACATTGATAGGGATTAACATGATACAGGAAAGCTGCGTTTTAGCTCTATGACGCCTGCAGTTAGAAATGTTCTCCTTGTAAAGCTTTAAAAACGTACAGAATTCATTTTAAATCCTCTCTGTGTAAAACTAAAAGCCGGAGGACAGACAGAAGAACAGAGGTGATGGATTGTTTTCTTCTGTATCAGCTGCAAATGGGATAAAAGAAACTATTATAATATAACCCTGAAGCCGTTAATGCAGATACGAGTTTTTCCCTTTAAATTAATTCGACTTTAGCTCAGAATCAAACATAGATTAATTTATAAAGAATAAAAACAGTCTGCAACCATTTTATAGTGAAATATTAACCCTTAAGTTACACTGGGACTAAACGTGCTACTTTTTATTTATCAGTTTTGGCATCTTTGGAGCGTATTTGAAGAATATACAACAATTTAATGTTGATCATCATCACCAGCCCATCTGATTAACAGCTGAGAGACTGATTTATGATGAAATATTAACAGAACTGTTTCATAAAGGAGGAGAAATATAAACGAACTCTCAGAGAGCAACTTTGTTCCACGAGTCACCGTGCAGAAAAAGTTCCTGCTTTATGATCTAAAACAAGATGATTGGAAGGACGTTTGATGTAAAATATGTGTTTTATGCTCAGATGAAGAGGATCATCATCATCGCTCTCCTCTCATTGTGACTGGCCTGGCCTAACACGGATCGACAACCCACAACTCTGGACAGCAGCATGCTGAAGGTAACTGGATTATCTGAAGATGCTCCAGCAGCTGACAGAGTTTATGGTGACACTTCAACTCAAACACAGTAATTTAGTCTCGTTAGCGGCCGTTTCCTGGGCAGCTGCACTGCAAAAACTCAAAGCTTACCAAGTATATTTTTCTAATTTCTAGTCAAAATAAGACAAAATCCGCTAAAGAGAAACATTTCAGTGAGATATAAGAACTTGTTTTGTAACAAATGCATCTTATTTCAAGAAATATCAAGAAAATTTAAAGGTTGGATATGGATACGGACATAACAGCAACATCACGTGTCTAGGTTGTAGTTCAAGAGACCAGCAGATCACGTCCAACAAGTAATACAGAGGAGTTTATAACCGACAGCTAACGTTAGCGAACAAATTAGCTCACTGATCCAGGAGCAAAGTCCCCATTTCTGCGTTTTGATGCCGTGGAAACGTTTATGTGGGTCCATCTAGTGCAGCTTCACCTACATTTACTCCAGTTTTTGCTCTTCTCAGCTCCTCTTCAGAGACGGATAATATCTCTGAAGCAGCTGCTGGACTTGCCGACTCCACTGTTTCCCTCTGCCAGTCCAGCTGTGCCAAACATACCAAATTTTCTGGACTATAGTCACACTTTTTTTTTCATAGTTTGGCGGCTTGTGCTATCAAAATATATATAATTTAACATATTTTTAAGTCTCAGTTCATATTGACTGACATGACATATTACCATCTAATGCCAAATGACGGCGCTCTAGGCTTGTGACGACTATATTCTGCTTCAAGGGCAAAAAAATCCCAAAATAGCCTTATCTCAGTGAGAGGAGTTCATTTTGGACATCTGGCTCAAAAAACATGTTTATCCCCCTTAGTTATGATGTTTATGATCATTTACAGACATTCACTTTGGATAGTTTTTAGCAGTAACAAGCAGGATATGAAAAATCTGAAAATCACCACATTTTAAATAAATAAATGCGACTTATAGTCCGGAAAATACGGTACTGTTGCTACACAGAGATAGTTTTTGGCAACCCACAATGGCAGCGTGTATCGGCTTGTAGATGTAAACATATTGCCGTTGTCAAACCTATTAAAATTGATCTTATATTTATTTTCAAGCTAAATATAATTTTTTAAGGAAAAGTACTTTCATTCTGCAACCATCCCAACGCCCCGTGGAGTTTTTTTTAAATTTTTTTTATAAAGCTTTAAATAGAAATGTTCCATATTCAACCTTAAACTTGTTCCATTGGCAGATTTTTTTGCTTAGACCAGAATTTTTGCTTCTGCTGGGACCAGATTAAAGTTTCAGTGGAAACCAGAGCTGCCCTGTGAAGAAGATGTGATGTCATTTCTTCCTCCCTCCCACCACTCCTCCATCCCTCCCTCCCTTCCAAATTTCTACCTTTAGCTCCTCTGAGGACGAAGCCGAATCCCTCGCTCTCTCTTTTCTGCAGCACGGCCGTCTTCTCCTCGATCACGTAGTCACTGAAACACAGATGTCGGTTAGCATCCCGAGCCAGCGTCTCCCACATCCCTGAGACCTGGACTCCCGGTAGGGTGGGTCCTCTGAACTGCTGCTCGGACCCGGACCGAGTATCTGACGGAGGCCAGCGCCGATCACAGCTCCGTAAAGGTGAGTGAAAAACCTCTTTACTATCAGCTAATTCTGCTTAAAGGGGAAGTTCAGGATCTTTGGCATAAGGCCTCATTTTCAAGTGAGCCAGAATGCTGCTTATCACTGAAGACAGTTTCAGCATATTTCATTCATTATTCTAGTTCCAGTGGGTCGCTGATGCTAATGCTAGTGCAAGTCAATAGGAATCTGCTAGCCTGTCATTAATAACAACCTTATCCACTCCACAGAACATTTGAGGAAAATCATTTCTAACTTCAGACTATCTGTGTAAATGCCGTGTTAATAGAATAATGTTACAAATAAAACTAACCTGCGTTTCGTTGCATTTTTGAATGTTGCTGTTGAGAAACTTTACAAAGTTTTACTTCCTGTATTTGGCAGCAGAGTGATGTCATCTGCTGCTACATGCATGAAGGAATCTGATTACACAAATATAAAGTCTAAAATAAGGCCGCGTCTGAAAGGCATGAGGATATGTCGGATTTTAAAGATGATTTTGAACTTTTTTCATCAAACTAACTGTCACCATGTCTCTATTAACTAAAATACACTGGCAAAGGTAGTAAGCTGGTAAGAAACTAGTTCCTCAATATGTAATGCAAAATTTGTCATACAAGGCTAGTTTTACTTTTTTAACACACGAGTTTACTAGTTTAACACGACATTTACACAGATAATCTTGCTGATTTGCCTCGGATCTTCTCTGGAGTGGATAAGATTGGTTTTAATGACAGGCTAGCAGATTCCTATTGACTTCCACTAGCATTAGCATCAGCAACCTCCTGGAACTAGAATAACGGGATGAAATATGCTGAAACCGTCTTCAATGATAAGTAGTATTCTGGCTCATTGAAAATCAGGCCCTATGTCAAAAATCCTGAACTTCCCCTTTAAATGTTTCATTCATCCATGAACAGACGTTCATGTGATGCTTGCATTGGCCTCGGTCCGCTTTCTCTGAGATTTGGCGTAAAACGTGACACGTTTTGTTGTAAAGTTTTTTTTCTGATTTGCAGATTCAATCTTTGCTCGTTAGAAACTTTTGCCGCCGTCGTATTTCCAGAGAAATCAAACTGTTTTTGTGTTTGTGACACTTCTGTTTCAGTTACATGTTGAACTAACGATTTGAAACCTCTGTGTAACTAATTTATTTCTATTCTCCTGCATGTAAACACTTAGCTGGACTAAAATGCCCCCAAAGCTCCACATTTCTGTAAAGCAGTAAGTGTTTATTCACCTGAATTCGATAAATCGCCTATCATGAATGTTTCTCTTTCTTTTCTCAGAAACTGACTCAAGTGTTTAATTAAAACTTCGGGTGAACTTGCCGTTTGCTCCGCTCGAATAAATTGTAATTTATAACCACTGTACGGTACGATTCAACAATTTCATCTCGATACTAGAAATGTTGAAAAGAAAAAAAAAACTGTCTCAGACAAATTAGACACCTTGCTTCTGAACACACCTGTCGACAGGTGCAGACGTCTGATTGGACCTCAACAAAACTTTAGTTCAGGAGCTCCAGCATGCTTTTCACTTGTTTTATTTTTTTAATACTTCTGTTGAACCACAACACAAAATCACGATTTTCATAGAATTTTTTATTTATTACATTTGTCAATTTTATCTAATTTCACTGACAGCTGATTTTTTCCTTCTTGTGAATAATTGTGAGGACGACTGTGTGTATAGTTGACAAAAAAAATAAAGTTTAAATGAACTATATCAATAATTAAAGTCTGGAAAAAAAAGAGCAGGATAAAGTAACTACTTATTTATTCCTGCCTTCCTTTACTGGTCAGAAAACATGTAAATAAGCATATAAACCCTGAATAGTCTTTACAGTCAATGTTGATGCTGATTTTTCATAAATTTCAGACTGATTTTAATTCCCCAGCTCCCAAACATCTATTTTTTTTTAAAGATGTAATTAAATTGGTTAATAATTTAAATATATTTTATTTCAATATACAAATTTTAAAAAATATTTATATATTATAATCAAATATTTAAATAGTCGTCCTCAAAATTATTCATACCCTCCAATTAAAGAAAGAAAGAAAAACAGCATGAAATTGACAAAAGAAATAATAAATAAAAATTCAATGAAAATCATTTATTTATTTTGACTTGTAGCTCGAAAGTACTATTAAAAACAAACACACTAAAAACAAGTAAACAAGCATGATGAGGCTCCAAAGCTAAAATTTAGTTAAACAAGGTGTTTTCTGTAACATCCAATCAGACGTCTGCACCTGTTAACAGGTATGTTGGTCTATGTTCATAAGGAAGCTGCTGTAAAGTGTCTGGGACAGTTTTATTTTATTCATAATTATTTCCAGACACAATTCGAAAGCAAAATTTTATTTCTCTAAATTATAATTTTGTAAATTTTTATTTATGATTAGTTTCTTGTTATTTGAATTATTGTTGTGAATCTTGCCTTTTCATTAATTGGAGGGTGTGAATAATTTTGAAGACAACTGTATATATTGGTAGTTATGAGAAGAATTGAAGTTGATTTGGGGGGGGGGGTGTTAATCCCATGTTTAATGTAATTTTTTGGGCTAATATTTTCGTCCTGTAATGAGCTGCGTCTTATCGCAGCGTCAGACGGCTCCGCTGGGAGCGATCGTCGTCGAGAAGCATCAGGAAGTCTCTTTGTCTGCTGCTGTGTTTATATCATAATGCACAGTCATAATTATCCCTGAGTGGGAGGAACTGAGCCCACCGATCTGCTAATCATCCTGGGACTGGGAAACAAACCACCCCGCCCACCAGCAAGGATCAGCGGTCTGAGAGGGAAAGCGTGACAGCAGAACAAGGTTAGAGGAGTTTTAGATTCTTAAGTAGTTTTGACTTTTTGTTTTTCAATTCAGTTAGTTTTGGTTTAGTTTTTATTAGTTTCAGTGGTTGTATTAGTTTTTTTTTTAAAGTAAATTATAGGTATTTGTCTGGTGTGACATTTCACTCAGAGTAAAACCAGTAGAGCAAGTAAATAGATTAAATCGAAACAGATTTCATATCAATCCAAAAGGTTTAAATAAATGTATAAAAACTAAAACTAAGGATGTTTTTGCAATAATTTCTTAGTTTTTGTTCTTTTTTTTTTTTTTTTTTTTTTTTTTTTTTAGTTTTCATTAACTATAATAACCTTGCAGCAGAATCCTGCTCTCAGACCGGGGGGTGGAAGGGGGGAGGGGGGGTGCAGTGCTGCGTCTCACCTGTAGGAGGTGTAGTTGTCGTAGGATCCGACAGTGTAGTGTCTGAACAGTCTCTTGGTGCGGTCCTCCCTCGTCTCTGAAACACACATCATGTTCAGTGTGTCACGCGTGTCGTTAGCGTGTGGACGGGGGGGCGGGTGCGTGTTTACCCAGTCGGGGGTCGTACTGCCTCATCTGGACCTCCTCCACGCAGTCTGCAGGAAACCAGCCGGTTCTGCCTTTAACGCTTCCCTCCCAGAACCCCCCTTCACCTATAGACAACACTGCACACGCACACACACGTCAGTATGACACACACACACACGGGTGATGTGGTTTATCCGCGGCCCCCGCCCACCTTTGACCCTCTCCCCCCGGTGCAGCTGGATCTCCCCGGGCCCCTGCGGGACGTGGGAGCGAGTGGCAATGAAGGTGCGTCCAGGCACAGCGCTGTACAGCCTCCTCTTCCTCATCTGCGGGGTGAGGGGGGGTGAGGAAGGGGGGCTGGTTTCCATGTGGCCTCTGCCGCTTGGACTGCAGGACGACAGAGACGCTGATCTAACCTGGACTTGGTGCACCAGCTCCCAGCGGTGGTCCTGTACGTACCTGAGGCGGCGCGTGTGGCGTCTCAGTGAGTGTGTGTGCGTGTCATGGTGGGTCTCCAGGCTCTGGAGGGAGGGGCCTGGTGAGGAGGCGGGGCTTTCCAGGGCGTTGTCGCTGGCTGAGCGGATCAGGGAGCGAGGGGACGACAGGCCGTTGCCCGCCGGCGACCGGACGGTGCCGGTGCGCCGGCGTTTGGTGTAGGAGGGGGTTTCTCTGAAGGGAACTGCTTGGGCGCGCAAACACACAAAGTTAAAATCCGCCTGCTGTGATGTCACGCGCACACGACCGCGACCGCGACGCCTTTAAACTCACCGACATCAGAGGACTTGTGGATCTTGATGATTTCAGCCAGATCAAAGTTCCCAGCGATGATCGCCACCTAAACGGAGAACAGGTTCAGGAATGAACACACCAACCGGTCCGAGTCGCCTCAGACTGACCCGATCACGCAGACCAGCGTCAGACTTCTGGTGTCATCGTTTTACTGATCTGATTATTTTTACTTTGATGTTTTAGCTGTTTTAAAGGTCTGATTTTCACCGTCTCCCTCTTTCTGACACACACCAACGTTTCTGTGACCCGCAATAACATAAACAATATCATTAATATTTGAGATCAAACGAAAACAATTTTTACGGCCAATATCGATATTTTCTCATCAGCCTCAGCCGATTCAACCTGCTGATATTTGGGGTCGATACTGCATTTGACTCCCAAATTAATATAATGAAGGATACAATGAAAAGTCATTTTAAAACTCTTCATAAATAAAAAAGAATAAAGTACTTTAAACAAATATTAATGTAAACATTAAACTTGTATATATGTGTGTGTATATATACATACATATACAGTCGCCCTAAAATTAATTCTTACCTTCTAATTAAATTGAAGGCCTATTTGACAATGATTCAAATAACAAGAAATTAATAATAAATAAAAATTTACAAAATTATAATTTCGCAATATAAATTATTACTTTTGAATTGTGATTGAAAATAAAAAATAAAAAAGCACCTTTTCCCATGAGCAGCGCACCAACATACCTGTCAACAGGTGCAGACGTCTGATTGCAGTGATTGCCTCAAAATGTTCCTCAACAACATTTTAGCTTCGGAGTCCCATTGTGCCTTTTTACTTGTTTTATTTTTCTGTATTTTTTATATTTCTGTGGAACCACAATTCAAAATCAGTGTCATGATTTTCATTGAATTTTTATCTATTTTCACTTCTGTCAATTTCAACTTGTTTCACTGACAGCTGATTTTTTTTCCCGTCTTTAATTTGAGGGTATGAATAATTTTGAGGATAACACTGTTTATATATATATATATATATATATATATATATATATATATATATACATATACATACAGTCGTCCTCAAAATTATTTATTCCCCTTAAACTAGAGAAAAAAAAAAATCAGTGAAAGAAGTTAAAATTGACAAAAGTAATATTAAAAGCAAGTAAACAAGCATGATGGAGCTCCGATGCTAAAATTTTGTTGAGCAACACTTTGAGACAATCACTGCAATCAGGTGTTTCTGTAACGTCCAATCAGACGTCTGCACCTGTTGACAGGTATGTTGGTCCATGTTCATGGGAAAGATGCTCTGATGTGTCTGGGACAGTTTTTTTTTATTTTTTTTATATATATTATTTCCAACCACAATTCAAAAGCAAAATTTTATTTCACTGAATTATAATTTAGTAAATTTTTATTTATTAGTTTCTTGTTATTTGAATTACTATTGTGAATTTAGCCTTTTCTTTAGGGCATATATCTGTCTGTAAATTACACTGAGTGGGGGTATTGGCCGATGCCTACACCAGAAAAAAGAATCATCCAGCCGATGTATCGGTCTATTCATAATCTGGTTAAATGGTGCCAGCACCCGATGGCTGGTCTGATAAGGAGCTGCCCAGAAGCCGACCTCCCGGACGTGGACTTCACAGCTTCCAGCAGGACTCCATGTCTCTGGGATCCTCTGGACCGGACTCTCTGGTTGCAGTCGGCTGCAACTATTTAATCTCTTTATGCTTTACTCTTTCAGCTCATCTTAAATTTCATTCATTAATTATGTATCATATAAATAAATACATTTTTAATAAACAGCTTGTTTAATTCTCAAACTCCTCTGGCTGATTATTTGTCGTCTTTTCTGCACAACAGTGTTTTATGTTTAACTTACCAACAAAAAAACTACATCTCCCAGAGTGCAATGCAGCATCCAGTCACATTTTTTTTGATTGTTACAACTTATAGTTTTGGATTTTGCGCTCGATTTGCACGTAAACCTGACGTTTTATTCCCGATCATCCAGTAAAAATTCAGCTTGAGATAATCACAGCGAGGGAGTTTTTTACTGAGAAAAGCAAAAACAGAAAAATCTCTTTTTTGATTCTCCGATCATCATCAGATCTGGAGGTTTTTCCTCCATCGCTGCGATTTGTCTCGTCTGTTCTCATTTCAGACGTTTTCATGCTTAACCGAAAAATCTTTAGTCGCGTCTACAAGAAACTGACCTTGCAGGTTTATTTTTCTTCTTTCAGTAACTGCTTCTGGGATTATTTCTTTCATTCAGCCTGATTTTACTTTATTAGTGTTATTTTTACTTATTGAAATAAATACATAAAAGTAATTTCTTATCTGCATCATGTGGGAGGTTTTGTTTGCTTGTGTACCTGGAAAGCCGTCTGGTTGTTGTAGTTCTTGATGTCTTTATTGGCTCCTCTGAACAGCAGAACTCTGGCGCAGCTGTCCTACAGCAACAACAACAAAGAGTTTCACTCTGAACAGATAAACAAGTAAACAAACTGTGTGTGTGTGTGTGTGTGTGTGTGTGTGTGTGTGTGTGCGCGTGTGTGTGTGCGCGTTACCTGGTTGTACAGAGCGCAGAGGTGCAGTGCAGTGTTTCCTGAGGCATTCTGGGAACTCATGTCAGCGCCGTAGAACAGCAGGTGCTCCAAGTGCTGCACGTTACCATAGCGACAGGCCTGAAGTCACACACACACACACACACACACTCGTTCAGAGCTTGAACTTGTCGTCTTGTGAGCGTTTTGAATGATCGTGTGTGTGTTTCACCTGGTGGATTTCCTGCCACCCGTTTTCATCTGTGATCCCTGTAACCATGGCAACAGAACTCTGTCAGAGTGTTTTCCACAGAAAGCACAAACAAACAAACAAACAACAGCTTCCCAGGGCTGCTGCTGCCCCCCCCCCCCCCATACCGATGCTGGCGTGGTCCTGCAGCAGCAGCTCGCAGCAGTAGGGGGCGCCGCCCACCATGGACGAGTGGTACAGCGGCGTCAGACCCCGGCTGTCCTTGTAGTCCGGAGACGCCCCCAGGTCCAGCAGAGTCTGGGGACGGGACGGGACAGGACAGGACAGGACAGGGGTCAGGGTGTGCTCAGTGCTGTGTGTGTGCGTGTGTGTGCGTTTCTGCAACATTGTGGGGACCATGGTCCGGATTTTTACCATCACCGTGGGGACGTCTTGCCCTCATGGGGACATTTTCTCGGTCCCCACGAGTACAAACCTCGTTTTGAGGGTCAAGATTAGGTTTTAGAGATTAAGTTACAATTAGGGTTGTCATAAATATCGATACGCCATATCGATACTGCAGTGCGCGCTTTCTACGGGAAGCAGCCGGCAGGTAAACAGCGGCTGACCGACAGGCAGGCAGACATCATGACAGCTCATGTTTCTGCTGCTGGAAGTCCAGACCAGCTCATTTTATTAGAAAATCAAAAAGGAAAAAGTCTGTTTGGAAGTTTTTCACATGCAGCAGACGAAGAAGGAAAAGCGAAAGACGTAGACACGTCTGTGTGCAAACAGCGCGTCAAAGCGGTCGCAATGAAGTCCAGCAGCACAGCAAACCTGGAGAAACATCTTCAGGACCGACATCCTGAACTTCATGATGAATTCAGACAGGTTAGTTACTTAAAGCTCCCGTTTATTATGGAACTTAAAAACGCATTATTAGTGACGGTTAGCGCCACTGCTAGTCCGCATTTCCCAACCTGGACCTTATTTCTAGGAATACGTGCATTAACTCACCCGTAACATTTATGTGTAACTCTAATTTCTTCAGATGATATTCACATTTCTCGCCGTCTGTGTGTGATCGCTGTATAATGCAGGTGAAGGAGGCAGCGGGTCTCTATATAACAGTATCTGCGGCAGAACTCCTTCATTTCACCAATACTTTTAAGATGAATGAGTGAACGAGTACTGCTGTCCTGTTCACAACTAGTTGCTGTCATATTGAATAGTTTAATACCTCAAAATATTGTTCTAATTTTTTTTTGTGTTTACCTCAAACCAAAAATGGCGTCATTGTTATTATTATTATTATAGTTTGCACAAAGTCAAACCCATTTTTTTTTTTTTTTTGCACTACCTCAGAAAACTTGTTTGTATATTTATTTCACTATTGTCACGTTTAGATTTTTGGGTGTTTTACATATCAAAAAATAATACCTCAGACAACCTTAAATTTCTTTTTTTTCTCTTTTCTTGTATTTTTTGTTATTTTCTCTTGTCCTCTATTTCCTATCATTCTTTCTCTTATTCTTCCCTTTCTCATCTTCTCTTTTTTCTTTTTCTTTTTTTTTTTCTTTTTTCTTTTTCTTTTTTTTTTTTTTTCCTCCCCCCCCCCCCCCCCCCCCCCCCCCCCCCCCCTTTTCCCCCTTCTTCCCCCCCCCCCCCCCCCCCCCCCCCCCCTATTGTCGAATTGTATTATATTTGGGTATATTGTTTGCATTTATTTGCACATTTATTCAACTAGAATAAGATAAGAGATTTTCAAGTTCATACAAATATTTCTTATGCTTTTAAGTATTTGTCTCTTTTTTTGTACCCTGTAGTATCGAAAATAGTATCGAGTATCAAATGTTTTTTTTAGACATTGATATCGAGTTTGAAATTTCAGTATCGCGACAACCCTAAATTTGGTTTTGGTCAGGGTTAGGAAAAGGCTTAGGGAAATGCATTATGTCAATGGATGTACCCCATGGGGATATTAAAACAAACATGTGTGTGTGTGGGGGGGGGGGGGGGGGGGGGGGGTTCAGACTCACTGTGAGGGCGGCGCTGTTCCTGCAGAGGACGGCCCGGTGCAGGGCCGTGATGCCGTCTCTGGTCCGGAAGTCCAGGTGAGCTCCGCCGCTGCGCAGGACCTTGATGAGCTCGCAGCTTTCCTCCAGCTGCACCGCCAGAGTCAGAGGACACTCTGAGACACAAACACACCAGATGCTGAGTGTTTCACACGGACTCTGCAGTCCTGTTTCACCAGGTTCAGTTCCTCACAGCCCGCCCTGCTCTCACCTGTACCTCCATCTCACTGCTATGAGGCCAGATCAGCCTCATAACGAATAAACTCTCACGGTTTTTCACAAATGACTTTTATGCACACTTGTAATGTGCATTTACTGTGCGGGTCACGAAACGTAATTGGAAAAAATCTCAAGTTAATTCGTTCACTTTCTCCAAGTGGTGCTAGTTGGAACCACCAGATTACAGCAACTATGCTAAGCTAAGCTAAAGTCAGTGCTGCCAGATTCAGAGAATGACGGGGTCGGTTAGAAAACGCTTCTGCCCACTTGTCCAACTCAGGGGACTGCGGGGGGGGGGGGGCTCAGTTTCACCCAGAGGTGGCATATGTCTTTAATAAAGTTACCTCACTGTATCCTTTTAGACTCCGTCAAAATGAATAAAACAATTATTCATATGCTATAAAAACTGATGGAAAACTGAAGCCCAGGGCTCTGACTACTTCCTGGTCCTGCTCACCTCCGCTGTCCGAGTCGTGGAAGTTGGGGTCCAGACCTTTTTCCAGCCATTTGGAAACTTTCTCTACGTTCTTCTGGTGAACGTGCTCCATGAAGCGCTTCAGGTTGGCCTGAAGGAACAAAATCAGTTCATGAAAACCACGAAGGACCCGGTCGCTGAGCATCTTTACAGTATCCGTCATCTGTCAGGTTAACCCCGTCCTATCCTCCAGGATGTTTTACCTTTGTGTGCAGCTTCGCCAGCTGCTTGTCATCCACGTAGCTCTGAGTGTAAACTCTTCGTTTATAACGAAACTGCACAAAAAGAGACAGAAAGGAAGTTTTTATAATTAATGAAAGTTAATCAGTTTTTTAGAAAACAAAGCTGCATGTAGGTCGATTAAAGCTCAAAGGTCCCGTGTGTCAGAATTACTGACATCTAGTGGTAAAGATGGGTATAGCAAGCAGTGAGTGTACGGTGGCCGTCAGTGGCCAAGCTTCTTCCAGACGCAGGTGCTTTCATCCGAGTGGATTTAGCAGCCTCACGCAGAGCGATGACCGCACGGTAACTACAGGTGTACGGTCTTCTTCTATGGTGCTATGAAAAGCCATGAATGCTCTACGCTCAAAGTTTCAAACCGGGGTACACCCTACGTTTAAGGCCGTAAAAATATGATCATGTTCGTCTGAGAACTAATTAAACAGTAATCCCAGAACTAATTAAACAAAGATAAAAGTACCGGAGAAAGTAAACAAAGAAAAAACGCGAAGCAACTTTTTAGTTGAGTATTTTTCAGGTTTTCTCTGTGAGGCTGAAATTGTCCCGATTCTCAGAAATAAGTCCAGATTTTTCCAAATCTTGCTTCAGTGTCGATGTCTTGTGGGTTAATTTCTACGGAAGCAGAGAGCGGCCATGGTCATGTTATTCTAAACACTGTTTTCTTGTGATAACGAGATACTTTTTTCAATATCTCGAGAGTTAAGATAAGTAACAACAGTCTCATAATGATGAGTGATAAGATCATTTATGTCGTTATCTTGGAAAAAATTATGACAGTTATCCTGTGATGATAAAATAATATTCGTTATCTCAAGATAGCAATCTGTGTTTCCTCGAGATAACGGGATCATTTATGTTGTCATCTTAGCATATTAATGACGGTTATTCCATAATACCGAGAGCTTTAGTCGTCATCTAGAGATAATGAGATAATCTTTGTGTTATCTCGAGATAACGAGATAATTTATGTCATTATCTAGTCATCTTAAGATAAAAAGATCATTACCTCAATATCTCGAGATAGCAGTCTGTCTTCTCAAGATAAAATAATTTATGTCATCGTGTCGGATAATTATGACCGTTATCCCGTGATAAAGATGATGATCTCGTTATCTCAGAAAAAACGAGATCATCTCATTATCTCGAATATCTCAACAAAACACAGATTGCTAACAAGATAATTTGTCATTATCCCAGAATGTTAATGACCATTATCCCATAATAACGAGATCATTATCTTGTTATCTCGAGATAAACTTTGTTTTCTCAAGATAAGATAATTTACGTCACTATCTTGGGATAATAATGACCGTTATCCAGTGATAAAGAGATAATTATTTTGTTGTCTCGAGAAAACGATTCTTGTTATCTTGGGAAAAACGAGAAAATTAACTTCTAAAGAAAATGACTTAAAAAAATATAAGAAATAAAAAGTTTCCGATATAAGCTTAGTTTCCGAAGATTTGTTCTTGAACTATAAAATTTTGTTAAATTTTCTAATACGAAAATATTTTTGCTGATTTACCAAAAACATTCCTTATTGTTTATTTAAGGAATGCAACTATTTCTCTGTCAATTAAAGATATTTCTAGTGGAGTTTTGTGCCAGTTACACTTTTCAGCTCCTCTGTGTCGTTTGACACGATCCAGTCCAAGTCCAGACCTCGGACTGGGATGCCGTGGTGGGACCCCCACGTAAAGTGGACCAAAAGTCCTCCTGATAGCTCGGATATGTTTTCCTTTTCTTCATGATATCGTTATCGAACTATGATCCCCCCCCCCCCCCCCCCCGGACGGTGTAATGTGGTTAGAACAACACCAGACTTGTCTTTCACAGCACTCTGCGACGTGATTGGACGTTTACCTCCAGGTATGGGATGGGCGTGATGGGAGGGAGAGGATACTCCTTCAACAGCCGCTCTTCATCCAGAAACTTTCCGGCTCGGCCGTTAAACGCCGGCTGGAAGAGACCATAGTTCAAAACATCCGACAGAGACTGAGTCAACGTCACCAGAACCTTCTGCTTACTGGTCCAAACTGGTAACTCTGGGTCCAACCGCAAACACTTCTGATAGAGCCAGAGAAGCAGACAGACAGACAGAGAAAGAGACAGACACAGACAGACAGACAGGTTTGTAATGTGTCTCATATTCATGTCGAAGCAGAGTCCGCGTGTCCGTGTGCGTGTTACCGTCTGCTGCAGGTCCGGGATGCCGATGCGGACCACAATGCTGTTTCCAGAGGGTGTGTCTTCTGTGTCGTCGTCCCTGGCAACAGCAGAGCCTGTGGGGTTGCCGTTAGTAACCGCCTGTTGCCGTGGGCGATCATGTTTGGTGTCAGCAGCCGGACTCAGAGGCATGTGGCTGGAACACACAGAGCCGCCATTACAGGCTGGGAGCGAGGCGACCAATCACAGCGCGGGAAAGCACGACATCTCGCCACGTCCCCACCGTCACGTCCAGGTGGAGACGGCCACCTGACGTCTCCGCATGATGCCGGGAGACAAACGTCGAAGCATCTCAGAGGTTATAATAAACTTTTCCCACCGTGGACCAGCTGAGAGGATCCCGGACTCTCCTGGACCAGGTTCAGGTCTGACAGAGACCAGCAGACACAAACCGAGTTCATCTCCTGAACTTTTACAAACCACAGCACAAAGAAAACGCTTTCCGCCTGTGTTCGGTACTTTTCTTCCAGCACAACTTCCCCTGATAATGAACCAAAATAAACTCCAATGCACAACACTGGAATTTTAGCTGATATCAGATATGCTGATATTTTAAAACTTGTGGCTGGTAACAAATATCAATACAGATATTAAAGCTGCAAAATAAATGATGTAATATTCATTTGTTGTGCAAAATTAGAAAAATAGCTCAACTTGTGTCAAACTTAATGACAGTCAAACAAAACTAACAGGATATGTGCGTTACATCATTATTACATCATTCTGATAAGTCCGATATCATGAAGACTTGCCCCGATAACATATATTTTTGTGAGCACAATAGTGCTTTGCTCACATTATGAGACGGGATTTATTGCAAGTCTGACCTGTCAGTCATTATTATTATTTACAAATATCATTTTTCAGATTGTGCTAAAATAAAATAAGTGTTTGAATCTAACTTGTCAGCATCATTTTCTGTTTTTTTCTTCTTACTACATTTTTCAGTTTGATATCCTGATGTTTGCATCTGCATCAGTTCAAGGAGGCTTTATTTTTGTATCAGTAAACATGCACCTTATTTAAGTTGATGTGGATTTGAGATGCTTACTTATATTTTTCACTGGAAAAAATAAATATTTCTTCATTTAAAGAATGAAAAGTCTTTTTTTTAGCTTTGTTAAATAAAGATAAAGTATTTTCATTTCATTAACAGTATTGATAGATTAGGTATAGGGATGCATGATATTGGAATTTTGGCCGATATGCCGGTATTTTAAAACTCATGTTGCCTATAACTGATGTCAATACTTATATTAAAGCTGAAAAATAAATTATGTAATATTCATTCCTTGTGCAAAATTAGAAAAATATCCTAACTTGTGTTTATGGAGAACAAGTGAAACTTAATGACAGTTCAAACAAAACTAATCGGATATCTGCGTTATATCCTAGAACCACCTGGATTTTCTTCTCCCCGAGAAAAAAACAAACCTGAAAACAGGGAATACTTGGTTATTTACACAAATGAGCGTTTATAAACTCTGTAAAGACAGAACATCCTGAAAGAAACTGTCTTTAGAAGTTTTAAAGTCTGTGAAAAAGACATTTTTGAAGTTTTGGGGGGTAATAAGATCTTTTTTTATCAATAATCTTTTTTCCTCCAGCCCTATATCAGCGTCCTGATTGGTTAAATATCGGTGAGATATGGGTGGCCGATACTCAGTTTTAAGGCCGATATCGGCCAAACTGATTATATCGAGCATCCCTAAAGTAAACAGTATTATTTACTACATTAAAAACCCACAAACACCATTTAGTGAAATGAGAAAAAATGCTGAATATGCAGAAACGATACGCTTGTCCATCCCAGTCTTACAAAGAAAACTGGATGTCTGAAGTTTCCAGTGTTCCCAGCAGCTGATCCAGCTTATGTGAAAATGATCCCATCATGCCAGCTCCTCTTATCACAAGCCAACAGTATAGAAACTCGGGATCGACTAAAACAGATTCTTTTAAAGACCGATACCAACATTTTCTCATCAGCCAATGGCAGATACAACCTGCTGATATTTGAGGCCGATACTGCATTTGACTCCCAAAGTAAAGTGATGAAGAATGAAAACTAATTTTACAACTATTGATATAAAAAAGAACAAAACACTTCAAATATTTAAAAAAGACACAATGTACTTGTAAAAAAATATCAAACAAATATGAAACTTCAACTAAATACGTAGCGTAACATCGTGCCGACGGGCCCCGGTGCAAAACAATTTTTTTGTGCCCCACCTCCGCCGTGAACACAAACATGCTCGTGCTGACGTGCGCACATGCGTGCAATGCGCTTGTGGGCGTATGCACGTGCACACACATCCTTGTTCACTATCTTTGTGAGGACATTTATTGACATAATACATTCCCTAGCCCCTTACCGTAACCACCACAACTGATTGCCTAAACCTAACCCTTGTCCTAACCCTAACCTAAACCTAATTGTGAGCTAAACTCTAAAATCAAATCTTGACCCTCAAAAATGTTTTTTTCTTTTGCTTTTTTAGTGAGGACCAGCCAAAATGTCCTCACTTTGCTGGTTAAACACGCAAAATGGTTCTCACAGTGTAGCAAGTACAAGAACAAACACACACACACACTTAGACTGGCACACATGCAGCTACTTAAAGGAGCCCTCTCATAAAACATGGACTTTTAAGAGCTTTTCAGCATGTTACTGTGTTTTTTTCTCATAAAAGACTTCATTTAAGTAGTTTTTTCTTCATTTGTGCATATGTGAGTATATATATGAATATTCAGGCCAAGCTGCAGCTTCCTTAACATAACTGACTGACACCGGTATACGCAACGAGGTGGCACCAATCAGGAAGCGACAAACACGCATGCATCTAGAGGACGGCAAGTTGGGAAAAATGTGGTTGCGTTCAGCGTGGGAGTTTATTTGTTGTACTGGACGAATCGACTTGCCAGAAGTGGATTATAACTTCAGGAGCAGAAAAAACCCTCAACTTTGTGTGTGAATTTCACTCCTGACAACTTCATGAATCTCGGGCAGTAAAGTGTTTTTTTTACTTCTGAATTACTTACTTCTGAAACCTGACGCAGTTCCTACTATAAAAACGTGCACGGACAGACAACAGCACCGGTGAGTGAAAAACGTCTCTCAGCTCAATGCTAACTGTTAGCCTATGATTTGTTCGCTAATTTACTTACTTGTCAGGGGTCTCTGTGGTACTTCTGTGGTACTGCGTGTACTTCAAACTCCATATTGAGCGAATACAGCTCCATAACAGGCTGCTCTGTTTTATTCGATCTGAGTCCGATTATCCATCAATGTCTACAAATAGCGTCCATGTGAGCTGCCGGTGCTACAGACAATTCTGTGACCCTTCAGAATAAGTGTCTCTTCCGGGGCGACATCATGAAATGGCTGTAAAACATGTTGCAATTGGTCGATTGCTCCGTGGATCAGTACAGTCAGCCATCTTACTTCAGTGTTGGAAATTAGACGATAAAAAAAACTAATATTTACACCAAATTAGTTTCTCTAGTAGCGATGGGACATGTTTAGTTTATAAATGCCTGTATTTGACTTTTGGAACGTTTGGAAAGCTGATACAGCTTCTTTCAGAGAACTGCTAATTTCACCATGATGGATTCCTTCCCAAAGACGCTGCGGTGCTGGTTCTGTGCGCCAGTCGCACGCGCTGACCTTTCAAGAGGCGTCTCTACGACCAAGTAGCCAGAGACATGATGAAGGACCCTCACCAGTCACATCATCACCATCGTTTAGCTTCTTCCACTGATTTACAGCATCAGTCTGTGACGGTGGAAACAGTCTGACTGCTGCAGACGTGAACACCGCCTCTACTCCCATGCGTAATGACCTGGACCGCGGTCGAGCTGCATCTGCCTCAATGAACGGTGATGTCAGGGGAAGATGCTGCACCATTGCAGTAAGCTGTAGAACAGGGGTGTCAAACATAAGGCCCGGGGGCCAAAACCGGCCCGCCAGAGGGTCCAGTCTGGCCCGCAAGGTGAATTATTAAATGTCACAATTAAAACAAAAAAACAAACTCTACTTTCTGATTGGTCCCCCAGAGCTTGGAATTGTTTTAAATGTCTAAATATGAAGTATTTCATTAATACTTTACAGATCTGACCTCATAGTTTATATCATGAGGTCAGTATTACTTCTCACATGTGGAAATCTTATTTCTCTTAACAATTTCCCGATCATAATGTGAAATATTGTGGGTTTTAGTTCCTGATACCAGTTATTCAATATTACAGGAAGTGATTTTGTAGATCCATTGTGATCTGTAAATTAACTTTAGTGTTGTATTTGAATGAGTTGATCATAATGTTAATAATAAAAGTAAAAATATAAAAACACATATTAAAAATATTCAATATTTGGAAGTTTTTAACAGTAAATTAATTTGATAAATTCAGATTTATATGAGTTTATAATAAAATGTATATAAATATTTTGTTATATGAATATATAATAAAGTGTTGACTGAAATTAATAGATAAAATGAATAAATAAAACAAAATATAATCAAATGAGGCAAAATATTGTTGGAACCAATTATGTTTCTCAATAAATTTCATGTTCATTTTTGCTAAAAGGAAAGTTCATTAAATATTAAACATCTTGACAATGTGCTAAAATAAAGGGAAACATTTGCATTTATTGTTATTTATAGATTGTGTGACAATATTCCCGGTCCGGCACACTTGAGAACAAATCGTGCCATTTGTGGCCCCTGAACTAAAATGAGTTTGACACCTCTGCTGTAGAATAATCATGGCTGTGATGCTCTGCACGTTCCCTCCACCTCTCCCGTCCACAAACAAGTTCTCCTGACACAACTTCTAAAGAGTCAGACGGTAACAGGTGCAGCAGAGCGCGCTCTTTTCTGTGGCAGGACTTATTTATTTATTTAGGTCAGATCTTGTTTTATTTGGGGACATTATGAACTTTACCTGGAGACTGTGAGTCTCAGCAGCATCATCGGCTTTTTGCTGCAAACTTTCTAACTTTTACTTACTTTCCGTTTTACATGGATGGCTTATGACTTATTTCGTTATGAGTATTTTTTGTTGTTGTGTAAATAGTTTATTTAGGTGATTCTATTGGAATTTTACTTTTTAATGAGTTTTAAGGCCGAAGTTTTATAGGGCGATACCGATAGGGGGCCGATTATATTGTGCATTCCTAAAATAAGGGGAAACTTCTGGAAGAGTATCTGCATCTACAGATTACACAGAGAGTAAAGGCAGAGTAGTATTTCAGTCACGGTATACTTAAATATTTTTATTTTCTTATGGATGTATCAGACATATTTTACTTTTTTTGCATTTCAAAATTTCTTTTAGATTATTTTAGTGTTTCTGTATTTAGTTTAATATTTTTACCTAAAGTTTAGGCTTCAAATTTTAATAGTTTTGTTTTTATTTGTATGATTTATTAACGTTTAGATCAGTTTTAGTGTATCTGAGTTTTTTTTCTATGTAATTTAGACTTTTTAGTTGTTTTTTTTTTTGTTGTATTTTATTATTTTAGTATAATATTTGTTGTATTTTAATCTTCAAAGGCCAAAATACAGCTTAAAGAAATGACGTATTTTGTGTTATTCTTCTACTTTTCAGTGTATTTTTGCTTTTATTTCTTCATATTATTCAAGTCTGTTTCTAAATGTGAATCTCTTTATCAACCGTGTGTTTTCATAATGTGCTGAATAAAAACCTGGATTGGACCAGCGATGATTATTAGCTGATGACGTCCATGTTTCTCATTCGTCTTCATTATCTGCTGATGATTCTCAGGATTAAAAAAAAAGATTAAAAAGAAATGTTAAAACAGGCATCTGTCCAGTGTTTTGTGTCCTGGATGAATTAATCATTAGCGAGTAATAAAAATAGTTTTATATATTCAGAGGTGTGTGAAACAGCCTCCCACGGACGGCGGATATTCTGCATATCAGACTCGGTTCTGCAGTGAAACCGTCCGATGATGCAGCGCCGTGTGGCACAGTCGCGTTCAGGTGTCTGAGTGTGAGACGACGTCTGTCTCAGGTCGTCTGCAGACTCATTTCCACCTTCTGCAACACAATAACGCCTTCAGGATGTTACATCACATCCTGTTTTTCACCCGCAGCTCGACATCCACTCAGAGAAGCGTCCGATTCTCCTCCTCTACTTTCACCAACAGACGGGAAATGTGAGAGATGGGTCGCTCCGAGAAGAAGGAGGTTAAATTTGTTCATTATTTGTCATGTTTATGTGAAGAAAGCAGCTTCAACAGAAACAGGGAACTTTACACAACAGCATAAAGTTTTATAAACGCATAAATCTTAATCACTAACCAGTAAAATTTTGCACAGATTCATCAAATTGAGCAAAAAGTCACAAAAAAAGACCAAAAAGAAACCAAATTAAAGGAGAGTTAAAACTTAAGAGAGCATGAATCTTTTCTTAATCCAGGTTTAAATAATCCAGGTTTTCTCCAGGCTGCTGGAGTGAAGATCCCACAATGGATGAAAAACTTCTCCAGCAGCGGCAGCAGAAACATTTCTACCTACAGTTGTGTTAAAAAGTGTTGCCTCCTTCCTAATTTCTTATTTTTTTGCATGTTTGTCACACTTAAATGTTTCAGTTTATCAAACAAATTCAAATATTAGACAAAGATAACACAAGTAAACACAAAAAGCAGTTTTTAAATGAAGATTTTTATTAGTAGGGGGAGGGGGCTAAACCTTCATGGCCCTGTATGGAAAAGTGATTGCCTGCCCCCCCCCCTCTTAAAACATAAACTGTGGCTTATCACATCTTTGGAAAGCTGAGTTCAGTTTCTCTATCCACACCCAGGCCTGATTACTGCCACACCTGTTCTCCATCCAGAAATCACTTAAATAGGACCTGCCTGACAAAGTGAAGTAGACCAAAAGATCCTCCAAAGCTAGACATCATGCTGCCATCCAAAGAAATTCAGGAACAAATGAGAAACAAAGTCATTGAGATCTATCAGTCTGGAAAAGGTTCCAAAGCCATTTCTAAAGCTTTGGGACTCCAGAGAACCACAGTGAGAACCATTATCCACAAATGGTGAAAACATGGAACAGTGGTGAACCTTCCCAGGAGGGGCCGGCCGACCAAAATGACCCCAAGAGCACAGCGACGACTCATCCAAGAGGTCACAAAAGACCCCAGAACAACATCCAAAGAACTGCAGGCCTCACTTGCCTCAATGAAGGTCAGTGTTCATGACTCCCCCATCAGAAAGAGACTGGGGGGCAAAAATGGCTGCATGGCAGAGTTCCAAGACCAAAACCACTGCTGAGCAAAAAGAACATAAAGGCTCGTCTCAGTTTAGCCAGAAAGCATCTTGATGATCCCCAAGACTTTTGGGAAAATACTCTGTGGACTGACGAGACAAAAGTGGAACTTTCTGGAAGGTGGAGGTCCCATTACATCTGGCGTAAAAGTAACACGGCATTTCAGAAAAGGAACATCATAGCAACAGTAAAATATGGTGGTGGTAGTGTGATGGTCTGGGACTGTTTTGCTGCTTCAGGACCTGGAAGACTTGCTGTGGTAAATGGAACCATGAATTCTGCTTCTACCAAAAAATCCTGAAGGAGAACGTCCGGCCATCTGTTGGTGACCTCAAGCTGAAGCGCACTTGGGTTCTGCAGCAGAACAATGATCCAGAACACACCAGCAAGTCCACCTCTGAATGGCTTAAGAACAACAACATGAAGACTTTGGAGTGGCCTAGTCAAAGCCCCCACCTGAATCCCATTGAGATGCTGTGGCATGAGCTTAAAAAGGCGGTTCATGCTGGAAAAGCCTCCAATGTGGCTGAATTACAACAATTCTGCAATTCTGCATTCCCCATTACTAATAAAAATCTTCATTTAAAAACTGCATTTTGTGTTTGCTTGTTATCTTTCTCTAATATTTAAATTTGTTTGATGATCTGAAACACATAAATGTGACAAACGTGCAAAAAAGTAAGAAATCAGGAAGGCAGAAACACTTTTTACACAACTGTATGTCAGAAAATCTTATTTTTTATCATATTTATGATGTTTAAAATGCTTTATAAATAAAGTTTGACTGTTTTGTCCAGTGTTGGCATGATCTCGTATCGTAGTTCATAAATTTCTTGTTTACTTTGTTTCTCAGTTAAACGTCAATCTGGGAGAATTAATTATGAGTTCTCCACACCAGTGGAGTGTTTTTGGTGGATGGCTGGGGAGAATTTAAATGAATAAAAAAAACATTTATAACAAATAACAGTTGAGGAATGAGATTTAAAATAACCATAAAGTTGTAAAAAAAAAAAAAAAAAAGTATAGATAAAGTATAAATAAAGTTAAACAACTTCAAATTCACCACCTGCATAGTTTCAGGTTTATTTTTGTGTTCAGTTCTTTCTGGCTGACAGCATCTGATGATGATGATGATGATGGTGTTTTACGGTTTGTAAGGGTCGGTGTCGCTAACTCCGCGTTAATTACCGGTCACGCTAATGAAGCCGAGCGGAGCTGGAGTCAGAACTTAATGGCTGCTTCCATCACAGCCGAAGATGAAAGCCGGCAGACGGAGAGGCGAGCACGAGTTGTGAGTTGTCATAGAAACTGGAATAGCAGGGAATCCTGTGCTAACCTCACTGTGTCACACACACACACACACACACACACGGTGTGTGTGTGTGTGTGTGTGTGTGTGTGCGCGTTATAAAAAGCCTCCTGATCTACATGCTCACTGTTGCCATGGCAACGCAGCTGAACAATTTTCTGTGGTACCTGCTGACTCTCTGTCACCCTCACTCGTAGCATTTAGCTGCCTTCACTCCGGTCCACGGAGACGCTTTACGGGATTAAAACGAGGGGAAGAAAATCTGATATCAGATCAATAACTCGCTGCAGGAGAAGAGAACGAGAGCAGAGCGAGAATTCACTCGTGTCTGAATGATCACAGATCATAAATGAGGTGAAGGATGAAGTGAGTGACGGAGTTTAGGCGAACAGCTGAGCAGAGTTAAAGAGGAACCAGAGATGTCCGCATATGTGGAAACTCATGCACCTCACACCTGCTTCAAACTTCAGTTCCAACAGGACAAAATGAAAAGTTTCCATTCAAAGTTCACTTCATTTAAACCGTTTAGGTGAAGTTGGATCAGAAGAAGGATTTAGAGTCTGGAAGTGAAACCAGTTCCACCTGAAGCTCCATCATGGAATCGATGTGCATGTGGAACAGAGACAGCGGCTGTTCGTCAATCGCAGCCCGTTTGCGTTCTTGTGTACTTTTGAAACGTCATCAGAAGAGACAGACCATACAGATTTTTTAGGGCCGATATATATATCGATATTTTCTCATCAGCCGATGGCTGATGCAACAAGCCGATATTTGGAGCAGATACTGGATTTGACTCCCAAACTAATACAATGAAAAGTAACTTTACAACTCTTTTAATATAAAAATGAACAAAGCGCTTCAAATAAATATGTATGTTAAAAAAACACAGTGCACTTTTAAAAAAAATTAAATAGAAACATTAAACTTGTAATAAATATATATCGGCACATTTAAAGACACACAAAGTAAGAAATCAAGAAGGAGGCAAACACTGTTACACACTAGGGCTGTGTTAAACGTAACTTTTAGACCTTAAAAATCTGCGTTTCTGACTCGTTTTGATGTCACACCAACATTCATTATGCGCATTTTCGAGCTGTCAGAGCCCAGAGGTGTCCCGGGGCTCAGAAACAGCACTATGAAAGATTCCCATCCAGGACGCGACCGTGACGTTGCAGCCGACTATTGGTTGCAGCACCGCGTCACTCACTAGCAACCGGATGTAAACCAGGTATCAACATCGCGGGTGTTTTGAATGCGCATCATGTCGAATTCGGTAAAGAAACGCAAGGAAACATCACCGGAGGAAGAGAGGAAAAGAAAGAGAGGAAGGGACAGAACAAGAGTCAAGATAAGACTGTCTTTTACTGGCTGGAGTGAGCTTAGAGTACAGGTACGAACAAGATGGATGCTAGTTTAGCCGCCGATAGGGGGCGCGTCACTGAGAAAACTGCTAAAAGTTCCGTTGTGTGTCTTTAAGTGTGACAAACATGCAAAAAAGTAAGAAATCAAGAAGGAGGCAAACACTGTTACACACAGGTGTGTATATATATATATATATATATATATATATATATATATATATATATATATATATATATATATGTATACACACACACACACTGCTGGTTAAAAGTTTGGGATCACATTCCCATTAAATCCAACAGGACCGTGATCCCAAACTTGACAAAAATAATCAGTAAAACTTTTTTGAAAATCATGACAATGATTTCTGATTGTTTATCAACAGAAATATTACAAACAAAAACACAGTATAAAACAAGCATGATGGGGCTTCTAAATGGAAATGCTAAGCAACACTTTGAGACAATCACTGCAATCAGGTGATTTCTGTAATGCTCAATGACGCCTCTGCACCTGTTGACAGGTATGTTGGTCCTCTATTCATGAGCAAAGTGCCCTAATTTCTGTGGGACAGTTTTTTTTGTTGTTAAATTATTCTTTTTAACCATAACTCAAAAACAATATTTTATTTCACTAAATTATAATTTGTTGATTTCTTTTGTTGTTTTTCCTTCTTATCTGAATAAATATTGTGAAATTATCAATGTGAGATAGACTTTCCCATGATAAAGTGCTGCCAGCTATGGACTTTTCACAAACTCCCCGTACACTCTCAAACATAGAGGTACGAGACAGGAACATTTCTGTACCTGTAGGTACATTTTTTTACAAATGTTCTCTCAAAAGTACAATATTGGTCAAAAATGTACCTATATACTATGAAAAAGGGTCCAAAGTGATATAAAGTACAAATTTGTACCATTCCAACACTAAGGGTACCTGCAGCATTGAAAAATGTGTGTAGCTTGTACAATAACTATAAATAGCAGTACTTCTAAACAATATAATTATAGTTATTATATTATGATTTTCATAGTAATCATAGTAATAATTATGTATAATTATATATGTGTTTGGCCGAATATTTCTATAATAATTATTCATTTATTATTAGCATCTTTGATTGTTGTCATAATCTCTATTTCATTGACTTTTATTCATCATTTTTAATTGGTTTAATTGTACTTTATTAACTCATACAGCTTGATAAGGTACAAAAATGGACCATGAAGGTACAGAAATGTCTTTCAGAAAGGAACCCCCCCCCCCCCCCCCGAGACAAGCTTTGGACCCTTTTAAGTACAAACTGGTACCTTTATTTTTGAGTGTGTAGAAGAAGAAACCCTCTACAGAGCTGAGGGGAGTTTAAATGAAGGATGAGGTATTCAGTGTTAAAAATTGTCTAACAAAGATTAAATTCTTTCCTAAAAGCTAAATTAAAGACTTTACAGAGTCAGAGCTAAAAAATAAAAAGAGGTAAAAACTCCTCTAAACACTTAAACGGACATAAAACAGCCCTCTACTCTGACTTGTAAACGTCTTCATCGAACATCCAAAGCTTCGAGTCGTGTTCTTCAGAAACCCAGCAGAGTCCAGATTTTCCTGAATTTAAATCTCCAGTAGTCCTTAAAGGCATCAGCGGTGAGTCTTTGAGCTCCCGGCTCCTTCCACCCATGACGATGATTTAACTTTGCAATAAGAGCCGATTCCCCAAATACATTTCAAGCTGATTTTCACGGGAGGTTGAAATGAACAGTGATGTGAGAGTAATCAACCAGCAGGGAAATGAATAACTTCCTTTCATCACTGCAGTAAAAGCAGGTAATTACAGAGACATTAAACAGTCTGAACCCGAGGGGGACTATGTCTTTACGCAGGACGGCGTGAAACGTCTCGGCATCAGGTTAAGAAGATTATTTGCTTTCACACAAACCCAATGGAGCTCATACCGATCATTCAGAAACACATTCATGTCAACGCTGGCTGCGAGTGGAAAAAGGAGTTTTTCCCAGCTTCATCACAGCCGCTAAATCCTGCATTCACACGCCGAGTTTCAGTCCAGATTACATCACAGCTCAGAGAAAATACTGATGAAGGTTTCAGCTCCTCGTGGCCTCAGGCAACAAAGCCAAAGAGCTGCATCCGACGCGCCTGAACACAACATTTCATTACAACTGAATGCAACATGCTGGACTAAAGAGCACAGATCCCGTCTCAGGGTTCCTGCACGTAACAAGTTCAATTTAAGACTTTTTAAGACCACTTTGAACAGAATTTGATGCCCATTTCACGGCCACGCTGGCAGAAACACAGATTCCTCCACATTTAAAAATATATTGTCAAAATGTAGATTAAACAACAATCAGTACCGATGTTCATTATTGGTAACCGGTTTAAAATGTTCTTCCAAAAGATAAAGATGTTCACACAAACCTCAGGCAGTCAGGTGGCAACTGTGCAAAGACCCGCCCAGATCTCTTCCTGATTGGCTAATATAAAATCTCTTGGAGCGCAAGATAATCTAAAACCTATCGTATCAAATTTAAGACCACAATTGTCAAATTTAAGGACTTTTTAAGGTATTAAAAGCAGATTTGTAAATTTAAGACTTGTAAGACTTTTTAAGACCCCGCAGGAACCCTGCCGTCTTCCTCACACTCCACAGCCAGACATGGAATGCCTCAGGGTGCTGTACTTGGACCAATGCTTTCTGCTGCGTACTTCTATTTTGTAATGTTACAGTGGATTTCCGCTGCTATGCTGATGACACGCAGCTTTACGTACCAGTGAGATTATCATCCCAGTTTCTAAACTAAGTTGATAAACCAGAAAACCACTCATGTCCAGCACACTTTCCCCGTACGGATTACCATCATGTTTGCAGGAAAAAACGACAAAGAAAGAAAAGCCTGAAAAGATGGAACACCTCCTTCCCTATTGGTGAAGAAATGCAGCTCGACCAATGAAACGATTGCATGACAGTGTGATGCATCTGGTTGCCAGAGAGAAGTTGAGGGAGATCGAGCAACAGCAGGTTAAAGTGCTGCCTCCTGGTGGACTGGAGGACTAACATCCTGGACATGCTGGGAACTGGTTTCCTGACTGGAACAAATCATTTCTGCTTTTTTTTCCCCTTTCTTTCTTTTTTTTTTGTTGTAAATATTTGGGTAAAAAAAATTTTACACAAGTTTTCAAAAATCAACTATTTACATTTGGAAGTTATAGCGAAGGTTCATTTAACATGTTTTCATTCGGGATGTTCAATATTGGCTTTTTTTTTTAAACAGATATCCAATATGCCGATATTGTCCAACTGATCCCCAATTTTAACTGATACCGATCTATTGTATCTCATATTTTTAGAATTAGCTACAACTTTATTCTTCCCCGAGAGCAAAGATCCCAAAATATCCTTAACTCAGCCAGAGGAGTTCATGTTGGACTCTGGCTGCCAGATATCAGATACTAGCAAGTGTTAGATACTACCATATATCAGATACTAGCAGGTATTAGATACTAACATATATCAGATACTAGCAGGTATTAGATACTACCATGTATCAGGTACTAGCAGGTATTAGATACTACCATATATCAGATACTAGCATGTATTACATACTAGCAGGTATTAGATACTACCATGTATCAGATACTAGCAGGTATTAGATACTAGCAGGTATTAGATACTAGCAGGTATTAGATACTACCATACCAGATACTAGCAGGTATTACATACGAGCAGGTATTAGATACTACCATATATCAGATACTAGCAGGTATTAGATACTGCCATATATCAGATACTAGCAGGTATTACATACGAGCAGGTATTAGATACTACCATACCAGATACTAGCAGGTATTACATACGAGCAGGTATTAGATACTACCATATATCAGATACTAGCAGGTATTAGATACTGCCATATATCAGATACTAGCAGGTATTACAGTGTGTTCAGACCAAGCGCGATTTGGGCGTCAAAAACGCGCCCGACGCCCAAAGTTGGACGCCGTGTCATTAAAAGTCAGACGCCTGTTTCCCGGCGTCTTGACGCTCTGACGCGCGGCGAGAGATGTCCAGTCAAGCAGCGCTCGCCGCGCCGTGGGAGGAGCCTCTCCTTTCTCTTTTTCCTTTCACCGTCTGTCTGCACCATGGCAGGTGCAGGAGAGAGAGCGGCTCGGCTTAATGTGATAAATAAAGCAGGGAACGTGATCGTCGGACATCTCTGCTCTGTGTCCGGTCCACCAAATGATTCCAGGTGTTCTGACTGTGATGAGCTTCATCATTTACTTCAGGAGCTGCTGGCGAGCGGCACTTTTAGTCGTCTGATCCGGCCCAGTTTAACGTCCCGCTGTCCCGATGCGGGGCAGCATTATCAGCCCAGTACATCCCATCAGGACAGCAGGTCATCAAACCACCGTTCAGAAACCGGGACCGGACACAGATCACAGTTTATCCTCCTCTGTGTTCAGACAGAGAGGAGATTCCCCTGGTTTTTCTGTGTGTTTCCTCTCCTGTCAGAAAAAGTGTGTCTGTGTCATGACTCGCTCTGATTGGTCGACGCCCCCGCGTCAAGACGCCAAAGTTCAGATTTTCCAACTCCGGCGTCTGACGCCCTTGACGCGCAAACGCTGAACATCTCAAAACTCGACGCGCTAATGCCCTAGACGCGCCGCGCCCGACGCGCGAAACGCGCCGCAAGAAAGGCCGACGCTCCTCGACGCGCGTCGACCATTGACTTTGCATGTAAACCTGACGCCCTTGACGCCCAAATCGCGCTTGGTCTGAACACACTGTTAGAGACTACCATATATCAGATACTAGCAGGTATTAGATACTACCATATATCAGATACTAGCAGGTATTAGATACTACCATATATCAGATACTAGCAGGTATTAGCTAACATGTGTCTAATTCTAATGTTTCTAACAACTTGGTAACTAGGGCTGGGACGATTCGTTGACGTAACCGATTACGTCGACACAAAATATGCGTACCGATGCGACTTCAGACTAAAACAAAGATGGCGGCGCGATCTCCGCGAGTGGCTCTTCTAAGTTTCCAAAGTGTAAGACAGTGAAGGCCCACACTCGTTTATCGAAGGTATAACTATATATTAGGGATGGCGAATCCGAAGCCTAATGAGACATGAGACAACTTCCGTGAGATGGACGCCATGTCTTCAGACACGTCAGGCCTGTTTGAGACGGTCAGCATGAAGCACGAGCTCCATCTGCTGGCCGTGGGTGGAACTGCAGCTGATGCAGGGAGCTGTCTCGTCTCTGACTGAATATAATTAAAGTCACGTTCTCAACCTCATGTTCGTGTTTCATCTGTTGGTTATAGTATTGTGTAGTCACTGCTGGGATAAATAAAGCATTTTTAATTTAATTTCCAAGTGATTGGCACCCGTATTAAGCATTAACAGAATGAAGATGAAGATGCACTTTTTCTGGAAGCTAGACCCATGTTCAATATAGATGTTCAACTCTGAATGTTTACTTATCTTCATTATCTTTTGTTGGAAAATAATATCTGTCTTAGCTTAAATCCTCCAAGTTTACATGATCATATTATTTCAATAATGACTTTATTATTATTATTTTCATGTAAATAAAAAGGAAATTAAAAGCCTGTTTTTCAGTCCGCTGTGTTTTCAACATAAATTTTACATTCTGTTGGTTCATGAAAAAGTCCATGACAGGCTGCTGCTCACACTACGCCTTTTTATTCATGCTCTTTTTTACATTTTAGATATCTATATCAGCATATATAAATTGCTGTCTGTCAATTTATGAGATAATGTTCGATAATCGAATCGAATCGAGCTGAAAGACAATGAAACTTAAATATATTTTCACATAAACAAACACATAAGTTCATAAATTACGTTCTGGCATAGCGCTGTTTGTTGCATCATCACAAGTTACGGCTGTTTTCAGCAGCTTCGAAGTGATTTATGTCTTTCGCAGCAGCGAAAACCGAAAATGCACTTTTGGGTCATTTTTGGCCAGGATAACAGGGACTTTTATACATGGTGGCCCAATTTGATCGGTGCGGATCTCCTAGATAAAAATATAGTAATAATAGAACGAGATTTACAAACGAAATCTTGCAATATTTTGTTGGTAGAGATATCGGTATGACAAAAACCGATTGCGATATTTTCCGATATCAGATTTCAATGCCGATATCGGATGATACTATCAGACATTACTAGTTTCTCACAGAAAAATCTCACTTTTCTACTCAGATTTGACCTTTGTGTGATAAGTCCTCTGTGTTAACAGCCTACAAGATGTAAATATCGTCTGATGAAAAACACTTCTCTCACGTATAGTTTCTTGGAGATAAGACAGCAACGATATGAAAGAATAACTAAAATCACATATAGTTTTGAGAAGAATAAAACCAAACAAGGCAGGTAAACCGGTTTACATCTGAAATATAAAAACAGCCCATGATTTCCAGAACCCAGAGGGTCAAAGCTGGAGATGGAGCTGCACGGTTGCCTCCTTTTGACTGTTTAATTTCATAGTAAAATATGAATGTGATATTCTTTCCAATTTACTGAAATGTAAGCGAGTTTGGCTTCAACTACAGAGACAAACAGCTCGAATTTGGCTCTCCCCGTTTCAGCGTTCTCAGCTCTGTATTAATTCAGTGTTTCTCAACTTCCCGTTGTGACAGATACTAATAATTAGCAGTAAACTCAAACAGCAGAGAAGATCAGAACGTCCCTGTCCTCGATCTCTGCTGCAGTCGTAGAGTCTGTCCTGATGTCCAGTCCTGTCCACCTCCAGTCTCCCCGTCTCCTCACAATCAGCACCGAGCTGCTGGCTCTGATTTTCAGCCTCCACTTCAGAAAACACTCCAGCTCCACCAATCAGAGGCCGTGAAACACCTGAGGGAAGATGTTGGGAGCATGTCGTCCAGAAACAACCGCCTCCGACCTTCATCGGCAGAGATTTTCCTCCTCATCTGTTTAACAGGTTTAAATGATCAGGTTTCCTCAAAGACGTCCACGAACTGAATGGATTATTAGTGGTGGAACATGAACACCGGAGAGTTGGCTGATAAATTAAACTGATTTCAGCTTCTTGATGCCGTTGAACAGATTAAACCTGAAACTGAGGAGAAAAGCTGAGTGGCAGCTGATCAAACAGAAATCTGTGGTGGCAGCGCTCCACACAGTTTAAACACTAATCACTAATTAAAACTCTACAGCAGTTTTTTTATGACTAAAAAATCATTAAATTTCCCTTTTTATTACATTTTGTACATTTTAGAGACAAACTGGAGAATTTCTGACACATTTTTCCTTATAAAGAGCAAACTTTCTAAATTAATGAACATAGATTTGACTTATTTTATTGTCTGAAATCTAGTTAGAAATTGTGTTGCTCATTGACTCAAAGATACTCATGTACAGTAATGTAGTCATTAGGGATGTTTTTATTGAAACCCGGGGGTTGATACTTCAATTCCAGCCATACAAAATATTGAATGCAATACTTTTTGAAGAATGGAGGTTCAGATAAAGAAACATGCAAATTGTTTTCCCCTCTGAGAATTTTAGGCAATGAAATTATGTAAAAGCAGCCAGATTCTAGCTTCTGTATCACATGATGGTGGTAGCCTATCAGATTCTAGCTTCTGTATCACATGAGGGTGGTAGCCTATCAGATTCTAGCTTCTATATCACATGATGGTGGTAGCCTATCAGATTCTAGCTTCTGTATCACATGAGGGTGGTAGCCTATCAGATTCTAGCTTCTATATCACATGATGGTGGTAGCCTATCAGATTCTAGCTTCTGTGACACATGATGGTGGTAGCCTATCAGATCCTAGCTTCTGTGTCACATGATGGTGGTAGCCTATCAGATTCTAGCTTCCGCATCACATGATGGTGGTAGCCTATCAGATTCTAGCTTCTGTATCACATGATGGTGGTAGCCTATCAGATTCTAGCTTCTGTATCACATGATGGTGGTAGCCTATCAGATTCTAGCTTCTGTATCACATGATGGTGGTAGCCTATCAGATTCTAGCTTCTGTATCACATGATGGTGGTAGCCTATCAGATTCTAGCTTCTGTATCACATGATGGTGGTAGCCTATCAGATTCTAGCTTCTGTGTCACATGATGGTGGTAGCCTATCAGATTCTAGCTTCTGTGTCACATGATGGTGAAAGCCTATCAGATTCTAGCTTCTGTATCACATGATGGTGGTAGCCTATCAGATTCTGGCTTCTGTGTCACATGATGGTGGTAGCCTATCAGATTCTAGCTTCTGTATCACATGATGGTGGTAGCCTATCAGATTCTAGCTTCTGTATCACATGATGGTGGTAGCCTATCAGATTCTAGCTTCTGTGTCACATGATGGTGGTAGCCTATCAGATTCTAGCTTCTGTATCACATGATGGTGGTAGCCTATCAGATCCTAGCTTCTGTTTCACATGATGGTGGTAGCCTATCAGATCCAAGCTTCTGTATCACATGATGGTGGTAGCCTATCAGATCCAAGCTTCTGTATCACATGATGGTGGTAGCCTATCAGATTCTAGCTTCTGTATCACATGATGGTGGTAGCCTATCAGATTCTAGCTTCTGTATCACATGATGGTGGTAGCCTATCAGATTCTAGCTTCTGTAACACATGATGGTTGTAGCCTATCAGATTTTAGCTTCTGTATCACATGATGGTGGTAGCCTATCAGATTCTAGCTTCTGTATCACATGATGGTGGTAGCCTATCAGATTGTAGCTTCTGTATCACATGATGGTGGTAGCCTATCAGATTCTAGCTTCTGTACCACATGATGGTGGTAGCCTATCAGATTCTAGCTTCTGTATCACATGATGGTGGTAGCCTATCAGATTCTAGCTTCTGCATCACACGATGGTGGTAGCCTATCAGATTCTAGCTTCCGTATCAAATGATGGTGGTAGCCTATCAGATTCTAGCTTCCGTATCACATGATGGTGGTAGCCTATCAAATTCTAGCTTCTGTATCACACGATGGTGGTAGCCTATCAGATTCTAGCTTCTATATCACACGATGGTGGTAGCCTATCAGAGTTTAGCTTCTGCATCACACGATGGTGGTAGCCTATCAGATTCTAGCTTCTGCATCACACGATGGTGGTAGCCTATCAGATTCTAGCTTCTGTATCACATGATGGTGGTAGCCTATCAGATTCTAGCTTCTGTAACACATGATGGTGGTAGCCTATCAGATTCTAGCTTCTGTGTCACATGATGGTGGTAGCCTATCAGATTCTAGCTTCTGTATCACATGATGGTGGTAGCCGATCAGATTCTAGCTTCTGCATCACACGATGGTGGTAGCCTATCAGATTCTAGCTTCTGTATCACATGATGGTGGTAGCCGATCAGATTCTAGCTTCTGCATCACACGATGGTGGTAGCCTATCAGATATCATGATGATGCTGATACTGCTTTTTATAATGTTTTGGTATTATTCAGTACTTTCATGCTGGTTACTGTAAATTATGTTTAAGTAAATTTATAACATTACTATTACATTTAAACTTTTTCCACTGAATAAATTTGAATAATCATAAAGGAAGTGGGGGGCTCGCTATCCGCCGACTTTCATATAATTGAGTTCACCGGCGCCTGAAAAAAATGGTCCATAAAAGTCCACAAAAACTTGTCAATATTCCTCCATACTGCTAATCCAATGTAATCCAAGTGTCCTGAGTGGGTAGCATTCAGAATTTACTGGAAACCACATCATGTAGCAGATTTTTAGAGACTAAACAGTAGAACATCATACTTCCTACATGCGTGTTCACGACACGACGGAAGCGGCAGACGAGATTGCACGTTCTTTTTCTTTCTTTCTTTTAAATTAATAGCCAACCTACATCGGGGAAGTACAGTGTTCTTCTGTTTAAGCTATTTATTGACAAGTTTTTGTGGACTTTTATGGACCTTTTTGTTTTGAGCGCTGGTGTCCTCCATTATATGAAAGTCGGCGAAAACAACCCCCCCCGGATCTCCAGCTGCATTTGAGATATTAAAAAAGTGCTGCAGAGTCTTGCTCAGCATGAGGGTGAGTAGAAAATGAAGGCTCATCATTCTGTGGGTGTACTATCCCTTTAAAGGCGCAGAAAGAGGTCAAGTTTAAAACCCCTGATGTCAGAGCAGCAGCCACTTTCACAGATAAAGAAATTAGCGTTGATGCAGCTTTTCTTCCAGTGACTCATCCTCTCATTCTTCCCTCATTAGCACCTCTGTTCAAACGCTCCTTCTTCAGGCTGAAAATCCCACTTTCACACCTCAGTAAGCAAAACGTCGGCAGCGAGAGAGCTGCGGCGTTTTATCTTTCTGCTTGCTGTTGTAAATGTGAACGGGTCCTCCAGGTAATGCTCGGTGGGAGCAGGAGCAGCTTCGTCTTGTTTCGCTGCTCTCTTCACTGCAGAGCGCCGTTATGTAACATCTCCAGCCGGTCCTCAGCTTTCCTTCAGGACCCATCCGATCCAGGATGCTCAAGGCTGGAAGCCATTGTCCTGGAGAAAGGTGAAATTCTTGCTGGCTGGGAGCAGCAGGAGGCTCTGTCCTGAAATAACTCGGGGTCATCGTTTTGAGCATTTCCTGCTTTTGTCCTGAGCAGAACCGCTGTCCACCCACACCAGCTGAACAATGCAGCTACAGATCTGAAATGCTGAAATCCAGAAGACGTTTGTCCACTTGGCTCTGAAGCAGGGAGGCGGTGAGAGGGCGTTTAACCGGTGATCAGGTTCAAAGTTTAACAGGTCTGATGCCAAATGTTAAGAGGTTTCTACTTAGAAAAAAAGGTTCAAGAAAGAAAGAAACAAAACCAGGAGTCGTATCAAGAGTGTCGGCCATGTTTTCGTCCTGAATAAAAAGCCTAAAAGGACTGAAATGATGAAGAATCTTACAGAAAAGCTCCTTCAATTTTTTTTTAAAACAAACAAAAGAATATATTTTAAAAAGTAACAATAAATAAAAATTTACAAAATTATAATTCAACGATCTAAAATATTGCTTTTGAACTGCAGCAAAAAGAATCATAAAAAAAAACCCAAATACATCTGTCCCAGACAAATTAAAGCAGCTTGCTCATGAATGGTGGACCAAAATACCTGTCAGCAGGTGCAGACGTCTGATTGGACGACGACAGAAAACACCTGATTGCAGTGATTGCCTCAAAGTGTTGCTCAACAAAATTTCACAACCAATAGAAGTTTAGTTCAGGATCCCATCATGCTTGTTCACTTGTTTTATTTTTTTGTTTTAATATTTCTGTTGACCCACAATTTAAAATCAATACAGACATTTACTTGTTATGGTGTTGCTAAATAGTGACATCATCAAAGCCGCAGCAGTAAAAATGTCTGTAAATGAGGACGAATCACCACAAAAAATGCCACTTCGAGCTCACAGGGGGATCCGACTAATGTTTCACAACAAAATATTGGTGAAATGAAGGAGTTTGTGGCAGATAATGCCTTATTTAGAGGCTGCCCCATCTGGAGTGGATCTGAAAAAATTATATCTCACGAAGGAATTTAAGTTGCACCAAAACTGTCTGGGTGAATAATGAACGTATTTCATGCTAGAAAATAGATCCAGATTGAAAAAAACGAACTTCCCCTTTAATATACGGCTCTGAAGCGATATTGTGTCTTTATTGCAATACTTTACCTAATTTTTATTTTTCATTAAAACTAAAGCGAATTTACAAGTTTGGTGTCAAGTCTTTGCAAAAGGAGGCTTCTTTCCTTCATTTCTTTTTTCTAAACCATCATGCCAATAAAAACATTCTTCCATCAGCTACTGGGTTGATTGCATGAAACCAAACAGAGCGAAAGTTTCATGATTAAAGCGTCTCACGTGTCGGAAATTCGTAGATTTTATTTAGAGCTCTTGATCCACCATCTTGCAGACAACTCGGGGTTAGACTTCAGAAACAAAATGAGCTCCAGCTTGAGCAGATACATCCTGATTATCCTCATCTTCGTCTTCTGAAGCAGTTCTTACAGAAACAACGTTCTCCCTTCACCATCACTGACAGGAGATCTCAGCAAGGCCAAAACACGAAATCACATCTGTGAAAATGATCCCAAAATGAGCCTCCACACCTATAAAAGTGACCCCAAAACAAACAACAAGGCCAATAAATGAAAAAAGAAACTTTTTTTTTTTTTTACAAGAAACATACCAACCACCATCTGCCAAGCACAGGCCACCGGACCCCGGATCTTTCCAGACCAGCAACAGAGTCAGAAATATGATTTAGATCCTTAAAAGCACGAGTTCAACTATATAAACACACTATGTTATTTCAGAAAGAGGAGCAAACAAAAAATAAACAATGACTGTCAGCTAAATTCCCCGTTTCACATTACAGTGATTATAATTAATTCAAAAGAAATTAACAGCATTATTATTCATTTAATGTAGGAAATAGAGCTTCTACGCTACGTTATTTACCACTGAGGAGTCTAATGTACAATAAAGTCCTTTCATTTACTAATGTTTAACAAAAACGATTTTTAAAAATAGGTAAAAATAACTGTCAACTTATAATATCTAAATATTTCTGTCCGAAACAAACTAATCTATCATCATGTTTAAGGTAACAGTCATGTAACGGGATAAAAACCCTCTTCCGGGGAAACAGAAGTCGGCCTGAAACCAGACACGTACACCATATTTGCCAAAAGTATTTGCTCACCATCCAAATGATGGAATCAGGTGTTCCATCACTTCCATGTGCGCAGGTGTATAAATGAAGCAGCTCGGCATGCAGACTGTTTCTACAAACATCTGTGAAAGAACGGGTCTTCATGTGGCCTTCAGATCAGCTAAAGAACAGTGACAGAGAGCTTCATGGAGTGGGTTTCCATGGCGACCAGCTGCATCCATCCATACATCACCAAGTGCAATGCCAAGCGTGGATGCAGTGGTGGAAAGGCCCCTTTACACTCGACGCAGCAGACGGATACGCAGACGGACGGATAGTTTCGTTAGTCGTCTGCATCGGTTACGAACATAATTCGGTGTGTTTTTTTAGGGGCTTGTGTTTCCGTCACTCGACGCAGAAGACAGAGCAATACCACCAAAAACCGCGGTGTCCAGCTGTGTTGAGCTGTGGAGCTGATATGCAGGAACAAACCAGAGAAGAAGAACAGGAACCGGAAAAATAACACAAAAACCTATACAGTATCAAATAGTCCTGAGAAAGAAGACGCCAAACAAATGGAGAACATCTGCAGACATGGCTGGAGCTTTTGAGGAGAGGCTGTGAGTGTGTCCGAAAATACACTCATATCTATGTTACCGAGCCCTGCGGTGTAAACTGACATCATAACAGTGAAATTAACTATGAACTCAGCACAGCTGCCTCATGGACAAACTGATATATGCACCACTGAAACAAAGAAGACGCATTAAAGTATGAAAATGGCGACGCATGGCAGCGCAGGAAACGGATGTTGCCATTTGCGTACGCAAGGGAGCATAAATGGGCCTTAAAGCAGCAGTGGAGGCGTTCTCTGGAGGACCAATCACGCTTCTCCATCTGAAAATCTGATGGAGGAGTCTGGGTTTGGTGGTTGCCAGGACAACAGTACTTGTCTGACTGCATTGTGCCAAGTGTAAAGTTTGGTGGAGGGGGGATTATGGTGTGGGGGTGTTTTTCAGGAGCTGGGCTTGGCCCCTTAGTTCCAGTGAAAGGAACTCTGAATGCTTCATCATACCAAGACATTCTGGACAATTCCATGCTCCCAACTTTGTGGGACCAGTTTGGAGCTGGCCCCTTCCTCTTCCAACATGACTGTGCACCAGTGCACAAAGCAGGTCCAGAAAGACCTGGATGCAGTCTGGTGTGGAGGAACTGGACTGGCCTGCACAGAAGATGAAGCTGTTCTAGCTGCAAAGGTGGACCAACGTCATCCTGAACCCTCTGGATCAGGAATGGATGTCACTGAAACTCATATGTGAGTCACGGCAGATGAGACAATTTGGCAGTATAGATGGGTTTCCTGTTTACAAACATTGGCAGTTGCGCGCGCAACCAGGGGGCAAAAAGCCTGTGTTTTGTCTTGGAGTCTACGGCCAAACACGCACTCATATCATTCATAAAAATGTAAAGTAACCCGACGAAACAAACAGAGATCGTTGTGTTTTAAACTATATTGAATAAATCTGTATTTTGATGACGAATAACAAAATACCGACGCTGCGTTGCTGTGTTATATTTCTATCACGATTACACTAACTTGGTAAGGGAGTCATCACCCGGAAACGGCATTTTTCTTGTTAAAACATGGATATTATTCGTGTTGGACCTCATTTGAAATTTGCCTGAAAAACCTGAGTTAGAAAGCGGCTTAAACTTTCGTTTAGACTCTTTGTTCAAACCAAAAGAGGCCACAACAATCTGCAGCCTGCAGCAGGTTCAGTTCAGCTCTGGTGTCGTCCTCACCTCCTCCACACAGGAGCAACTTTCACTAGTTTGGGATTAAACCAGGCAAAGACGACATCATCATTACGTTTGGAAAGGAGCTGATTCCAGCTGTTAGGGACTAACACGCATTGCTGTCGGTAAGTTTCGCTGCTTGTGTAACGTTCTGCTTTATTGTGGATGAGATCGTGGTGGACAGTAGACAGACTAGCTAACTGCTAGCAAGCTAACGGTATAAACTCAAACGCCATCTGATTTACGACCCCCGTACTTCGTACTAAATCTCCGGGATGCGTTGTTATGTCACGTGAACGTTCGTAAACGGCTCCACCATCAGTTTCTTCTTCTTTTTTAGCTGCCTAAGCAGCAGAGGACGGCTGTCACACACAGTGTTTACAGTTTATGTCATGCAGCCGATCGCGGCGGTGATGCTGCTATTACAGTCTTCCCACTAGAATACGGGAAGATTTTCTGCCTCCGCCGTGGTTTAATCCTACATGTGACCATGGTGAAAGACTAAATAAATCATAGTCTGAACCGGAATATCTGGGAGGGTTTTCTGAAGATCAGTCACGCCTACTGTCCTATTTTCACCATTTTCAACTGTTCACATGCATTAATGTTTTGATTTTTGCAACCGAACAAATACCAGGACTCAAACATTATATTTCCCCGACACTTTCACGTCATATCTGGACCTAATCTGCATTAAAAGTCGAGTTTTGTACGTAAAACACACGTCTTCTCATAGTTCAGTAATGCTTTTCCTCTGTTTTCTTGCCCCTTGGTTGCGTGCGCATCCTATCTGTGACGTTGCTCAGAAACCATCTATAGTGTATATTTCTACACTTCAGCCGGTTGAAATGAACCAGACGTCAACATTCAGGTCATCATCTTCAACTCTTCCTCCCCATGATGCTCATCAATCAGGATGTGATTGGCTGTTGTTCTTTTTACATCAGAATCTCACTCAAGTACAAAACAAAATCAGTTATAACAACATGAGAATGATGTTTCTGTTGCATGCTGGGAGTCCTTTTGTTCGGGAGAGGGACCAGGAGGACCAGGTCCACCTTCCCACTGTCATTATTTAAGATAATTAAACTGACGATTTGTTTGTTTGTATTCTTAAATCTCTGATTCTGGTGTTTTCTTGTTTTTAAAGTCCTGGACGCCTCCTGATGCCAACAGGGTGGTAACAGGATATAATTCTGCAGCAGACTGGTGCATCAGTTGCGTAAACTGGTTCAGTTTGTACTCCATTTAATTACAGACTCTTTACAAATTCTCTGGTAATTGAGGCGGATGAGTTACTCTGAAAAGCTTCGGTTGGCGCCGTGATGCAGCTCAGAGGCAAATATGAGCATTCACACAGAATTCATTAGAGCCCCAGATTTTTAACACTGAGCAAATATTTGCATTTGTAAAGAAACGTGTGACAGATGTTGATCAATAACGTCAATCAAGACAACTCTGTGGCTGTGGAAACCAGTTACAGGCTGTTACAAGCTCCAGTTTAGAGAGAAGTAACCATTCTATCTGTGATTCTACCAGATGTTTACTTTGCTGAGGAAAGAGCCAAAGACTTTAATGCTATTAAAGTAAACTAAATCAAATCGTTTGAAAGCAACAAAGTTCATTCAAAGACAGTCAAAGCTGTCACAAAGACTCAAAGAGAGAAAAATCTGAGTACAAAGGGACTGAAAACGGATTCAGAATCACCACAATCATAAAAGAGACAGAGGACGATGAAGAAGAGACTCTAATGGCTGCAAACAGACATAAAACAGCAAATATGAAGCGACTCAGACGGCTGCAAAGACACTGGAACTCATCAAAAGGATTCTTTGGAAGCAAATTTAACAGTTTTCACACCTGTAGGTTCACACAGACACAGCTGATGACACCTTTCCCTAAGCCAGAACCTGACATGCCGGTCCGAGACGCCTCCTCCCAGACACGGAGGGGTAATCCAGGTCCTGCAGGGTGTTGGACCATCTATGGAGGGGTAAACCGGATCCTGCAGGGTGTTGGACCATCTATGGAGGGGTAAACCGGATCCTGCAGGGTGTTGGACCATCTACCGAGGGGTAAACCGGATCCTGCAGGGTGTTGGACCATCTATGGAGGGGTAAACTGGATCCTGCAGGATGTTGGACCATCTATGGAGGGGTAAACCGGATCCTGCAGGATGTTGGACCATCTATGGAGGGGTAAACTGGATCCTGCAGGATGTTGGACCATCTATGGAGGGATAAACCGGATCCTGCAGGGTGTTGGACCATCTATGGAGGGGTAAACTGGATCCTGCAGGATGTTGGACCATCTATGGAGGGGTAAACCGGATCCTGCAGGGTGTTGGACCATCTATGGAGGGGTAAACTGGATCCTGCAGGATGTTGGACCATCTATGGAGGGATAAACCGGATCCTGCAGGATGTGTTGGACCATCTATGGAGGGGTAAACTGGATCCTGCAGGATGTTGGACCATCTATGGAGGGGTAAACTGGATCCTGCAGGATGTTGGACCATCTATGGAGGGATAAACCGGATCCTGCAGGATGTGTTGGACCATCTATGGAGGGATAAACCGGATCCTGCAGGGTGTTGGACCATCTATGGAGGGGTAAACTGGACCCTGCAGGATGTGTTGGACCATCTAAGGAAGGGTAATCCGGATCCTGCAGGGTGTGTTGGACCATCTATGGAGGGGTAAACCGGATCCTGCAGGATGTTGGACCATCTATGGAGGGGTAAACCGGATCCTGTAGGATGTTGGACCATCTATGGAGGGGTAAACCGGATCCTGTAGGATGTTGGACCATCTATGGAGGGGTAAACCGGATCCTGTAGGATGTTGGACCATCTATGGAGGGGTAAACCGGATCCTGCAGGATGTTGGACCATCTATGGAGGGGTAAACCGGATCCTGCAGGATGTTGGACCATCTATGGAGGGGTAAACCGGATCCTGTAGGATGTTGGACCATCTATGGAGGGGTAAACCGGATCCTGCAGGATGTTGGACCATCTATGGAGGGGTAAACCGGATCCTGTAGGATGTTGGACCATCTATGGAGGGGTAAACCGGATCCTGTAGGATGTTGGACCATCTATGGAGGGGTAAACCGGATCCTGTAGGATGTTGGACCATCTACGGAGGGGTAAACCGGATCCTGTAGGATGTTGGACCATCTATGGAGGGGTAAACCGGATCCTGTAGGATGTTGGACCATCTATGGAGGGGTAAACCGGATCCTGCAGGGTGTTGGACCATCTACGGAGGGGTAAACCGGATCCTGCAGGGTGTTGGACCATCTACGGAGGGGTAAACCGGATCCTGCAGGGTGTTGGACCATCTATGGAGGGGTAAACCGGATCCTGCAGGGTGTTGGACCATCTATGGAGGGGTAAACCGGATCCTGCAGGGTGTTGGACCATCTACGGGGGGTAAACCGGATCCTGCAGGATGTTGGACCATCTATGGAGGGGTAAACCGGATCCTGCAGGGTGTTGGACCATCTATGGAGGGGTAAACCGGATCCTGCAGGATGTTGGACCATCTATGGAGGGGTAAACCGGATCCTGCAGGGTGTTGGACCATCTATGGAGGGGTAAACCGGATCCTGCAGGGTGTTGGACCATCTATGGGGGGGTAAACTGGATTCTGCAGGGTGTTAGACCATCTATGGAGGGGTAAACCGGATCCTGCAAGGTGTTGGACCATCTATGGGGGGGGTAAACCTGATCCTGCAGGATGTTGGACCATCTATGGGGGGGTAAACTGGATTCTGCAGGGTGTTAGACCATCTATGGAGGGGTAAACCGGATCCTGCAGGGTGTTGGACCATCTATGGGGGGGTAAACCTGATCCTGCAGGATGTTGGACCATCTATGGAGGGGTGAACCGGATCCTGCAGGGTGTTGGACCATCTACGGAGGGGTAATCCGGATCCTGCAGGGTGTTGGACCATCTATGGAGGGGTAAACCTGATCCTGCAGGATGTTGGACCATCTATGGAGGGGTGAACCGGATCCTGCAGGGTGTTGGACCATCTATGGAGGGGTGAACCGGATCCTGCAGGGTGTTGGACCATCTATGGAGGGGTGAACCGGATCCTGCAGGGTGTTGGACCATCTATGGAGGGGTAAACCTGATCCTGCAGGGTGTTGGACCATCTACGGGGGGGGGGGGGGGGGGGGTAAACCGGATCCTGCAGGGTGTTGGACCATCTACGGAGGGGGTAAACCGGATCCTGCAGGGTGTTGGACCATCTACGGGGGGGGTAAACCGGATCCTGCAGGATGTGTTGGACCATCTACGGGGGGGGGGTAAACCGGATCCTGCAGGGTGTTGGACCATCTACGGGGGGGGGGTAAACACTCTCTGGTCTGCTTACTTCCATCTTCGTTCCATTAATGCCCCCCCCCCCATCCTGGTCCACAGCCTCATCACCCCCCTTTCCACTACCGTACCTCACTCCTCTTTGGTCTCCCTCACAAACTCCTCCATAAACTCCAACTGGTCCAGAACTCAGCAGCCCGCATCATGACCAGAACCCCCCTCCTTCCACCACATCACCCCGTTCTCCAGCAGCTCCACCGGCTCCCGGTCAAATTCAGATCCTCCTTCATACTTTTAAATCCATCCACAAACTCCCTCCCCCACCTGCCTGACCTCATCCATGTAGCCATTCCCTCCTGCTCTCTCAGGTCCTCCCCCCCGCCTCAGCTCCACAGGGAGCAGATCTCTGGAAGTCTGCCTCCAGACCTCAGAGACACCGACAGCTTCTTCTTTTCAAATCCAGACTCACCTGTTTAAATCTGTAACACCATCTGCTCACGTTCTTATTGCTTTAATTATTATTGTTGCCTTTTATTGTATTTTCTGTGTTTTCTTGTTATGTAACGCGTTCTAGATGCTATGAAATAAAACGTATTATAATAATTATTATTATTACCTGTCGTCTGCAGTCCCATCAAACTTTTCCACTGGCCTTTACTGATTTCTGCTGGTCTCTTCTGGTCTTTCCTGGTCTGGTTTTGGTGCGCTCTTCAGGGTTTGACTGGCTGGTGTTGGTCTGGTTCCGGCTCTTCTTTCTGGTTCTGGTCTAGCGTGAGGCCTGGAGAGATGTTGCTGATGGAAGAGACGTGCGGTTGTAGGAGCAGGACGAGACGCTGGAGTATTTCCTGTGCTTGTAGTAGAGTCCACAGCTGTTTCAGTCTGAACGCTGCAGTATTTTCTGTAGTATTACTGTAGTTAACGTGTAGTAATCCTGCAGGGGAGTTCTCGGACTTTCAGACTGTATTCTGGGAGTTGCCCTGCCCATCCTGTAGAAAGGGAGGAAAAGGGAAGGAAGAGCGGGAGGAAGGTGGGTGGGAGGTGGAGGAGAGGAAAGCCAGGAAATGGAGGAGGGGAGAAGAAGGGAAGGAAAACAGTGAGGAGATGGAGGAGCAGTTTTAGTCGTAGCTGGACCTGATACTGTTGCACAGTTACGACCAGTTCTGGTTCAGACACATAATGTGAGGCTGTAAGCATGGAAACAAGACCGAGTGATGCAAACGTCACCTTCTGCAGAAAATATCACATAGTAAATAAAAAAGAACTTTTTCTAACTTAAGATGAAATGACGAAGTCTCAGCCGGAGGACGGACCTTCAGCTCTGATTAGCAGATAAAGTTTAAGGCCAGACGTCCAGGCAAATGGGGTAAAAAAATGTAACTAACTGGTATCACCATGAAACGTTCCTGGTTTATTCCTCACAGTAGGGCAATCATTTTTTGTATGGCAAGTTTTTTAAATTTTATGTTTAAATATGCAAATTAGGTGTTATATAGCCAAAAATGCGCAAATTTGCATAATCTCTGGGAAAAAAATCTAAACAGTTTCTTTAGAATTTTGTTCACATATTAAAGGAACAGTCCACCCACAGAATAATGTAACTTTATTTTACCACTTACCCTCACGGTGAGCGAGACTCTGGAGCACTTTTTTAATATCTCAAATGCAGCCGGTGATCAGGAAGGCTTCTCGTTTCCACCCAACTTTCATATAATGGAGTTCGCCGGGGTCCGAGCCAAAAAGGTCCATAAAAGTCCACAAAAACTTGTCAATATTCCTCCATACTGCTCATCCAATGTAATCCAAGTGTCCTGAGTGGGTAGCGTCCAGAATTTACTCCAAACGACATCATTTAGTATATTTTTATAGCCTAAACTGAACTACATCTTCCTTCCGCGAAGCGGACATATGCGCGTTCACGAAACTGCGGAAGCCTCTGCGTTCAGAGCCTACTCTGCCGATAATACAAGCGTAGAAGAAGAAATTTGCTGTTTACATTGTGCTAAGAGTGACAGAGCTACAGACAAACCAGGACAAACACAAGAGGGTCCAAGAAGGGTTGGATATTGATTTAAAAGAAAGAAAGAAAGAAAGAAAGAAAGAAAGAAAGAAAGAAAGAAAGAAAGAAAAAGGAGAACGTGCAACCTCATCTGCCGCGGCTTCTGTCGTTTCGTGAATGCGCATCGGCGTGCTCGCAGATGATGCAATGTAGTACTGTTTAGGGTCTAAAATATACTAAATTACATTGTTTCGAGTAAATTCTGGACGCTACCCACTCAGGACACTTGGATCACATTGGATGAGCAGTATGGAGGAATATTGACAAGTTTTTGTGGACTTTTATGGACCTTTTTGGCTCGAACTCCATTATATGAAAGTTGGGGGGAACTAGAAGCCTTCCTGATCACCGGCTGCATTTGAGATTAAAAAAGTGCTCCAGAGTCTTGCTCACCATGAGGGGAAGTGGAAAATCACTGTTTGTGAATAATGGCTCTCACTGTGGTTCTCTGGAGTCCCAAAGCTTTAGAAATGGCTTTGGAACCTTTTCCAGACTGATAATCTCAATGACTTTGTTTCTCATTTGTTTCTGAATTTCTTTGGATGGCAGCATGATGTCTAGCTTTTGAGGATCTTTTGGTCTACTTCACTTTGTCAGGCAGGTCCTATGGGGGATTAACACGCTTCCGTATTCCGAACTTCCGGTTTGAAACAGTTAGACGGCCCACTTCCGGCCCAGTTCAATGTCCCTGCCTTACTTCGTAAATAACGTGAATAAACGCCAACCCTACTTAAATTTTCACGGATTCCAGACTGAAGTGATACTAAGGAGGAAGTGGATCAAAGCGATTCTCCAGAGTGAAGGGCCGAACTTTATGATAAAACAACGTAGCATGTTTGTTTGCAGCCGGTGGGGCACAACACCGGCATGCTAGCATTAGCCAGCTAGCGATTACCGACGTGCTTAACTTTGTGCGTCTTAAAACACACATACATCTGAAAATGGGGTCTGTACCACCCCGTTTCCAGTGGAACAACTGGGAACTGCCAAGAAAGGAGACGCTTTCAGATGCTTGTGTGTTTTCAGCCGCACGAAGTTAGGCACGTCATCAAGCTGGCTAATGCTAACCTGCTAACAATAGTCCGCCAGCTACTACTCTGTTAAACTTTGTAAATCGGATAAACGCCAATGCCAAGTTTTCATTCCAGACTGAAGTGATGCTAAGGAAGAAGTGGATCAAATTGACCGATTCGCCGCGGTGAAGGACCGAACTTTATAATAAAACGACACACGTTTGTTTGTAGCCGGCAGTCTGCACAGTCGTGTTGGCAGGTTAGCATTAGCCAGCTTGATGACGTGCCTAACTTTGTGCGGCTGAAAACACACAAGCATCTGAAAGCGTCTCCTTTCTTGGCAGTTCCCAGTTGTTCCACTGGAAACGGGGGGGTACAGACCAGATTTTCAGATGTTTGTGTGTTTTAAGACGCACAATGTTAAGCACGTCAGTAAACGCTAGCTGGCTAATGCTAGCATGCTGTGAAGTGCCGGTGTTGTGCCCCACCAGCGACAAACAAATGGTGTTTTATTATAAAGTTCGGCCCTTCACCACGGCGAATCGATCGCTTTGATCCAGCTTTTGATCCAGTATCACTTCAGTCTGGAATGAAAACTTAAGTATGTTTGGAGTTTATACGATTTAAACAGTATAACAGAGCAGTCGTTAACATGGCCCGGAAGAGGAAGTGTCCAAATACCGGGAAGTTCCAGTTAGCGTGATAATCCCCTATTAAAGTGATTTCTTGATGGAGAACAGGTGTGGCAGTAATCCGGCCTGGATGTGGATTATAGAAACTGAACTCAGCTTTCCAAAGATGTGATAAACCACAGTTTATGTTTTAACAGTTTTAACAATCACTTTTTCACACAGGGCCATGGAGGTTTGGATCACACCCCCCCCCCCCCCCTTAATAAAAATTTTTTAAAAAAAATTTTCATTTAAAAACTGCATTTTTTGTTTACTTGTGTTATCTTTGTCTCACATTTAAATTTGCTTGATGATCTGAAACATTTAAGTGTGACTAACATGCAAAAAGAAAAAGAAAAAAAAAAGAAATCAGGAAGGAGGTTAACACTTTTTCATACAATTGGTTAAATGTTTCAGTTACAGCAAAAGGTTTGAGCAGTTTTAACCAGAAACTATAAAAGTACTTGCTGGAAATGAAGTGACCATGTCCAAGGCCAGTGCAGTTAAACTGCGCATGGGCGGTGAAGCACACTAACCTAAAAACAGGCAGTAATAAACTGGTGCTCATCTTGCAGAGAAAATCATGTTACGCAGAGAATTTATTCCCTGACTTTTGCTTGTAAGATAGAGCCTCCCTCCTGGCACAATGAACAAAAGGTGTCAGAGCTCATCAACGCTGGAGTGTTTAAATCCATCCTAGAGGCCCAGAAGAGATGCAGCATCTTCAATGTTGTAAACTTTATCTGCAATATGTGTTCTGGCTGCCGTCCCAGCAGAGCCGCTCAGAGGGAGTTTACCTGTTAGACGGAATAACGTCAGCGCTCTGATAAAACAAAGTCAGGAGAGGAGAGCTCCTGGTAAACTGTTAGCTTATGCTAGCATACTGGCAGGCAGCTGGTGGCCTGCTAATTGCTAACAGCATGCTAGCCAGCTGGTCTGTGTGGATCTGACTATAAAACCAAACTGTTTCCGCAGCGTCTCAGCCAGCAGGAGGACATGCTGGAAACAAGAAAATAAGTGAAGAAAAAAGAAAGACTTGACACTGATTAGAAGTACTTCCTGTGACTCACAATTCCTGTTTCCTGTCTCAGTTGCCAAGGAAACGGATGTTTGGCAGGAAAAATCTGAGAAGCTGGACGGTGCTGATAACAGCGAACGCTTTGTACTTGTGTCTTTGTGAGGATCCGATTTGTCTGAAACCTGATTTTAACCAGAAGCCAGGACCGGAAGCGAGGACCGGATGTCCCCACAACGTCTAAAACTCACACAAGTCCCCACAAACACAGCTATACAAGAACACATACACACACACACGTTTGATAATGTGCAGTCATGGTTTGTGGGATGAGACGCTATAAAGTAAAAATATGGTTTTATGGACTGAGTGGAGAGCAGCCTTTTGCTGGGACCTGCAGGAAGGTGGAGTTGGACTCCACCCACGTCCAAGTAGACGACCATGTCCTCTATAAGCGATGTCTATTCACCTCTGACCCTGCACCTTCACACAAACCATTAAAACTGGATGATTCAACCACACTCAAATTTGGGTATGACTACCCCTGGGGATACTTCAAGGCATTCTAAGGGGTACGCAAAATATTTTATTATCTAAGTATGTTTTTTAAAGATTAAAAAATCCCTCAAGAAAATTTAAATAAAGATTTCAATAAACGTAAGTGTACGAAGTTAAGGCTGAATTTAAACTTAGTTTCAAACCATTTCATTAATCTGACAAAAAACTGACTCGTACATACAGGACCAACATGGTTTGACCCATTTCTTATTTATTCATTCATCGTGGGTCCAGGGTTGCTGGAGCCGATCCCAGCTACGATCAGGCAAAAGGTGAAAGGCAGGATGCATTCTGGACAGACCAGCAGTCTGTCGCAGGGCCATATATATATAAATATATATATATATATATACACTACACATATTATCATCTTCATCATGTCTGTACTGCAACATCATCTATATCTATATATATATATATATATATATATATATATGTATGTATATATACACACACATCCTACATGTATATATATATATACCTGTACTGCAGCATCATCTTCATCCTACCTGCACTGCAGTCATCATCTTCATCCTCCCTGCACTGCATCATCTTCTTCATCCTACCTGCACTGCATCATCTTCATCCTACCTGTACTGCAGATCATCTTCATCCTACCTGTACTGCATCATCTTCATCCTACCTGTACTGCATCATCTTCATCCTACCTGTACTGCATCATCTTCATCATCTACCTGTACTGCATCATCTTCATCCTACCTGTACTGCATCATCATCATCATCCTACCTGTACTGCATCATCTTCATCCTACCTGTACTGCATCATCATCATCATCCTACCTGCACAGCATCATCTTCATCCTACCTGCACTGCATCATCATCATCATCCTACCAGCACTGCATCATCTTCATCCTGCCTGTACTGCATCATCATCTTCATCCTACCTGCACTGCAGCATCATCTTCATCCTACCTGAAATGCATCATCATCTTCATCCTACCTGCACAGCATCATCTTCATCCTACCTGTACTGCATCATCTTCATCCTACCTGTACTGAATCATCTTCATCCTACCTGTACTGCATCATCATCATCATCATCCTACCTGTACTGCATCATCATCTTCATCCTACCTGTACTGCATCATCATCTTCATCCTACCTGTACTTCATCATCATCATCATCCTACCTACACTGCAGCATCATCTTCATCCTGCCTGTACTGCATCATCATCATCATCATCCTACCTGTACAGCATTATCATCTTCATCCTACCTGCACTGCATCATCTTCATCCTACCTGTACTGCATCATCTTCATCCTACCTGTACTGCATCATCATCATCCTACCTGTACTGCATCATCATCTTCATCCTACCTGTACTGCATCATCATCATCTTCATCCTACCTGTACTTCATCATCATCATCACCTTCCTACACTGCAGCATCATCTTCATCCTACCTTTACTGCATCATCATCATCTTCATCCTACCTGTACTGCATCATCATCATCATCATCTTCATCCTACCTGTACTCTGAGGTCTCTCCAGCCAGTAAAAGTCTCTTGTTCTTTCCCTTCTTTCTTTTCTTCTCATCCTCCTGTGTGTTTCTGCGTCTTGCGTCAGTCTCCATGTCGGTTAAAAATGGCCGTTGTGTAACTAGTTTGTGAACTGGTGAGTGCGTTTGTCAGCGTCGGGACGCTGCTGGGCAGCGCGGCTTTAGACATGCACATAATAGACGTCACTGTGCGTCTCACCAGTCCAGAACACAGTTTTAAGTTCGGAAACTAACAATGCGTCTGTAACGCCGAACAAACACCATCAGAGCGAACGCTTCCTCTAACAGAAAAGAAATATCCACACGGTGGTCGTACTCGATAAATGCGAACTGTTCGGCCCTGCAGACTCCACCTTCAGGTGGTTTTAACAGCACTACTTCCCAACCAGGGTCGATATGAGGATGGGTTTAAATATCACACTTTTATTTGGATTCCTGGTTTCTGCCGGAGCTGAAATGCAGCTAAAATATTGCCTTCTCTGCAGTTTTTTGGCTCACACACCTGTGTTTAAAATTCAGCTTCATCATCAGCCCAAATAACCTAAACTATGAAAAAAGGTTTGCTCATTTTAACTGAACATTAGAGGTGAAAAAAAAGCAGATTTACAGATATTCAACATAAAATGAGCCAGAAAGAAGAACTATTTCCATAATTCCTTCAGAATGCCGCGGCTTAGTCAGACCTGACTGTACAGGAACATGTCAAACACCTTGACGAGGCGTTTTGCGTTTCCCGTGTGCCCTCTCCCACATGTCGCTCTGAACATCAGCCGCCATCCTGATGAAACTCCCGCATCTTTCAGCTGTATTCTCAGCTGAAACAAACCGGTGCAGCAGAGGGCACAGCACCGAACATGCTTTTCATTGTGAAGTGTGAACAGGATGTGTGTGTGCTGTACTGCAAATGTAGCCTCTGTGCCATTACCATGGCAACCAATGGCAGGAGCTGACAATACTCAGCGTATTCTCTCCCTCTGACACAGACTTTGTCTTATCAAGTTTCTCACACTGCTGGGAAGCGAAAATCAGAAGAGAATCTGTTCGTTTTTTCCTCTGATCAGAAATCCTCTGAACATCTGAAGTGTTGGACAAAATGAGCATCGGCGTCTTTGAAACGAAGCACGTCTGCTTCAATCACATCACTTATCAAAATGCTTATTCTTTCCAATCAGGACGGCATCTTGGACTAAATTCTTTTCAGCAGTAGAACGAGCATCGAAACGATGCCCTGAGCCTCAGGAAGAACAAGTCGTTCTTCAGCAGATGGTCCGGTCCCCACTGAGTCCTGATCTCAGCATCCTGGAGTCAGTCTGGGATTACACCAAGATTTACCGCAACCAGGCCGAAGTTCTCACTTTAATATCATGTTTTCATCCGTTATTTCAAATGATCTATGAACACATCATAATGAGAATCTCCCGTTCCACCTCATCATCATGAGAATCTCCCGTTCCACCACATCATGAGAATCTCCCGTTCCACCTCATCATGATGAGAATCTCCCGTTCCACCACATCATAATGAGTATCTCCCATTCCACCTCATCATCATGAGAATCTCCCGTTCCACCTCATTATGATGAGAATCTCCCGTTCCACCTCATCATCATGAGAATCTCCCGTTCCACCTCATCATCATGAGAATCTCCCGTTCCACCTCATCATGATGAGAATCTCCCGTTCCACCTCATCATGATGAGAATCTCCTGTTCCACCTCATCATAATGAGAATCTCCTGTTCCACCTCAACATGATGAGAATCTCCCGTTCCACCTCATAATGAGAATCTCCCGTTCCACCTCATCATGATGAGAATCTCCCGTTTCACCGCATCATGATGAGAATCTCCCGTTCCACCTCATAATGAGAATCTCCCGTTCCACCTCATTATGAGAATCTCCGGTTCTACCGCATCATGATGAGAATCTCCGGTTCCACCTCATAATGAGAATCTCCGGTTCCACCTCATCATAATGGGAATCTCCCGTTCCACCTCATCATGATGAGAATCTCCCGTTCCACCTCATCATGAGAATCTCCCGTTCCACCTCATCATCATGAGAATCTCCCGTTCCACCTCATAATGAGAATCTCCCGTTCCACATCATCATGATGAGAATCTCCCGTTCCACCTCATCATGATGAGAATCTCCAGTTCCACCGCATTATGATGAGAATCTCCCGTTCCACATCATCATGATGAGAATCTCCGGTTCCACCTCATCATGATGAGAATCTCCCGTTCCACCTTATAATGAGAATCTCCCGTTCCACCTCATCATGAGAATCTCCTGTTCCACCACATTATGATGAGAATCTCCAGTTCGACCTCATAATGAGAATCTCCCGTTCCACCTCATCATGATGAGAATCTCCCGTTCCACCTCATAATGAGAATCTCCCGTTCCACCTCATCATAATGAGAATCTCCCGTTCCACCTCATCATGATGAGAATCTCCCGTTCCACCTCATCATGATGAGAATCTCCCGTTCCACCTCATCATGATGAGAATCTCCCGTTCCACCTCATCATAATGAGAATCTCCTGTTCCACCTCATCATAATGAGAATCTCCTGTTCCACCTCCTCATAATGAGAATCTCCCGTTCCACCTCATCATGATGAGAATCTCCCGTTCCACCTCATCATAATGAGAATCTCCCGTTCCACCTCATCATGATGAGAATCTCCCGTTCCACCTCATCAATGAGAATCTCCCGTTCCACCCCATCATAATGAGAATCTCCCGTTCCACCGCATCATCATGAGAATCTCCCGTTCCACCTCTCATAATGAGAATCTCCCGTTCCACCTCATCATGATGAGAATCTCCCGTTCCACCTCATAATGAGAATCTCCCGTTCCACCGCATCATCATGAGAATCTCCCGTTCCACCTCATCATAATGAGAATCTCCCGTTCCACCTCATCATAATGAGAATCTCCCCGTTCCACCTCATCATATGAGAATCTCCCGTTCCACCTCATAATGAGAATCTCCCGTTCCACCTCATCATAATGAGAATCTCCCGTTCCACCTCATCATGAGAATCTCCCGTTCCACCTCATCATATGAGAATCTCCCGTTCCACCCCATCATGATGAGAATCTCCGGTTCCACCTCATAATGAGAATCTCCCGTTCCATCCATCATAATGAGAATCTCCCGTTCCACCTCATCATAATGAGAATCTCCGGTTCCACCTCATCATGATGAGAATCTCCCGTTCCACCGCATCATAATGAGAATCTCCGGTTCCACCTCATAATGAGAATCTCCCGTTCCACCGCATCATGATAAGAATCTCCTGTTCCACCTCATCATAATGAGAATCTCCCGTTCCACCACATCATCATGAGAATCTCCCGTTCCACCGCATCATCATGAGAATCTCCCGTTCCACCTCATCAAAATGAGAATCTCCCGTTCCACCTCATAATGAGAATCTCCCGTTCCACCTCATCATAATGAGAATCTCCCGTTCCACCTCATAATGAGAATCTCCCATTCCACCTCATCATGATGAGAATCTCCCGTTCCACCTCATCATATTGAGAATCTCCCGTTCCACCTCATCATGAGAATCTCCCGTTCCACCTCATCGTAATGAGAATCTCCCGTTCCACCTCATCATATGAGAATCTCCCGTTCCACCTCATCTATGAGAATCTCCCGTTCCACCTCATCATCATGAGAATCTCCCGTTCCACCCTCATCATGAGAACCTCCCGTTCCACCCATCATCTTGAGAATCTCCCGTTCCACCTCATCATGATGAGAATCTCCCGTTCCACCTCATCATGAGAATCTCCCGTTCCACCTCATCATGAGAATCTCCCGTTCCACCTCATCATCATGAGAATCTCCTGTTCCACCTCATCATATGAGAATCTCCCGTTCCACCTCATCATGATGAGAATCTCCGGTTCCACCTCATCATATGAGAATCTCCGGTTCCACCTCATATCATGAGAATCTCCCGTTCTACCTCATCATATGAGAATCTCCTGTTCCACCTCATTATCAATATTTGTCCACTGATCTGTGTTATAAATGTATTTTCTATGTGACAATTATTTTTACAATATCTCTGAGGTAGAAATCACAGGATTTGCACATTTCTTGATCAGATTCAGAGCAGAAACTCGAACCTCACCTCGACTCCTATGAACAAGCTGAGTGGCATGTGCACACTTTAATATGAAGTTTAAAGAAATATCAATTGTGCTCTATGGCTTTCTACAATCTGTGGAATGTCTTTAATGTAGAAATGTGAGAAAATTATCGTCACTGATCCGACAATAAACTGCAGAGAAAAGTCCTGAGGTGAGGAAGACCAAACTCTGCACACATGAGCTGGTGGAGGCTTGTTGCTGCCGTGTTTCTACGCATTCAGCTCCAAACGTGTTCGCCAAAGTCAGCAGGTCAAGTTCAGCGGTTTACTTGTTTTATGCTCGGTCTGGATCGCCAGATGGAGGGTTTTATACACCTGAGCTAAAATGAAAAGACAGAAAACTCGTGATGGACAATATGAAGAACTTCAACAGACAACAGATAATTTTCAGTTTCTCATGGCTGATACAATATTAAGGATGAAAATGATCTAATATTCATTCCTTGTGCAAAATTAGAAATATACTTCTACTTCTACTGCAGATCTGGTAGTTTCCAGAGACGTCTTAATGTTGCACGGTGGGCGTGGCCTCATGTTATTCCCATGCTCCACAATGAAAAAAGCAGGTTCGTCACCAAACAGCACCAATTAAATATTGGTTAATTATATCAGTCGATAGTGATATTCAGTTTGAAAGCCAATATCAACTGATGCCGATATCAGGCCCATAATATTGTGCATCTCTACAGAAAAAATACATACAGGTGGAATAAGACAGATCAAGCAAGACTTTCTTCTTCAGTCTTTATCTCTATTGAGGCTGAGAAACTTTTTAAATTACAAGAAAATAAAGAATTTTACAACAGGGGAGAAGGACAGACACATGGACTCCATATATATATATATATATATATAAATAAAGGTAAGACCTCAAGATGTCAGTTTTAAAGAAAGACAGAGATGAGATGAACAAAAATCAAGTATTTGAAAACAAAATTTTGACCTTGAGCGAATTATTCTCCTTTTACTCGTTCTCTTCTTGATAAGCAACCCGTGTTGAAACTGACTCCATCACCAGAATTTAAAAATCTAATAACTACCAACGATTTAATTGAGGGTCAAAACTGTATTTGTGTCGTGCACATCTCATTACCTCCACCAAGGAAGTAATGTTTTCGATAGCGTTGGTTGGTTAGTTTGTCTGTCTGTCTGCAACTTTATGGGAAAAGTACTGGATGGATTGACCTGAAATTTTCACTAGTCGTGTGTCTCAGCCCAAGGACGAACCCGTAAAATTTTGGTGGTGATCCGGATCATCTTCTGGATCCAGGAATTTTTAAAGGATTCTTTATCATTGCGAGAGCTGCTTGGCGAAGGTCTGCGCTCTGCAAGTTCTTTTCTAGTTATAAATAGGCGCATTCGGACAGAGAGGTTCTAAGAACGCTATTTCCATCTTTCCTGTCTCCTTTTTTTTTTTAAATTTCTTCTACTCTCTTTCTACCCCTCCCACTCATTCTTCAAACCCCGTTTTTAGCTTTCCCCTTTATTAGGGTTTAGTTCCTATAACTACGCCTCCTGAGTTTAGTTATAAGAACTACCCTTCGCCCGAGGGTACTGTGGTCCGAGGTCCCTAGTTCCTAAATGTCTGTATGCGCAAAAAAAATCCCGGCCTGGTTCCCAAAAAGGTTATAGGAACTCCAAAAGGTTCCTACAGTCTGAGAGCGCCTAATATGACGGGGGACCCTTTTTATTTTTGCCTTTCGTTGTGTAATTTATGCCCCTTTTAATTACTTTTTTTTTTTTTCCCTCTCCAAAATATTTTATTACATCCCATTTTTGTCAATTCCCCCCCACAGGTCATACCATTTCCTTTCCTGACACACACCCCCCAACATATTTTCCTCCCTTATATCTATTTTTAACTCTTTTCTTCTAGTGGTGGGGGGTCCTGTCACAACGCCACCAACTGATCATGCGCCCTGTTTGCTTGGTCACGGGGATATACCTTTGACTGACTAGTTAGCTCGCATGACTCTCACCCGGGAATGTGGGGATTGACCAGACCCTCGTTGGGTACCTTGCCACATTCTGGCATTGACAGTATCCATGTTGGACTTACAGTGGGTCCATGGATTTGAAATTGGTGGCCCCTGCGCAGAGAACGAGGATGTGCTTGTGAAAAGAGGGGAGAGATGCGACAGTGTGGGGTCTTGTCACGATGCCTCTGATTGATCATGCGCCCTGGCTACTTGGTCCCTTTGGCTGACTAGTTAACTTGCATGACTTTCACCCACAAGTCTGGGGAATGAATCCCGGCCGGGCTCTCGTTGTGTACCTTTTCACATAAACATAGAAATACTTTTTGTTTAGAAGAAGAATGAATGGTTTAAGACACTTTAAGGGTGCAAAGTAGATTTGTTTTATTCATCGTCTGCATATCTTGGTTGGAACCAGTGCTGATCTGACTTCCTGTTGCCTTTCTATCACGTCCAACAAGTCATAGACCTGCTAAGAAGCCTCCTCTTGGATTTAACAAAAGCCCCATTTTCACAACCGGTTCAGCTCGGTACACGGGAGAATGAAACACTTATTTGTGTTTCACCAAGAAAAAACTGGGAAGGAATATTCCAGAATATCTGATCTGAGCCATCCTACTTTTTGGGACCCTTCCATTAAAGTCCAAGGACAAATCTCAATTCTTTTTTTCCCCCTACCCCTTGGCCCTTGTTACTTAAAACGAAGCTACGAGGGTAGGGCTGAAAGTCAACCCCTACAAATTGGGACCCCCCCCCCCCCTTCAACAATCACATACACCAGTTCCCCGGCTTGTGTGTAAGCAGATGGACGCTGAGCTGTCGGCACAAAACTCGAGAAATCAAGCGGTCGACAGCTGTGGGTTAATGTTAATGAGTAAATTTGATTTGTGCATGACATTCCTGCTTGTGTTGTATCCCATGAAGGACTTCAGTGTAAATGGGCGCTTTCGGACTGTAGGAACCTTTTGGAGTTCCTATAACCTTTTCGGGAACCAGGCCGTGTTTTTTGCGCATTCGGACATCTAGGAACGAGGGATCAGGATCGCAGTTCCTAGAACCTTATTAGCTCCTACTCTGAGGCAGGGTCTTTTCAGGGTTTCATAGGAACTGATATCCGTAGGTGTTTGGTGATGGGGTAGAACTGGCAAGCCGAGCCCCGGCCTGAGCTCCGCTTCTTCCAGCCCGCCATTTTAAAAAAGTCTCAGCTGTTTACCTGTTTACAGAGATTGTTATAACAACAAGAACTATTACAGTAGGAGTGTACCAATTCATTATTAAAATCGATCACAATGGTACACTTTCCGAATTGATAACTATTTTGAAATGTCCAAAAGCAATTATTTTCATACTAATTTAATGACCAAACACAGCTGCAAAGTGCTGCAGTAGAATCTGTGGCTGCCGCCCGGACACTTTAGTGGACGGACTGGCCACTAAAGTGTCCGGCGCACTTCAACAAAGGTAAACAATGGAAAGGGAGGGAAAGCTGGTAAGTCAGCTTTATAATAGCTTTGAATAAAAGAGATGGAAAACCCAAATACAGTTGCAAATTGTGTCAGTACAACCTGCGCGACTTTAGTGAACGAACCCCGGTCCGTCCACTAAAGTGTCCGGCGTACTCAACGAAAAGGTAAATAAGACGTAGTAGAGCTGCTTTCCAACAGGGGGCTGTTCCGTTACATATGAATGTGATGAGGGAAAGCTGGTAAGTTAGATTTTGTAAAAGCTTTGAATAAAAGAAATGAGAAACCTCAGTTTTGTATCAGATCTGCTGGGGCATAAATTTGTCACTGTTGCGACAATTGCGTCACACTGGTCCCTAACAAAGTCCTCCCTCATGTGTGAGGGAGCACGCTGAAGGCGAAGGGAGTTCTAATAACTAAACTCGGGAGGCGTAGTTATAGGAACTGCATTCTTAGAACCTCTGTCCAAATGCGCCTAATGATGACCAGCAGCGATGTCGCAAGTTTTTATTTATCATCTATCACTGTAGATTATCAGGCCTGCCTACAGAGCACCGCTGGTTTTCAACCTGAAGCGTTTATGTAACTGAATGTTGTACTACGATGTTTTTTCATGTGCATTTCACAAAGAGAATGACCGTTAAACTAGACAATGCAATGGCTTTCATACTTTTTAAACGTTATCTATGAGAAAAATATTTACATTTGTGGATTTTTTTGACTCGCTAGCAGCCATCTTGCTGATGACTGTCATACCCTTTCATTGCAAGTGTGCATCTGAAAACCCTTACACATGAACGCGCAAACGGAGGGGAAGGGCTAAGGGGGAGAATTGAGATTGGGCCCTAATCTTGCTGATTCCACCTCAAAAGATGGAGCTTGACACATGGCCATCTGTTCATTAGTTGAAAGAATCATCACTTCCTGTGATGAGAACAAGGCAGCAACAAGTTATTTAACCCCAACTTATGCAATGAGTAGCTTCTCATTTCTTAAACAACCATGTGGAATGACACATCCTGTTGTTGCGGAAAAGATGTTTCAAAAGGGTCAGGTTGCTGGCATTAAAAACAGAAAACATCTGAAGCTAAGCTTGGGGAGTGGGTAGCCTCGTGGTAGCGTCGTGGGCTTCGGGTTCGAGTCCCCGACACGACTCCTAGGTGAATCACTGTGGACCCCTGAGCAAGGTCCTTAACCCCCACCAACTGCTCCCCGGGCGCTTTAAGTAGCAGCCCACTGCTCTCTTGTACCCCTGTACAGAGATGGGTGAAATGCAGAGTCCTAATTTCCCCTCGGGGATCATACAACAACAACAACAAAAAAAAAGCCCGGCATACACTGCGATTTTTGGCTGTTTTTGCGCCCATTTTCCAGTCGTTCAACAGTTTGGGGATCGAGCCGACTCTTGGCCAAATCGTGTGTCGTGCATTGTGCAGAATACTAGGGGGTTACAAGAGGCAACTGGCACCTCTCGACGAGCTCCCAATCAGAAATTGTGAGTCACAAGAAAATCAACCGTTTGATATTTTGGCCGTGGCTCCTGAGTGAATCGCGTGTCATCTGAACAGAGTTCTCGTTGTAGAACCGACAGACTGTACAGCCCACGTCTGGTCAGCCAACTCCTCGTCCACACACAACGTTGTCGCCTTTTCATTTAATCAAATTCTTCACAAAGATGCGCAAATCACCAAGGCAGCGCGGTTTTTTGGTGATAGCATACTGTTGCTGCTGCTAATGTTGTTGCCGTCTATTTATTGCGTTGCATGTCGGGATTATTAAAGACCCCAACCTCTCTCTGAGGACGTACAGTGTGAGTAGTCAGATCACATCCGAGCATCGGTTCGTACAGTGTGAGGACAAACATCACAAGCTGTGAACTTTTGAACTCTGTGACTGATTTGCACAATTTAAATTGGGGCTGGGAGCAACGATTGAAAATATCGCACAGTGTATCCCAGGCTTAAAGGTGCCATGGCATCAAATTTCACTTTTCTGGGGTTTTGGCAGTACAATATGATCTGTTGTGCACTGATGAGGTCATGTGAATGTCCAGAGTGAGCATCATAGTCCCTGTTTATGGTCTGTCAGCATTGTTTCTTTGTTCGAAAACTGTTGAATCAGACAGCAGCTTATTCTACGTAGTTTTAACATACTACGTAATTCAATTGCTCCAATTATAACACACTATCAAGCAAACAGTCCGACCGCAACTTGACCTACTTTCTCTCAATGAGGTTATCGCCAAATAAGGTGTAGCCAATCAAAATGAAGTCAACTTGGTCTCTGGGTAAAGCTGCATATCATTACCGCACCCAAATGTATTACTGAGGAAGGGAGGTCTAGCATGCCAAAACAATCCTCCACTAAAAGGTGACGTTTTTGTCTTTGGAGAACTAACAGCAGCAATGTCAACTACATGAACTACTGTAGTTTTTACTGCTATGTCATCACTCCTTTAAGGAGAAGCAGAAATGATTGAAACTGGGTTCAGAACTGTCCAATGCATTATCAAAAACTGGAGGGATAGTGGAGAACCATCGTCTTCCAGGAAGAAACGTGGTGGGAAAAACATCCTGAATGATGAGCAGTGATCACTTAAACGTTTGGTGAAACTAAATGAAGAAAAACAACAGCAGAACTCAGAGCTATGCTTAATCGTGAAAGTAAGAACATTTCTATTGGGACGGAACAGCTGTGTAGCCATAAAAAACACAAATCAGCGAGAATCATCAGAGAAAACGATTTCAGTTTGCTAGGGAGCATAAAGACTGGACTCTGGAGCAATGGAAGAGGGTCGTATGGTCTGATGAGTCCAGATCTACCCTGATCCAGACTGATGAGAGCATCCGGGAAAGAAGAGAGGACGACGAAATGAAGCAGCCATCATGCCTACTGTCTACTGTACAAGCCTGTGGGGCAGTCTAGGACCTTGGTCGGGTCTAGGTTCAGGTCAGCTGACTACCTGAATATAGTGACTCAGCAGGTTAGTCCATCTTCCCTGATGACACGGCCATGTTCCAGGATGAGACCACCAGGATTCATGGGGCTCAGATTGTGAAAGACTGGTTCAGGGAACAGGAGATGTCATCTTCACACATGGATTGACCTCCAGAGAGTCCAGACCTGAACCCCATGGAGAGTCTTTGGGATGTGCTGGTGAAGACTTTGCTGTGGTCGGACTCTCCATCCCCAACACAAGATCTTAGAGAAAAAATGATGCAACTCTGGGTGGACATAAACGCCTGGTAATGACTTGTGAAATGGCACAAAGCTGAACTGAACTGACCTGAATAAGTAAGATGAAGTCAGCTGATGGTCTGAAAATACCGAATGAACAGGTTTTCCCCCCAACAATTTCTCTACAACACGTAGAAGATGTTTAATAACATATTCCATGATGAAGGTATGGGGACCATGGGTATGAAATTGCGAAAGACACCAGCAGCGCTACAGACCAGTTCTTCAGGGACTCAGACACCCGGTGGTTAACAGCTGATTCCTGACTAGTCCTTCACCGTTTCCCATTAATCTGGCTGCATCTGAGCGGGTCAGTATCAGGTCTGAAACAGCATCCTGCTGCTTTTCTTCACATTTTATGAAGGCTGAACATTCAACACAGGTCTGAGTTAACGCTGCCACACCGACAGACATGAAATGCAGCAGGGATCTGCTTTTCAGAGGAATCTAAATCATTTTGTTATAACAGCGCTGCCCAGTGTTCCTCCTCCACAGAGGAGCATTAAGTGGTTTTTTTCCCCCACACAAAGCGAACAGAGATGACGATGAAGACGGGGTCCTCAGGTGAAGTGAAAATCACCCATTTCTCCAGCTGATAACTCTGCTGTTCCTGTAAGTGCAATAAAACCCTCCAGACAGAGAGAACAGAGTTCTTCACAAAACACACTGTTCAATAGCATGTTAACGTTCCCATCCACCACCACCACCACACTGCAGGGAAATCACAGGATTCCTTTTCTATTTATCACTGACTATTATGACATGTTTTCACTGACTAAAAAATATTGTTTATAATAATAATAAAACTTAATCAAATGTAACAAAGTGAAATAAATATAGTTTTAGCGCAATAAAACAAGATTTTCCTGATCCAGGACCAGGAAGTAAGAGTGTGGCCAACTGATGTTAAAAGGCAGATCTGTCAGATTGCAGCTGCCATCAAAAAGCCTCTTTCATCTCTTTTTAACCTGGATTTAAGAACGTCCAGGAGCAATTACAGTCATAAAACATACAAAATAATAATAATCATCGTCAAGCATAAGGTAAGGAAGGCATTTATTACTTTTCCAATGTCATATTTAAGGACAGAGAACAGAGAAAATCTAACTTATTCAGAAGCTGCCAACAGTCTTAAGTTGCGCTAATAAGCTATAAGTTTAGATTGCCAAAACAGAAGTGTTTGCATCATTTCCAGAAATGTACACAATAAGTGTCACTGAACCATCAAACTAGTCAGAAACACAGAGTTTTAGGGTAAAAAGATGTGACATGGTGCTACTTTAAAGGTGCAGTGTGAGACAAAACCAAAGATCAATGGCAGACAAATGTGATTTATAATTCAAAACTGAGTTTCAGTTGAAGTGTATTCGCTTCAATAGAATAGCTGTTATATGTTTATTTTCTTAGAATGAGCCACTTACATCTACTTGCTGGGGTCCACATAAATGTAGGCTGCCATATTTGTGCCACCATTTTTGCTACTGTGTCCCTGAATGGACAAAACAATCACTGTGTTCGAAATCGCTCCCTATAATGGATGCAGCGCACTACATAGTCAGCACACCATTTTGTAGTCTTGTTCAAATTCTCTTCACTACTTTTCATCAACTACATCATCCACTACAAAATACCCATAATGCACTGCAAATGTAAGCGTACAAGCGATGTACCCTACATTTTACTCGCGTATACCACAATTAGGGATGTAACAATTGCGGGTAAAATGGTTAACCGTGATAAAATTCCCAACGATTAGTAATACCGTTTCAAATTTTAATTATCGTTAAAACCGTGACTGGTTACTGCACTTTGAAAAATTCCTAGTGATGCTGCTCATTGGCTGGAAAAGCAGCAGCAGTCGCAGTTTGCAATATTTAATTTATGAAAACATGGCAGAAAGCAATGAAGGCGCCCACGTGGACAGAACTCTGGAGACTTTTCCCCCTTTAAAAAGGACAAAGTAGACATTTAGACCCATTTTGGATATTTTTAGATGCTGTGGTGTATTTCTATAGTACCGTGATAAAAATAAGAACCGTGATCATTGTGGTCACAATAACCGTGATATAAAATTTTCATATTGTTACTTCTCTAACCACAATGCAATGCGGCCGTGTTTTGTGATCGCATAAGAAGAGAAATTGCCGATTCTCAGTACATTTTCCACAACTGTCAGTTAGCATGCTAGCTAAGATGTATTTCAGGTGTTTACCAGTTGATGTCGGCGAATCAACAAATAGCACCTTAAATGACTAAGGCGCCGTTCCCTTCGCCTCTGTCTGTGCCTGACATCCATGCTACAACTGGTATCATTTTTTTTAACTACTTTCTCAAAAGAAAGTAGCCGATAGCTTACGAGTGAAATAACTACTGGCTACAAATTCGCAAGTTCTTGTTCACAATCCCGACCTATTACAGCTCACGATGAGAATACAGAGCAGTAGTTGACAAAACCAAATGTACACAACACTGATATTTCAGCAGTTTATTGATCAATAAACTCAACCACTATGAAAAATTAGGTCCTACATCCTCAAATGTCCCAGTAAGTGTGCGGTGTGTTTATATGAAGCTTTGTGCATCCGTTAGCATGTCACAGCAACCTGGCACATCTGCTGACTTCACCCCATACAGTGTCCAAAATCTCCTCCCGTCGTTCCCTACACAGGGTACATGATATAGTGGACTACTTCATATACAGTTGTGTGAAAAAGGGTTTGCCTCCTTTCTGATTTCTTATGTTTTTGCAAGTTTGTCAAACAAATGCTTCAGATCACCAAAGAAATTTAAACATTAGACAAAGATAACACAAGTAAACACAAAATGCTTTTTTTAAATGAAGGTTTTATAATAGTAAGGGGGGAAAAATCCAAACCTTCATGGCCCTGTGTGAAAAAGTGATTCCCCCACCCCATTAAAACATAAATTAACTGTGGTCTATCACATCTTTGGAAATCTGAGTTCAGTTTCTCTATCCACACCCAGGCCTGATTACTGCCACACCTGTTCTCAATCAAGAAATCACTTAAATAGGACCTGCCTGACAAAGTGAAGTAGACCAAAAGATCCTCAAAAGCTAGACATCATGCTGCCATCCAAAGAATAGGAACAAATGAGAAACAAAGTCATTGAGATCTTTCATCAGTCTGGAAAAGGTTCCAAAGCCATTTCTAAAGCTTTGGGACTCCAGAGAACCACAGTGAGAACCATTATCCACAAATGGTGAAAACATGGAACAGTGGTGAACCTTCCCAGGAGGGGCCGGCCGACCAAAATGACCCCAAGAGCACAGCGACGACTCATCCAAGAGGTCACAAAAGACCCCAGAACAACATCCAAGAACTGCAGGCCTCACTTGCCTCAATTAAGGTCAGTGTTCATGACTCCCCCATCAGAAAGAGACTGGGGGGCAAAAATGGCTGCATGGCAGAGTTCCAAGACCAAAACCACTGCTGAGCAAAAAGAACATAAAGGCTCGTCTCAGTTTAGCCAGAAAGCATCTTGATGATCCCCAAGACTTTTGGGAAAATACTCTGTGGACTGACGAGACAAAAGTGGAACTTTCTGGAAGGTGGAGGTCCCATTACATCTGGCGTAAAAGTAACACGGCATTTCAGAAAAGGAACATCATAGCAACAGTAAAATATGGTGGTGGTAGTGTGATGGTCTGGGGCTGTTTAGCTGCTTCAGGACCTGGAAGACTTGCTGTGGTAAATGGAACCATGAATTCTGCTTCTACCAAAAAATCCTGAAGGAGAACGTCCGGCCATCTGTTGGTGACCTCAAGCTGAAGCGCACTTGGGTTCTGCAGCAGAACAATGATCCAGAACATACCAGCAAGTCCACCTCTGAATGGCTTAAGAACAACAACATGAAGACTTTGGAGTGGCCTAGTCAAAGTCCCCACCTGAATCCCATTGAGATGCTGTGGCATGACCTTAAAAAGGCGGTTCATGCTGGAAAAGCCTCCAATGTGGCTGAATTACAACAATTCTGCAAAGATGAGTGGAACAAAATTCCTCCACAGCGCTGAAGAAGACTCACTGCCAGTTATCACAAATGCTTGATTGCAGTTGTTGCTGCTAAGATGGAACAACCAGTTATTAGGTTTAGGGGAAGATCACTTTTTCACACAGGGACATGGAGGTTTGGATTTTTCCCCCATTAAAAATAAAAATCTTCATTTAAAAACTGCATTTTGTGTTTACTTGTGTTATCTTTGTCTAATATTTAAATTTGTTTGATGATCTGAAACACATAAGCGACAAAAACGCAAAAAAAACCCCACTTTTTCACACTACTGTACACTATGTAAGGAATGAGTGGCTGATTTCAAACACAGCTAATGTGTGTGAAGTGGGAATTGACGACCACCGTACTTTTACAACAGTGCTTGGCATATTAAGTCTTTGCTATACTCATCTTTACCACTAGATGTCAGTATTTTTTACACACTGTACCTTTAAATTTGAAACAAAAAATCTAAACACCAGTTTAAGTAAACAAGTTTACAAGATATTTACAAAGATACAGATACAGACACCATGGCAGCCAACAGGAAGGGTTAACAATAAAAAATTTCACAATAAAAGCATCTAGTTTATCAACAGGGACCAAAATTAGGTGTGAATGCCCCCTTAGCCTTAGTCATAGTTACGAGTCTCCCCAAGTTCAGCAGCTTTGCTTAAAATGTCGACAAGTCACACTTTTTCAGCCATTTAAATTTTAAACCTCTCAAAAAACTTTATTCCCATGATATCATGATACTTTATGGATTTCAAAAGGAAGCTGAACGCCGCAGGTTCCCGCTAATCTGTGACCAAACTAAGCTGCAAGTAAAACAAACCCTGCAGAAAGCGGCTTTAGCCACTTAGCCATCGCTAACAAGCAGTTTAACCTCGACATGAACACCACCCCAGAACATGCTTTAACAGTTGCCACGGCAACCGCGCCATCTTTAAAAAGTAGAAGGGGGGGAGTCAGCACTGCAGAAGAAGATGATCAACTTCCCGTTCCTGTGTGAAGTGTTGAATTTATTTGGGGCAGATCGTGTCTTTAGATAGTCGGTCTGAGATTACGGCCTACACACTCGCTGCTGAGGTTGCATAACACACATGCACGCGCACACACACACACACACACACATATACACGTACACACAGGATGGTAGAGTGATGCTGGAGAAAACAGGAAGAGGAACTAAAGGAGGGATAGAAAAGGAAACTGAGGAGAGGAGGGAAGGAGGTTTGTGAGGAGTTAATGAAATGATTAAATAAGAGATGAATGAGAGAGCTGTGAAAGGAGGACAGGAAAGGAAATGAATGGAGGAGGGAAAAATGGGGTGAAAGCAGCAGGAGGTAGGAAAGGTGGGAAAATAAAGATGAGGATGAAATGAAATGACAGAAGATAAGGGGTAAAGAAGAGAAGAAGGATGCAAAGAAGTGGCAGAAATAATAGAGAAAAAGAAGAGAAATGAAGAAAAAGACATGGAAAAGATGACATGAGAGAACAGGACAGGAGAGGAAATGAGGGAAAGAAGGAAGAGAAGGAAGGAAATAAGGACAGGAAGGAAGCAAAAGGGGAGATAAGAGAAGAGATGAAAGATGGAGAGTTGGAGGAAAGGAGGGAAACTAAGAGATAAAAGGAAAGATGTGATGAAAGAGAGCAAGTTCAGGAAAAGAAGATGGAAAAAAAGGCAAAGCATTGTCATTACTTTTAAAGTTAAAGAGCAGCAGCAGGTGACTGACGCACACACACGTGCACACACACACATGCACGCCGACACACACTCGCACCGGCGAAATGTAACACCGAAACATTTCCAAAGACACACACACACACGGACACACACACGGACACACTGCGCTGCAGAGACTCACCCAGAAGATCAGCGACTCGTTCTCCATGATGATAAACTGAAAAGAAGACGGATGGAGAGAGAAACGGAAAGGAGGAGAGGAAGAGATGATGAAAGATGGGAAAAGAAGAAGAGGAAGAGGAGGAGGAGTAGTACCTAGAGACGAAGAGGGAGAGAGAAGAAGAAGAAGGAGAGGGAGAGGCAGGATGAGTGGAGGGCTGGTAGGTTCAGCCCACACACTGCCAGCATGACACACTCGGTGGATGCCAGTATGTGTGTGTGTGTCGGTGTGTGTGTGTGTGTGTGCATGTGTGAGTGCGCACGTTATCTCCCACTCCAATGCGTGGGTTAGAAAACACACCTCTCTCTCTTTTTCCTCTCCCTCTTTCTGAGGCTCGATGTGAGCATGAGCGAGAAGAGAGAGGGGCAAACGGCGTGGGAGTGGAGGAGCGGCCCCGTTACCATAGCAACGATGCAATCGCCAAAAAAAGAGAAAAATATAAGAGAAAGCATTCAGGATTCAGCATCCGACTGTCAGCATCAGCAGAAAAATGCATTTGAATTCATTTTACAGCTCAAATGAAAACACTTCAAAGACTTCTTTAGACCAATGGCAGCGCACGTGGCCGCAGTCACATGATGCTGGGGTGTTTTCCACATGTGAACCTTTTCACCTGTCAGTCAGCGAAGGAGGATGAAGCCGGGCTGCGTTGACACTGCAGTGGAGGCTCATTCATGTCACCGCCTCTGAGCTGCTCAGGCTGACAGATGCAAACCGCCGTCCTCCTTCCTCATCACATCCCAGAGCAGGGAGAGCTCTGCAGCAGCTGATCTACGCCTTACCAACACCTGCAGCTGAAGATCAGCTGATCTATGCGTTACCAACACCTGCAGCTGAAGATCAGCCGATCTACGCCTAACCAACACCTGCAGCTGAAGATCAGCTGATCTGTGTTACCAACACCTGCAGCTGAAGATCAGCTGATCTATGCGTTACCAACACCTGCAGCTGAAGATCAGCTGATCTATGCGTTACCAACACCTGCAGCTGAAGATCAGCTGATCTACACCTTACCAACACCTGCAGCTGAAGATCAGCTGATCTATGCGTTACCAACACCTGCAGCTGAAGATCAGCTGATCTATGCGTTACCAACACCTGCAGCTGAAGATCAGCTGATCTACACGTTACCAACACCTGCAGCTGAAGATCAGCTGATCTATGCGTTACCAACACCTGCAGCTGAAGAGCAGCTGATCTACGCGTTACCAACACCTGCAGCTGAAGATCAGCCGATCTATGTGTTACCAACACCTGCAGCTGAAGATCAGCTGATCTGTGTTACCAACACCTGCAGCTGAAGATCAGCTGATCTGTGTTACCAACACCTGCAGCTAAAGATCAGCTGATCTATGTGTTACCAACACCTGCAGCTGAAGAGCAGCTGATCTTCGCCTAACCAACACCTGCAGCTGAAGATCAGCTGATCTACACCTTACCAACACCTGCAGCTGAAAATCAGCTGATCTATGCGTTACCAACACCTGCAGCTGAAGATCAGCTGATCTATGCGTTACCAACACCTGCAGCTGAAGATCAGCTGATCTGTGTTACCAACACCTGCAGCTGAAGATCAGCTGATCTATGCGTTACCAACACCTGCAGCTGAAGATCAGCTGATCTGTGTTGCCAACACCTGCAGCTGAAGATCAGCTGATCTGTGTTACCAACACCTGCAGCTGAAGATCAGCTGATCTGTGTTACCAACACCTGCAGCTAAAGATCAGCTGATCTACGCCTTACCAACACCTGCAGCTAAAGATCAGCTGATCTACGCCTTACCAACACCTGCAGCTGAAGATCAGCTGATCTACGCAGTACCAACACCTGCAGCTAAAAATCAGCTGATCTACGCGTTACCAACACCTGCAGCTAAAGATCAGCTGATCTACACCTTACCAACACTTGCGGCCAAAGATCAGCTGAACTACTCGTTACCAACACCTGCAGCTACAGATCAGCTGATCTACACATTCCCAACACCTGCAGCTGATGATCAGCTGATCTACATGCTACCAACACCTGCAGCTACAGATCAGCTGATCTACACATTCCCAACACCTGCAGCTAAAGATCAGCTGATCCACATGTTACCAACACCTGCAGCTAAAGATCAGCTGATCCACATGTTACCAACACCTGCAGCTAAAAATCAGCTAATCCACACGTTACCAACACCTGCAGCTGAAGATCAGCTGATCTACATGTTACCAACACCTGCATCTGAAGATCAGCTGATCTACACGCTACCAACACCTGCAGCTGAAGCTCAGCTGATCTACACGTAACCAACACCTGCAGCTAGAGATCAGCTGATCTACGCCTAACCAACACCTGCAGCCGAAGATCAGCTGATCTATGTGTTACCAACACCTGCAGCTAGAGATCAGCTGATCTAGGCCTTACCAACACCTGCAGCTAAAGATCAGCTGATCTTCGCCTAATTAACACCTGCATCTGAAGATCAGCTGATCTACACGCTACCAACACCTGCAGCTGAAGCTCAGCTGATCTACACGTTACCAACACCTGCAGCTAGAGATCAGCTGATCTACGCCTAACCGACACCTGCAGCTAAGAATCAGCTGATCTACGCCTTACCAACACCTGCAGCTGAAGATCAGCTGAGCTACATGTTACCAACACCTGCAGCTGAAGATCAGCTGATCTTCGCTTACCAACACCTGCAGCTCGATCAGCTGATCTACACATTACCAAAACCTGCAGCTGGGGATTAGCTGATCTACGCCTTACCAACACCTGCAGCTAGAGATCAGCTGATCTAAGCGTTACCAACACCTGCAGCTAGAGATCAGCTGATCTAAACATTAACAACACCTGCAAGATCAGCTGATCTACACGTTACTAACACCTGCAGCTAAAGATCAGCTGTTCTACACCTTAACAACAACTGCAGCTAAAAATCAGCTGATCTACACTTTACCAACACCTGCAGCTAGAGATCAGCTGATCTAGGCCTTACCAACACCTGCAGCTAAAGATCAGCTGATCTACGCCTAATTAACACCTGCATCTGAAGATCAGCTGATCTACACGCTACCAACACCTGCAGCTGAAGCTCAGCTGATCTACACGTTACCAACACCTGCAGCTAGAGATCAGCTGATCTACGCCTAACCAACACCTGCAGCTGAAGATCAGCTGATCTACGCCTAACCAACACCTGCAGCTGAAGATCAGCTGATCTATGTGTTACCAACACCTGCAGCTAGAGATCAGCTGATCTACGCCTAACCGACACCTGCAGCTAAAAATCAGCTGATCTACGCCTTACCAACACCTGCAGCTGAAGATCAGCTGATCTATGTGTTACCAACACCTGCAGCTAGAGTCAGCTGATCTACGCCTTACCAACACCTGCAGCTAGAGATCAGCTGATCTATGCTATACCAACACCTGCAGCAAGAGATCAGCTGATCTAAGCGTTACCAACACCTGCAGCTAGAGATCAGCTGATCTAAACATTAACAACACCTGCAAGATCAGCTGATCTACACGTTACCAACACCTGCAGCTAAAGATCAGCTGTTCTACACCTTAACAACAACTGCAGCTAAAAATCAGCTGATCTACACTTTACCAACACCTGCAGCTAGAGATCAGCTGATCTACGCCTAACCAACACCTGCAGCTGAAGATCAGCTGCTCTACGCAGTACCAACACCTGCAGCTAGAGATCAGCTGATCTACACTTTACCAACACCTGCAGCTAGAGATCAGCTGAGCTACATGTTACCAACACCTGCAGCTGAAGATCAGCTGATCTTCGCGCTACCAACACCTGCAGCTAGAGATCAGCTGATCTACACATTACCAAAACCTGCAGCTGGGGATTAGCTGATCTACGCCTTACCAACACCTGCAGCTAGAGATCAGCTGATCTATGCTATACCAACACCTGCAGCGTAGAGATCAGCTGATCTAAACATTAACAACACCTGCAAGATCAGCTGATCTACACGTTACCAACACCTGCAGCTAAAGATCAGCTGTTCTACACCTTAACAACAACTGCAGCTAAAAATCAGCTGATCTACACTTTACCAACACCTGCAGCTAGAGATCAGCTGATCTACGCCTTATACCAACACCTGCAGCTAGAGATCAGCTGATCTACACTTTACCAACACCTGCAGCTAGAGATCAGCTGATCTACGCCTAACCAACACCTGCAGCTGAAGATCAGCTGATCTATGTGTTACCAACACCTGCAGCTAGAGATCAGCTGATCTACGCCTAACCAACACCTGCAGCTGAAGATCAGCTGATCTATGTGTTACCAACACCTGCAGCTAAAGATCAGCTGATCTACACGTTACCAACACCTGCAGCTAAAGATCAGCTGATCTACACGTTACCAACACCTGCAGCTTCCCATAGTGCTTCAGTCCCGTTGCCTAGCGACTGTACAGTGACAGCATTCTTTCCGCTTATTCCTTCAGGTATGCTGTAAAAGCTAAATGTAACAGGCCATTTAATTCTTTTTCATTTATCCCTTGTTACCTGAACGCTAACACCTCATTAACTGGTCGTTAACACCTGAATAATATCAAACAAAAGCATTTTCTGAGGCAAAAAAGTCTCTTTTTGAGCTTGCCTGCATATTGTTAAATTTTCCACAGAGACCATCTATTGTTTCTAGCCGGTAAACACTTCATTAAACACTTAAAAACCACGAAGATATCGAAATACTACACGTAGATCACTGCTTATTCCCTCTCATCTTGTGCCCAATGAATTCTTGGACAGGGGAGGCCATGAAAAAATATGAAAAACAGAAAAGCATTGCCTCCATTTTTGGTCTGATATTTTTTTTGCACGTTTTTCACACTTTTATGTTTCAGATCATCAAACAAATTTAAATATCTGTATGAACTATTTCCGGACACTTCCTACCAGTGGGGGGCAGTAATGCACCTACTCGTTGCGTGTCAACCGCAGTCTCTGGTACCAATTTGGACTCATTAATACTCCACTGCATCTCAGTCAGATCTTTAAAAACATAGAGCTTATCCGATTAATCGATCGATTACAGGGGTAGATTAATCGACTATTAAAAATAATCGCTAGCTGCAGCTAGTGAGGCGATTCCACATCAATAAAGTACAATGTTGAATTATATATTACATTTTTCTGCCATTGACCTTTGATTTTGTTACACACTGCACCTTTTAAGTCATTTAATACTTTATCCAAATATCAGAAATGGATGCTCTTATTAAAGGAAATCAACTACAGGGCAGATTGTTAGTTTATCTCAACTACTGGGATTTTCCTTCTTCATTTTTTTCCGCTAAATCAGACCAAGACGTTTCAAGTTTTAAATTCATGAGTATAAACAGTTTATCATTTATGTAGGAATAATAAAGCAAGCAGCAGCGAGGTCGTTTATCTGAGGAAGTGGAGTTTTAGTTGCATTCATCCTGAATACAAGCGGTTTGAAAGAGTCTGCTGCGTTTGTCTGCACTGTCAGTTTCTGTATTATGTATGTAAAACAAACTGCTTCTCAGACGAGCCACTTTGGTGAGCAATCACTGGGATGAATCATCAGCAGCAGACGAACCTGTAATCTCCAGCTTCCCTTCTCTAGAAACGGCTGTACGTATCCTTTGGAGCTGAAAGAAGATGACAACGGACCCAAAAATCTGTTTATTCCTGAATGAAGGAGACAACAGGGGGAGCAGATGGAGCTTAAATGTTCTCAATGAGACAACTGGTTTGTCATAGTTACATAAGGAGGCTGAGGGAGCCGAGGATGCTCTGCAGCTTATGTTGCTTCAGACTGCAGCATATTTCTGTTGGATGAAATGGTCACTGTGTCAGCGACGATTAAACACTTGTTAATTCTTTTGTGGCTTGGCCAAAACACGGCAGGCTGCACGTTGGCCCAATCAGAACATATAAGTCATCATCAGAGAGGGGGGGGGATCCATGAAACAAAGAAAACTGGAATCTAAAGCAGAGGGGTTTTTGATTTTCTCTCCAGCTCTGGTTTTGCTTCTGTGTTCATGTGGAAGGTCTGCAGAGTTGAAAGGAATCTCTCCTCCACAGAAGCTGCAGCTGATCCGCCTCAAACGCCTCATTTGAAGTCCAGGCTTGTCTTCTGCTACTTATATACATGAAATACATTTGCATAATGCCTGCTTGGAGGCTAGTTTGCCACGTCATAAACACAGAGTGAGCAGCTGTTTACACTCCCAGGAGGTGGTCTTAAAGAGACAAGAGATAAAACTCCACGTTTCAGACAGATGTGCTTCAGTTTAGTGAAGTTGCTCAAAACGGATCTTTTCTGATGCAATATGAGCTCTGCACATCTCCCCAATCTCTGAGTGAAGGGAAAGCACGGGGAAGCTACAGTAAATCCTAAGGGTGCATTCACAAAGCTGCTTTGACTGGAATCAGAGTCCGTTTGCTCGGAAAGTCCGCTTCGTTTGGGGGAGTTGTGACTCCCGGAACAAACAAGCGGACTCGGTCCACCTACAAACGTGCGTCTCGGTCGGTTTCAAGTGTCAACAGCTGGGTTTCCATTACACCTGGAATTGTCCCTTTTTTTTTTTTTAGCGGGGGTTTTTCTACGTACTTTTGTTACCCCCCCCCCCCCCTTTTTCTTGTACCTCCTCCCCTCTTATTTTTTTTTTTTTTTTTTTTTTTTTTTTTTTTCTTTCCTCTCTTTCCCTCTTTTCCTTTCCTTCTTCCCATTCTCCCTTCCCATTTTTTTTCCGGGCTGCAAAACCTAAATGTCGCAATTAAAAACCACAAATGGAAACACCTACATTTAGAAAAAAACCTCTCAAATATCGCAAAAAAAAAATCAAGGCTTTCATGAGGCGAAAATTCTGACGTTTCGATAAAGCAGTTTTGCGCATAAGTGTAATGGAAACATTTTTTCGCAATTACACGCCATCAGGCGTGACGTAGGGGGGTTAAATCCAGTTATTCCTTCTTAATTATGATGAATATGATCATTTACAAGCATTAACTGTGAAATCAGAGTGATCGGGGAAGTTTAATCAGTCACATATATGAAAAATCCCTAAACTGCCGAAACTCAGCAAGCTGAGTTCATTTAGGACATTAAACAGATGGTTTGAGTTCTTCATGTATTAACGACTGGACACAGACTAGTTATGTCGTTTGCACACATTCGTAGCCCCACGACTCGGTTATCTGGTTCCCACGTTAATTATACGTCACCAGGATTTAATAAAACGTGACCACGGATAACATCGTATGACTGCGCCTTCGTATCAGCAGCTGCATCACCACATCAGTCAGGAACATCCACATCCCAGAAGTTGATCCTGAGGGGTTTTTAATTTGTGTTACGTTTCGGGCGTCTGTCCTGGAAGTCGCCACGAGTGTTTTTCCCTGCTGATGTGATCAGAGGTGATCAGACTTTACCTCTGAATCATCATCTCCTGATGAGCAGCAGCTCTAAAACACTAATGTTTATATCTCCATCCTCCTCAAAGTGGAGTCTCGCAGGACGGGGTTTTACCAGAATTACCGCTTATACCATTCAATGGAAACACCTACATATCGCAATCGTACTTTTTCCAAATTTAAGAAATATCGCTTTCATTTTTTGAAAAAGTGTAATGGGAACCCAGCTAGTGTCAGTTTTATTTATAAAGCACATTTTACCAAAGTGCTGTACAAAGGTTACATACACGTAAGCACGACCACACAACCATAAAAGTTAAATAAAACAATTAAAACAGATTCAAAAAGGTAAAAGGAGAAAAGAGGGAAATAAAACAGCTAAAATGGGTCAACCTATACATGCCAACGTAAATAAATGTGTTTTCACTAGCGATTTGAAGTGGACAAAGCAAAACTGTTCAACACAGTAAAGCAACCAGATCACCATTCTGCTTGCTATGATGCTGGACAGGACAAGTAAGAAAGAAAGAAAAAGAAAGAAAAAGCAGAAAAAAAGAATGAAAAAAAAAAAAAGTACGAACAAGATAACATGGTTTTGTGGAGGAAACGGAAGTAGTGAGTACTGTGAGCGCTTTGAGTGCCCTGCAAGAAAAAGCCCCTAAATAAATCTAATCCATTATTTTATAGACTAATCCGGCCAAACGCCACAACTAGACCGTCCGCCCAAGGTTATTATAGTTAACTAAAACTAACGAAAAAACTATAACTAAAATTGAAAATTTTTCTTTAACTGAAATAAAAAAAAAATGACAATTTTTCAAGAAATGAAAACTAACTGAAACTGTATTGTGTCTTTAAAAAACTAACTTAAACTAACTAAAATTATTGCAAAAACATCGTTAGTTTTAGTTTTTGTAAATTTACTTAATACATAAGCTTTTTGGGTTGATGTGAAATCTATTTCTATTTAATCTGTTGACTTTGCTTTTATTTCGAGGGACTTTCTGATGATTTTGAATGTCACGCCAGACAAATACCTATAATTTACGAAAAAAAAATCCCCCAAAACTAAGACTGAAACTAATAAAAACTAAACTAAAACTAAGCACTTTCCAAAAAATAAAAACTAATAAAAACTAGCAAACCTGCTCAAAAAACTAACTAAATTGAAAAACAATAAGTCAAAACTAAATAAAAACTGAAACTAATGAAAAATCCAAAACTATTATAACCTTGCATCCGCCACGGTGGCGTTTCTGTACATGTGCAATGAGAACAGATGAGAATCGGACTTTTTTCTGAACAACATGGAGGAAATCTGGAAGGACGTCACATTCCTGGTTGTTGGAACATCAGAGGAAAACTTTAATGTGGTAATAAGCGAATAAGAAGAATACGTGTGTGATATGTGATAAAATAGAAAAGTAACCACCTTTGAAAGAGTTTAATTTTTAAACTTTCATAAGTAATCACGAGATTTTCGCGTTATTCCAGTGTGGCTTGTCATTAAAGCTCGTTTCCGGAGATGAATAATAGTTTTAATTAATGACCCGATGTAAAAAAAAAAGTCAGAATACTTTAGAGATCTCTGGATAACATACCTGTAGGTTATCATGACCTTAGACGACTGTCCAACGTTGTAATTCCAGATATTCACGCTGCTTTCCATGTCGGCAGATACGAGGTGATTGGGACTCGTTCCCCAGGCAACGGCGGCGCCGCAAGATGGCGCAACACACAAAATGCTGGTCGGATTAGTCTGTACAACGACAAGAAAGACAAACCACCAAAAAGTCACGACAAAGATCATCAAAACCTCAGAAAGTACATCAACCCTTGTGCCCTCCAAGCTCGGGACAAAAGTCCCCCTGCACAAATAAACTGTTATAAAATTCTGGTACATTTATACTTTTCTACATTTATTTTCATAAATCATCTAAACAACTTAAGTCCAGCTCACACACACATGCAAATAAATCCCACTTGATGACTCCCAGCAGCCTCACAGCTCCACAATATAACTTCAAAAATCCCAGAATGTTCTGCATCTGTCAGCGGTAAAACGGCAGAATCTGAAGGAATCCGGGAAATAAGTCAGGTATGGCTATTTCTCTTTCAAATTAAACGCTGATATCAAAGAAGAACCTGCACACTCATCAGAGGTGAAAAAGGTGACAAACAGACAACCCCTCTGTGGGGTTCTGGGGGGCATCAGAACCCTCTAGGATCATTGTTTTACCCTCTACAGGCACAAAATCAGACACACCCCCAAACTGGCCCACAAAAGTATAGTAACACGACTCCCCCGTTCATTTCCATGTTTAAAACAGCGATGCCTCTGATCTGCAGACGTGTTTTAACCTGACAATCACACGGGACACCGAAGCGCTTCTCTAGATCACTTTTGGTGTGAACGAGTCAACTGCTGTTATTTCTTTAGAAGAATCTGAGCTATCCAAAGTTTTGGGCGGTCTCAGGTGCCTTGGGAGCGAGAAAAATACTATCAGAATGCAGCCCTTCCTGAATTAGGCTAAAATGAATGGAGTCGGCGAGTTTTTAAACCTGAATATCGCTCAAGTTTCACAAACAGAACAGATTCTGTGTAAAACAAATACAGAATCTTCTTACATCATTCAGAAACTTGCAATAATAGTATCCAAAGCTGACTACAGACAGCCAACAACCCAACTTTACATCAAACTGAAAACACTAAAATTTAGAAATTTAGTTAATTATAAGATTTTACAATTTATGTCTAAGGTAATACATCAAAAAGTACCACATAGTATCCAGGAATAGTTTCAGGTGAGGTACATGTGTGCTAAAGATGCCATTGGAAAGAACAAATACCAAGTATCCTCTTCTATCAACCACAGGAGTTAAATGATGAAAACATGTAATCCAATCAGTAGATTCAAAAGGCTTTTCAAAAATGAAATGCTAAATAAGTCCAGCTTAGAAACTGAATGAGGAATTTTCTCTGTTGTGATTTAGGTTATTTTATTTATCTGTTTTTTTTTTTCTTTGAATAAAATAATGGAAATTTAATAGGATGGTTTGATCTGGTGTGGGGTTTGTCTTGTTTGACTTTAATTTGTTAAACAGAGTCATTATTTTGGAAGAAATGAATGCAAGGGAATGGCCTAGATACGTTTTTTTTTTTTTTTTTTTTTTACTTTTTCGGACAAAGAAAAAAGTTATGCGTGTGTTTGAAAAAGAAATTATCATTTAAGCAGGGCAGGAACATGCATGTTTATTTATATTTATACTTTTGTGTGTGTGTATGAATATATACTGTATATGTTGCCTGTCATCCACTTGGTCCGAAAAAGAATGAATTTTTTTTTCCAAAAAGGGAAAAATAAAACATGATTAACGTTGATATCAGGCCATATAACTAACACTAACAGCTTGGGCTGAATGATACAGCCTCAAATCTATATTGTGGTATAACCTGAAGCATGCGCAGTAACGATATTGTGATAAATCATTTTCATATGTGGAAATCTTTACCTAAAAAGATAAGCTATTCAAGCTCAACAGGTTTTTATTCTGTGAAATTTAAACAAATTTTAAATTTTCAATATCTAGAGCAAATACGAACCGTCCTGAACACCTGTGCAGGTACAGCAACGGTGTTCGGTATTCTTCGTGGGTGCTCGGGCCCCGAAATCAAGTGTACCAGCCTGTTGCGCCTATGCTAGCGTTAGCATCACGCGTCGTTTGCAGTTCGTTTATTCAACTTGTAACATCTAAAACAGCTTATCAGCCGCTACCTTTGCTCCGTTTAAGCAGGTTTTTGTTAGACGACCACATTTTGGCACCACAGCTGCGACTCCACACGTAGCTTGTCGGGTGGTGTCAAAGTTTCCCCGCCTGCTGGTGTCGCCTCCGCGTCCATCGCCGCACCGCGCGCCGCAGCCTGCGCGTTGCGTTCACGTGCTCAGTACGAGTCCGACAGCAGCGTTTCCTCCCCAACCACAAAAAAATAAATAAATAAATAAATAAATAAAATAAGATCTACACGATTCACGTGAATCATATATTCTGATCCAAAAAACGGCGATTTGGCGGTTTTCAGGTACGAATGAATTGTTTTAAACTTTTATAACTGTTAATTAAAAAATGCGGGTTTCAATGGAAGTTATTGGGACACTTTTGGCCACGAGAGTCACGAGCGTTTGTGCCTAATGCTAGTTAAAAATACAAACGGAATCAAATCTTTTTTTTCTTTTTTAAAAATCTTTTATATATCTGAGGCTCCATCCCAGCTCTATTTATTATATGAAAATTAATTAAGATTTTGTGTTTGTTTTTTATAATGAATAACGCAGTCATTTCAATATTCAAGCCAGCATTTAAAGGGTTAAAATTCTCAAAATAAATAAATAAATAAATAATTGAATGTTTGGTCATTTTAAAGTGGACAAAAAGAGTAGAAAAAAATGAATGTATGAGAATTTTATAATAATTTATTTGAGCAGGGACACTTTTGTCCCGAGCATGTCCAGAGGAGTATAAAAGATGTTTGAGGGGATAAGACACTGGATTTTTGTTTGTTTGTTTGTTTCAATTGTCTACAAAGAAGAGTTACAGCACAAATTCACGTCCCTTGTCATAACACAGCTGAAAAAAAAAAAAAGAGACCAAAATGGACAGAAGTGTCCTGAGGAGGGAATGAGAGTTAAACTATCACAAAGGCATACATGATCATGAAGGACTACAGCTAAAAAAAAAAACAGAAGAAAAAGCAGAAAAAGCCAAATCCGTCGTTAATCTGACCTCCTCCTGTAACTTCTGCTTTCTGAGTCCGAACACACGTCTCTAACGTGATGATATCAATGAGAGAGAAACCTGACTCAGCAGCTTGAAACCCCACAAATGTACGCATGAATAAATTCAAGAATGATGCTGGTGTGAAATGCTCTTTTTGCAGTTTGCAACTATTTCGCATTTGTTCTGGTCTTGTGAATTCACTTATAAACTCTGGAAGGACATTAACTCATTCATACTTGATAAGATCTTCTCTGATTTCTCCATGCACTACAAAGATGTCATTTTTGGTTATTTTTGTGACAATAGGAAGAACAATGATGCATTCTTTCTATTTAATCTAATCCTACTTGTCGCTAAATTTCATATCCACAAATGCAAATTCATGAACAGAAAACCACTTTTTCTGGTGTTAAAGACTGAAATGGAACAGTATATCTCAACCATCTCCTGTATAAATAACAAAAAAGCTGTAAAAACTGTTGATATTTGCCCCACGTTTAATGTATTTATTGTTTTGCCCCTTTTTTTAATTTCTTTTTTATGTTTCCTTATTTCCTTTTTATTTTTGTATATTTCCTTTTTTTACCACTTGCTCGTGTTTATATGTCAACGGACTTTTGTATAATCTTCTGTATTGTTGACTTATTTGAATAAAGATTAAAAAAAAAAGCTCACACACACACACACACACACACACATCAAGCTGAAACTACCAAACTTCAGCCTCCAACGTTGGAACTTTGCTCATATTTTGTGCAGATCTGCAGGACAGAAACAGTTGTGGGAAAACGGCTCCCCCTGCTGGACAGACGGCGCTAACGCGCTGGTTCCTGGGGGGGGCCTCTGGTCCTGGAGGCCCCGCATCCCGCAGGTATCAGGGGTCTCCCCGCAGGTTTTGAACGTTACAGAAAACACCTAATTGCAGTGGTTGTCCAAAGTGTTGCTCAGAGCTCCATCATGTTTGTTTCATTTTGTGTTTTTTATTATTTTTGAACCACAATTCAAAATCAATGTCAAGATTTTCATTAAATTATTTTAGTAAATTTCATTTTATTTCACTGACAGCTGTTTTTCCTTCTTTAATTGGAGGGTGTGAATCATTTTGAGAACTGTAAGTAATGTGTCCTCGTCCAGCATCCGGTCCATCCGTCCATCCGTCCTCGTCCAGCATCCGTCCTTCATCCTGCTGGTTTCTACTCTTTGGGGGTTTTTTAATCCCCAAACTGAAAATCTGCATTTTGGGATTTACATTTTAATTTCAGGCTGAACTCCTACCTCCACCGATGTCACGTTACCATGGCAACCACCCACAGGTAGGAGGCAACCCCTGCCTGTATCTGAGGTGTGTTTCGGTGCTGGAGCTTGAACACAATCTTTACCTGCTTGATGTTGAATCACAGCAGCATCGACTCAGCCTGAGTACGATACTCCACACAGGTCCTCAACAGGCGGTCCGTGACTTCCCAGGAGGTCCACAGAGGTACTGGGAAGGGGGTTACTTAAGTTTTTGGTAGGGTGAAGCATTTTTTTAATCTATTTTTACATGTTTCCCCACAAATTTAAGATGAATCCAGCGTGTTGTGGTGAATTGATGGCAGACGGAGGCAGAAGTTGTCTCCAGTCAGTGATGAACTCAGGAACCGACTCAAACTGGAAACCAGTTCACTCGCAGCAGGAGAAACCGCCGCTGTTCTGAGGCTCCACAGGACAGACATCCTGAAGAGGCCACGGTAGATTTCCACAGGAGCGAGACAATTCTCCACAGGAGCGAGACAACTGTGAGCCCAACTAAACATCCACCGATCACTTCAAGAAAAATCTGAAATTCTCATTTTTCAAAAGATAAACGGGAAAAAACTTTTAGAAATGACTTTATATTTGTAGTTTTTAACAGCTTGGAAAACAAAAAAAAACATCTTATTAGTTTGGCAGAAACGTAGAGAAATAAAAAGGTATATTCCGGTTTTTCTGTCTTTTATTAGCTGCAGCGGACGAGTCAGGTTTGTGATGAAGCTTTGAGACATTCTGCTTTCCAGAAACTTCTTGGACAAGTTTAGGACAGAAAGCAGCCGAACATCTGAGCCGAAGTCTGAAGCTGAAACTTGAATTTGTGAGCCGAATGTCCGGTCCATCTCACCTCAGTCGGCTCGATGACTCGTTACACTGATTTAATGATGCGTGTACTTTTGAAACAACAGCAACTTGCTCAGTTTTCTACCAAAACGGTGTTTGTTACAAACGTCAGAGATGTAGCTGTGAAACTGCAGCTCAGTAATAATTAGAACCACATGTAGAGCCACGGTGTTTGGGCGGTTTTGTTCCTGGGTTGATGGCTTATCTTGGTTGTCATGGTGATGTCAAGCAGTCACGAGGATGTAGTCAGTGACAGATTGTGCTGTCAAAGATATATATATATATATATATATATACACACACACACACGTCATTCTGTTTAAGTTGTAGAAGCCTAAATACTGATTTCACATAAATACCTCATATTCAAGCTAGGGCAGGACAATTAATCGACTTGATCGCGATTTAATTTTGCCTTCTCACAATCATAGGAACACTGATTGAAGAAAAACGATAAATCCTTCAGTAGAGTAGCGGAGTTACAGAAAGCAAACTGCAGGGTGTATAGAACATGGAATGTACGGAAGAGGATTAGGCCACAAAAAAAAAAAAAATTCTGAGAAAAAAGTCAGAACTCTGACTTTAATCTCAGAATTCTAACTTTTTTCCAGAACAGTAAAAAAAAAAAAATTTCTGGATTTTTTTTTTCAATTTCTGAAAAGTCAGAATTCTGACTTTTTCTCAGAATTCTGAGAAAAGTCAGAATTCTGAGATTAAAGTCAGAATTCTGACTTTTCTCAGAATTCTGACTTTAATCCTCAGAATCCTGACTTTAATCTCAGAATTCTGACTTTAATCTCAGAATTCTGAGAAAAGTCAGAATTCTGAGATTAAAGTCAGAATTCTGACTTTAATCTCAGAATTCTGACTTTTTTTCCAGAACAGTAAAAAAAAAAAAAAAAAAATTCTGGATTTTTTTTTCAATTTCCGAAAAGTCAGAATTCTGACTTTTTTCTCAGAATTTTTTTTTTTTCTAGTGGCCCTAATCCTCTTCCGTAGGAATGCATATAGACTGAGTATTCATTTTTATTGCTACTATTTTAATATATTATTTTACCCTTTACTTGTTTCTAATTTATTTCCGGTTGTGTTTTTTTTAAGTTATATTTGAGGTTGAATTTTGGTGGTCCAATAAACACTTAAAAAGAAATCAATGAACAATCGTGTATATTAATCGTGATTATTTTTCCACAATCGTCCAGCCCCAATTCAAGCTCCTGATTACAGCTCTGCTCTAGAAACACTGGCGGTTAGTGAACCCAAAGGTGTATTACCACCACCAACTGGTATGATTGTACTATAGTACAGTATGACACATATGATTTACTAAAAGAAAATCAAAAAATTAAATACGATAACGCAATTCAGTCTCTAACAAAAGATCCTCAAAACTTGTCTGCTTTTTTTTTTGCATCTTTTTGCAAAATATCAAAGTCTTCTAAGGTGATGACAGAGGGCCGCCATATTGAAGTCGTATGATTGGTGGATGCGTTTGGATTGGTCGCTAGATCTTCTGCCCTCAGCAGAGCTCAAGTTGAGCGCACACGGTGAGTTTTTCACCTTGCGAGGCAAAAATATCAAACGTTTGATTTTCACTTCAAGGCTTCGACAGGCAGAAAACTCACCAAAAATAAAAAATCAGACGACGATCTGCTGAGCGAACAGCCTCTCGTGTGCAGCAGGCATAAAACAAACCAAACAGTTTGAAAATCAGTGGAAAATCGAGCAAGTTGTGGTTGTTTCCCATCTAGTGATAGATGTCTATGCATTTACTCGCCACAAGTCAGGGTCACATGACCATCGACCACACTCGGATACCGGTTTCTGGTAAGTGATGAACCTGAAAAGCCAGCGGATTAAATCTGAGAATCTAACGAAGCATCTACAACTTCAACAGTTTCAATCAGATGATTTAAAAACAGCTGATTGGAGGGTTTATTTAGAAAAGTTGGGTTTAGTCCTCACAGCTCCCTAACAAAAAGTTACGTTCAGCTTCTTAAGGCCACATTCTGGCCAATGTCCGTTAATGGCCTGTAAATATTATCTAAAAAATTAAAAGTTGACATTTTCTTTCATGGCTGTCATCAAAGACTTCTGTCCTAACCATCAATAGCAAAAAGTCAGAGTTTTAAAAACTTAAACCCTTTAAATTCCACTTTGCATACATGGTGCTCCAACTTCCAAAAATTAAAATGGGGTTAAAATAAATGTGATTAATGCTAAATTACTTTTTTTGTGCAGGATTATCAGAGTCCTGGAGTATTTAAAAAAGGTATAAAATGTGTTTTGATGCATCTTTACTTTGTGTTTTTTTAAGTTACGTTAAGCTTCTTAAGGGCACGGACTGGCCAATAGCCTGTAAATATCTAAAAATTAAAAGTTGAATTTTTTTTCATGACTGTCATCACTGACGTCTGGCCTAACCATCAATACCAAAAAAAAATCAACAAGTTTCAAAATTTTAACCCTTTAAAATCCAGCTTGTATACACAATGTTCCCACTGCCTTTTAATATTAAATGTGCACAGAGTATTGATCATTTTAAATCCTTACTGAAAGCACGTCTATTCTCACTGGCCTTCCCTCCAGCCTAAGCGTCTCTTTTTGGCTTTTGTGTTTTATGCATTTTATGTGTATTCTATTTATGTGCTGTTTTATCTATTCTGTGCTCTTAATTTGTTGATTTTTGATTTTGTCATTTCTATGTTCAGCACTTTGGTCAACTGAGGTTGTTTTTAAATGTGCTTTATAAATAAATTTGACTTGACACTGTCTAAAACTGAAAAGTGGGTTGAAATAAGTAAAAAAAAAAAAAAATAGCCTGTTGGTGGCAGGCCATAAGCATAGATTATAGCAACCACAATTAAAAAGCTCAATGAGAAGTTGTTTCAAGATAAAATGCAAAAAGAATGTGGGAAAAATTCCAGTTTGAACTGGAATGGCAGCATTACAGAGAGGGAACTAAATTCCCTGCAAAAGACTGAGCTAAATAATTAGCATGTGATCTGACTGATCACAATGCTGGAAAAAAATACAAAAAACACACCAAAATTACAAAATTTGAGACCCTTTCACGCTCAAATAACCTCACATGAAAGAGGAAAAAAAGACTTTACTTCATTTGATGTGTTCAGCATTTTTGAGTGTTTGAAGGACTCTGATTGGCTGAAATAACATTGAAGTCTCTGGTTTCATCACTAAGATAAAAAGCGGGGGGGCTCCTTCTGAGTAAATGGTCTGATGTCATGGAAAACAGTTCAAACTACATCATTGAAGTGTAGAGCAAGTGTGTGAGGAGAAAAATGTTCTCCAAACATTTATTCTGGAATAACATTTGATTCTAGAAAGGTCCTTTTCAATGCAAGTCAATGTGGCACGGATTGGCTCTAAGGAGGAAATGAGGAGGATTTTTATTCGACCCACCCCCATCTTCTAGAATATCATGAGTCAGACCAGAATACACCCTGGATCAAGTTTTATGCTGTTTGCATTAGTAGGAAAAAAAGTAACTACATAAAAGGTCATTCACCCCCCCGTCAGAAAGCTTAAGGAGCTGCGAGGGTTAAACTTCTGCTGGTTGGATCTCCATCTAAATCATCACAATGACACGAATATTTCACAGAAACTAGTCAACAGGTCTGATTCCGTAGCTGCAGATTACAGTAATCAGATTACAATCAGTAACAGGACCAAACTGGATTCTGATGCGTTTGTTTTATGTCTCCTTGCATCCCTTCAGTATCAGGTCCATATAAGCTCCGGTCACCAAACTCGCCGCTGAGACGCCGAGTTGCTCCATCAGGTCTTCGGCCACCTGGACAACAAAAACAACTTTAACACAAAAATATAAAACAACTAACCCAAACCCTGTTCAAGTTCTCTTGTTTAAGTTTAACGTCTTAAACTGAGGCTGAATTTACCTCGTTTCAAAGGTTTTACGACAAAATAAACTTCCTGAACTTTACACGTTTACAGTTAAACCTTCAAATGTCTGACAGAGAATCGACAGTTTAAACCCACCTGCTGTCCCTCTTCAACGGTCTGCTCTGGTCGCATCACAGCACCTGCGCGCACACACACACACACACACACACACACACACACACACAGCAGCTTCACACTCTGAGCTCTGGATCAATCTTCACACCTGTTCGTCTCATTTCCAGCTCTGTAACCTGCTGCCTCGCTGCGACGTCTACGACAGCTAGAACTAACGCAGCGTGGCGTCGGCGTCGCCCACGACGACGTGCCCAAACAACCGTGAACTGTTTTCTTAATGGAAATGATTCCGGCTGAAACTTTATTAAATCACGTCCACGTTAAATGACAATTTAATCACATCCGTCATCGCCGTCTGTAAGAGACGGTTTCCGTCTGCTGCCGAGGACCAGAACAGGTCATCGATGAAGCAGAGACGCCTGATCAGGATGCTGATGATCGATTATTCCCGTTCAGTCTCTCTCATGCAGGCTGAAATTATTAATCAATAACCTAAAAGTGTGTGTGTGTGTGTTTCAGTGTGTGTGTGTTGACCTCCAGCTCCATGTAGTGTCCCAGCCCCTCCACTGTGTCCAGGTGAACTCTGGTCTGACCAATCAGGAACAGCCGTCGCTCCTTCCTCACCTCCCCTTTAAGGCCGAGAGCGTCTGACAGCACAGCCTGTACACACACACACACGCGCACACACACACCGTCATCATCACCATAGTTACAATAATCATCATCAAACAGAGCTCTACTGCACCTGGAGGCTGGATGGGTCGCTGGTTGGACTGATGGAGTAACGGGACAGTTTGGGTCCATCAGTGTCTGGACGCTCATAGAAGATCAGCTGACCGGATCCGTTCTAACAAACAAAGCAGAACATTATGTGAGACCAGGTGGTTACATCCTGTTATACAACACGTGACTCGTGATGGGACGCTTACCGCAGGAGCAAACTCAGTTAACCAGTGCTGTTCTCCCAGCAGCCACCAGTGCAGGTGGAGCTCCCAGTCCGGCCTCTGGTGCTGCTGCTGGAAGTGAACCTTCAGGTTTTTGTTCTCCATCACACAGAAACTCTGCAGCAGAACGAGCCTGAGCATCCGAAACAACCTCATCTAAACAACCTAAAACATCCCTGAAACTTCAGCCAGACATGAACGACAAAATCAGCTGCAAATTTGTCCAAAATTAAACCCAAGACTGCATCCAAAACAAATCCAGAAACTCAGCAGGAACCTGATGAAAAAGACATTTACAAAAAAACAGCTCGAAGTCTGAAACTAATCTAAAGCCAGTCCAAACAGGACAAAACGTAACTATAGGAATATAATGATGCTGAATTTATACCCGCGCATCGTCTGCATCAGTGTAGGTCCACGGAGGCCTGACGTGCATCCCAGCTACACGAACGCGGAAGTACTCCTTTGTGATTGGTCAGTGTGATTACGTGTCTGTTTGCGTTTTGTAGCTGAATGAATGAACGAATGCATGTCGGTCACTGTTGTTGCAATAAAAGAGGATAAACTTGCCAGAGCTGAAGCGAACCATGGTGGGGGGAAACAAATACTCCGTCCTGTGGAGTTTCTCAGTGTCAGTACTCTGTACCTTGGGTACCAGTTTTTGTACTGTCGGTACGTGTATTTTCACGGTACCGCAGGGACTGAGCGTGGTGTTTATCCAACAGTTCAGTGACGCCGTCTCTTTTAGAGCGACGCTGCTGCTCCGCCTCATCTCAAGCAGAAAAAGAGCAACAAGGAGCCATAAATGTTTCCTCCATCATCATTTAGGAGCGGCGGGTCGCCATTCCTGATCTCAGCTGGCCGCGTACCGCTCCGCTCCACCTCCACGCGCAGCATCCCACTCCGGCTGTCAGACATCACATCTCTGCACGCTGAAAACACGCGAGTCGCAGAGTTTGAAATGTAACCGGGTGCAGCTGGAATTGGAAACGGCAATAAGACTTTAAAGATAATAAATTAAACTTTTATAAATTGTATTCTTGGAAGGTGATCCATCATCATCATGCCCATTAATTTAACAGACAGTAACACTGCTTCAGTCTATGTATCTCACACGCGGCCGCAGTTCTTTTATCTTATACCTTCCTGTTGTGTTTGTTGAAACTTTATTATATAAAATGTTTAGATCTGGGAGGCTGCTGGCATTTTCAGGGCTGATGGAAAGCACTGAAAATGTTTTTTCTTTCAAATACAAGAAGTCTTCATGCCATAACAGATCTATTTATTATTGTATTTATGTTGTTTTCAATTTATTGGTTCATGATTGATGAGAGCTTTATTGATTATAGTTACAAAGCACAGTATTTGCAAATGGACGGTCAGTATTTTGCTTGCTTTGGGCCTTAAACGTCTCAAACGACCGTATAGATGCAGATTAACCGGGCAGTTAAACATTAACCCGAGTGTAGACGTGACAAACATCGCTGGCTTTTCTCGTCAAACATCAGTATTTCTGTCAAACATCTGCACAGTTCAGTTTGTACCATGAAGTCTCGCAGCTTCAGTCATCCTCGGCTGCAGTTGAAGAAGGTGTCGTGCTGCCTGATGATCGTGCCCTCTGATTGGCTGAGCTGAGCGGCTTTCTGTGCAACCAGTGCCGGGTCGCTCACCTTGGCTTTTATCTCCACATTGGAAGGCATGGCTCTACTGGGCATGTGCAGAGTGGACAGAACAATAAGTAAGACATCAGGTTATCAATATAAGCATCTTTTAAAGCCAATAAATCACAGAGCTGTGAAACAAACATGGAAAATTTGTAAAATAGCTGCAAAAGAATGTAAACATTTGCGCAGTAATGTGTAAATAAAGTATTTTTCTATTTATTTCATTAACACCAGTTGTGAACATCTACATGAATCTATCCATTTGTAATATATTAACACCAAAATATAAACAGGCCCCCCTTTTAATCTAAATTTCCACTAATATAGTCCAATATCTGCTTTTATCTTGTTGGTTTTTCACCATTAAAAACATTTTGGCCTTTAAAACAGTTTTTTCATATGACCAACTTATGAGGGAAAAATATCTAAAGAGGGCTTCTCAGCGTTTTTCTAACCTATATAATTAATTTTTCTTTTTAACATATCATGGATATGGTGTTTGCAGGCAGCATGAGAAGCCTGTCATACCCTTGTACTTGCTCAATAATGCATAAAATGCATGCTAATCCTTCAATTTACGCTTTACACCCGCAGTTTAACTTGAAACAGAATAAACTGGTGATAACAATTACCGCTCCTGAACACGTTACAAGCATTTCCCAAACACTTTCTGCCAGTGACTGACTGAAAAACGCAGCACTATGTTCACTAGGTCTAGCATGCTAACGTTAGCTGCTAACCTGCTAGCCTGCGGTCTCGCGCACCTGCACCTCGTAACCGCTGATTTCTGCACGAGTAACGACGTTTGGAGGGGAATAAAATAAGGAAGGTCTTTGAAAGCACGCAACATACTTCTAGTGCGTTTCCTAACAATTATTTTCAAAGATGGAAATTAAATATATCCTGATAAACAGAAGCTACAGGAACACGTAAACTAGCGAGCAGCACCGCTGTGTGGATCAAAACAAAGATGGCGAGTGCATCTAAATGGAGGTATAAACCTAGCAAGCTTCACGAACTGGTTCACAAAACATTAACAGTCATCAACTACAGTTAGTTTTCTTGCCGCTGACAGTTCATAACACACCTATGGCTCTTACCTATTACCGTGTTTCTGCTGCCGTTTAAAACTGTCCACGCTTGATTTTACTGCGAAATCACCGTCCAGGGCGGAGCGAGCAGTAGCAGCGCGAAACAAAACAGGAAACCTAAGGAAACCAAGAAATTAACCAATCAGATCACGGAGGAGTGCTGAGTGACAGGAGAGCGAACGAATCACAAACTAAAGAATGGTTCAACGAATAAAACATAAAATCTAGGAAAGCGAAGATGTCTCACTCCGTTTTATTTTTTTGCTATGCAAAAGTAACGTCACCAGCATGTGTTTTTAGCTTTGTGACCCCTCAAATTCACCACCCAGAGGTGATCTGTGCCTGCATATGACGAGAAAACAGTTAAATCTGGTACGTGACTGAAATATGGTCGATATGGCGAATATGCTTTAATACATAATGTATTAAAATATGTCAAATATCACAAGGCTATTTGTTTTACAGATGAAATGCTGACGTTAAAGGAAAAAAAAAACGTTTTAAGATATGATAAAAGTTTAAAATGGAAGTGGGAAATTTTGAGAATGAAACTCCCTGATGAATGACAAATAGCCTAAATGTTGTTTCTATTATTTGACATAATCAAGACTTATCTTGAAAAATCCATCCCCTTTTCTATTTATCATGTAGAAAATAATGTTTTGTTTTTTCTTATACTAATAATAGATCATTCAAATGAATAAAGTGGCATTTAATGGGTCAATGTTTGGTTGTTTCAGCAGGATTGGAGTTTTTCAAGTGATTTATAAAAAAGAAGAAAAATTGTGATGTATGATGATTTTTTTCCAAAAAGCTTTTTTGAAAAATAAAATAATAGTAATAATATTTTCTATTGCAAATATGACCAGACAGATGTAAAATGCATTTACAAAATATACAAGATATTTTGATTTAGATAAACTGAATTAAAGTAAGAAGCTATTGCAAAAAAAAGATCAAACTAGTCATAATTGTCAGTCTCCAAAATCTGCCACATTCACCCCATAAATGAATTGTAATGACATTTTTTGCAGATCTAACACACTACTCTTTTTATTTTTGTTTTTGATGTTCAGATACCCGTGCATTTTATTTTACTCTTTTAGTTTTTGTCTGCTAATTTGAACTGCCACTGTTTTTCATCCATAAAAATACAGTTTTTATTTTTTATTTTCATTTTTGCTGGGATAAAATGTGTACAACCTTTTTCAATCTAATACGTTTGATTAAAATTTTTAATCTTATAGGTTTTCTACACTTCTACCCACTCCCTTCTGAACATTTTTTAATTAATGTTAAAAATCTTTATTTTAGATGATTATTATTCATATAAAGTACAGATGCGCACAATTTATAATCAATACTCAGTGTTACTGGACTGAGCAGTAGTTTATTGGCCTTAGGAGTGCAGAGAGTCAGGTGAAGACAGGAGCATCATGGGAAGTCCTCTGCAGTCTAGGAATAATTAGAGGGAGGGCACAGACTCACCTATAAACCGGATTTAAACAAAAAAGCAAAGATTTTCAGTTTATCTTAAAAGGCAGCAACTTGTGTTTGGTATAAACTGGAACTTTACAAAACAATGATAATTTGTGCCGTTTTAGGCCCTTGACCACTTTTCTTTGTCAATCAGATTTCTACTACTTCAAAAACGACTCCATCGTTTGTGTTGTCATAGTAACAGTGACTGACGTTTGATGTCATTTGGCTCCTAACAGGTTTGATCAAACCATGTCGGTACATAGAAGATAAGTTCTTAATTACATACGGAAGAGGATAAGGGCCACTGGAAAAAAAATTTTAAATTCTGGGATTAAAGTTAGAATTCTGACTTTTTCCCAGAACATTAAATATATATATATATATATATATATATATATATATATATATTTCAGGATTTTTTTTTTTTTATTCCAATTTCCGAAAAAGTCCAAATTATGACTTTAATCTCAGAGTTCTGAGATTAAAGTCAGAATTTTGACTTTTTTCCATTAAACAAAAAATTGAAAAAAAATTGAGGAATTTTTTTTTTCAATTTCTGAAAAAGTCAGAATTCTGACTTTTCGGATATTGAAAAAAAAAATACTGAAATATATGAATTCTGAGATTGGATTTTGTTTTCCAGTGGCCCTAATCCTCTTCCGTAATTACATACATTTTATTCAATAAATATTTATTTATTAGATTTTATTAGATAAATATTAGATAAATTTTATTGAAGGACTTTTTTTCACTGATTAAAAAAAAAACATACATACAGTTGTCCTCAAAATTATTCATACCCTCCAATTTTTTAAAAAAAGGCTAAAATGACAATAGTAATTCAAATAACAAGAAACTAATAAATAAAAATTTTCAAAATTATAATTCAGTGAAGTAAAAAGTTATTTTTGAATTATGGCTGGAACTAAAAAAAAAAAAAAAAAACTGTCTCAGACACATTAGAGCACCTTTCCCATGAACAGTGGACTAACATACCTGTCAACAGGTGCAGACGTCTGATTGGACGTTACAGAAAACACCTGATTGCCTCAAAGTGTTGCTCAGTAAAATTTTAGCTTCGGAGCCCCATTATGCTTTTTTACTTGTTTTATTTTTTGTTTGTTTGTTTTTTAATATTAATTTTGAACAACAATTAAAAATCAGTGTCACAATTTTCACAGAATTTTTATTTATAATTACTTTAGTAAATTTCATCTTATTTCACTGAGAGCTCATTTTTTTTTCCTTCTTTAATTGGAGGGTGTGAATAATTTTGAGGACGACTGCAGATTTAAAAAAAACTTCACCTACCCTTTGGGTGCCTCGAAGTGCCCCCCAGGGGTACGCGCACCCACATTTAAGAAACAGTGGTGTATGAAATAGGAACCTAAATAAAGAGTTGGTGACGTCCAGCCTCTGCTATGACATCACGCTGTCACTGACAGCGTTTCTGTTTATACATGTTTACCTCTGCAGCTGAAACATGGCCACATTTAGCTCATCAATATAACTCAGCAGTGCGTGTGCATGTGCGCGTGCATGTGTGTGTGCTGCCTGGCATTACTGGGCAACCTAACAGCATCCTGGTCGAGACACACAGGGAGTGAGAGATCGCCACAGAGAGAGAGAGAGAACGAAACCGGGCAGAAATGCACTGCTGAGGAGAAAATGAAGGCTTCTTTCTGGGAGTGAAGCAACTCACAGCCGAACTGGAATTAATTTTATTACAACCGGGATAAATATCCAGGAAAATTAGTCATGAGAGACTAGTGGGACGGCTGGTTCCCCGTGGGTCTGGGTCTATCTCTGCTCCTGAGTTTGGACAGTGTCAGGATGACCGTCACTTACTCCAGTAAAGTAGCCAACGCCACCTTCCTCAGTTTCCATCGGCTGCTGCTGCGTTGGCGGGGAGCATCTACAAGCTGCTGTACCGAGAGTTCATCCTGTTCGCTCTGCTCTACACAGTCCTCAGCATCGTATACAGGTCACACACTCACACAAAACCACGCTTTATGTAGGGCTGGGCCATATGGACCAAATATCATATCATGATATATTCAATTTCGATGATGATGTACGATATATCCTGGTATTTTTACCCTAATCTGTCTGAAAGTCTCATTTCTTATCAAACAGCTGATTTTTAGTATTGAATCATGTTTAGCATAAAGGTATCGCTCCACTGCAGTGATGGAACTGATGAAACACTGTTAGAAATGTTTGTTAAATCCAAGTAATTAAAGATAGTTGCTGGTTTTTATGATTTGTTTGTAAAAGTCTTGGGGAGGATCATCTTCCAGACAGTTTAAATAATAGGGCTGGGCTGGGGAAAAAATCGATACACTGAAATATCGCGATATTTTCATATGCAGATTACATATAGAGATTCTAAAATGCAATATCGATCTATTTTACCAATGAAATCTGGCGAGATTTCGTAAGATAACGGTGAAATCTCACAAGATTTCACAAAACCCGCGAGATTTCTTGACTGAACAACGAAATCTCGCGAGATTTCATTTGTAAAATAGATCGATACCACATTTTTACATATGGATTTGATATCAGCATATGAAAATATCGCGATTTTTCAGTGTATCGATTTTTTTCCCAGCCCTAATATCTATATTTAAAAACTCTATTGATCTTTTTTACTGATGAAATCTTGCGAGATTTCATCATTTTGTCACAAAATCTTGCAGGTATTTTGTGAAATCTCGTGAGATTTCGTAACAAAACGATGATATCTCGTGAGATTTCATTAGTAAAGTGATCGATACCGCGTCCACATAACACAACTGTAGCTGTTATGTGGACTTACAAAAGATGATGTTTGTTGTGTCTCTGAGGAAGGAGGAGTTTTTTTTTTTTTTATTCTGCTTTTGTAGTTTTGGCTTGGTTGTCAAAAAAGTTGAAATATATGTCTGTCTCTTCATTTTTATGATGTCAATGACAAGCTAGCTTTGAAATCTACGCTTCGACGTTGGCTCGCAATGCTTGCATGATGACATAGGCTATTGTTAAACAATGCACTTGATAGGCACATATTTGATATTTCTACGTAGTCTTCTGCAGTCTATGGTTTAATTGTACTTTAACAGGGGATTATCACGCTTACCGGAACTTCCCGGTATTTTGGCACTTCCTCTTCCAGGCCATGTTAACATCAGCCGTTCCTGCTCTGTTAAACTGTTTAAATCGTATAAACTCCAAACATATTTAAGTTTTCATTCCAGACTGAAATGATACTGGATCAAAAGCTGGATCAAAGCGATCAATTCGCCGCGGTGAAGGGCCGAACTTTATAATAAAACACACGTTTGTTTGTCGCCGTGGGGCACGACACCGGCACTTCACAGCATGCTAGCATTAGCCAGCTAGCGTTTACTGACGTGCTTAACATTGCGCGTCTTAAAACACACAAACATCTGAAAATCGGGTCTGTACCCCCCCGTTTCCAGTGGAACAACTGGGGACTGCCAAGAAAGGAGACGCTTTCAGATGATTGTGTGTTTTCAGCCGCACTAAGTTAGGCACGTCATCGAGCTACAATGCTAACCTGCCAACACGACTGCGCAGTCTGCCGGCTAGAAACAAACGTGTGTCATTTTATTATAAAGTTCGGTCCTTCACCGCGGCGAATCGGTCGTTTTGATCCACTTCTTCCTTAGTATCATTTCAGTCTGGAATGAAAACTTGGCATTGGTGTTTATCCGATTAACAAAGTTTAACAGAGTAGTAGCTGACGGACTACTGTTAGCAGGTTAGCATTAGCCAGCTCGATGACGTGCCTAACTTTGTGCAGCTGAAAAACACACAAGTATCTGAAAGCGTCTCCTTTCTTGGCAGTCCCCAGTTGTTCCACTGGAAACGGGAGGTACAGACCCGATTTTCAGATGTATGTGTGTTTTAAGACGCGCAATGTTAAGCAGGTCAGTAGACGCTAGCTGGCTAATGCTAGCATGCTGTGAAGTGCCGGTGTTGTGCCCCACCGGCGACAAACAAACGTGTGTTTTATTATAAAGTTCGGCCCTTCACCGCGGCAAATCGGTCATTTTGATCCACTTCTTCCTCAGTATCACTTCGGTCTGGAAATGAAAACTTAAGTATGTTTGGAGTTTATCCGATTTAAACAGTATAACAGAGCAGGAACGGGCTGTTGTTTACATGGCCCGGAAGAGAGGAGTGTCAAAATCCGGGAACTTCCGGAGAAGCGTGATAATCCCCTACTAGTACAGATTGATAAGGTACAAAAATGAACCAGGACCGAAGGTACAGAAATGTCTTTCAAAAAGGAACCCCCCCCCCAGCGACAAGCTTTGGACCCTTTTAAGTACAAACTGGTACCTCCATGAGTGTGTGGGATAGTGAATAGTGTGCATTATTACTATCACACATTAATCAATGGGGTATCAATGCAACATGAAAGTGTAATGATTGGGGTGCTACAGTTCCCAATCACTCTGTATCAACATGAAATACATGTTTATTGAATATGAAGAACTTGTGTGATTTGAACTTAATTTTTTAAGTTGCTGCCAAAGCAAATAATCTGTGTGCAACCGCTGTCCACTGTGGAAGTACAGTAAGTAAAACCAACAGGTTCGTTTTTTTTAAGTGTAGATCTAAAGCAGAATTAGATAAACCTAAATTCAGAATTATTATTTCCATGTAAATACAAAGGAGAATAATTTAAATCTGTATGAAAAAACATCGTGACGGGGCCACTGTGTCCTCTCTCCTCCAGGCTTATCCTCTCCGAGCAGCAGAAGAGACTGTTTGAGAAGCTTTCCATGTACTGTGACAGATACGCTGAGCAGATACCCGTCACCTTCGTCCTGGGTACGTACGCCGACTGTATGACGCGTCACTTCCCAAAGTCACCGTTATTTAACTGATCTGAATGAAGACGGTTAATCACCAAACACACGGATGTTCGTCAAACATGAGAGACGCTGATTTTGGAATGTGTTTGTTAAAAAAAAAAAAATCTCGAGTTAATTCGTTCACTTTCTCCAAATGGTGCTAGTTGGAACCACCGGATTACAGCAACTATGCTAAGCTAAGCTAAAGTCAGTGCTGCCAGCTTCTGCCCACTTGTCCAGCTCAGGGGACTGCGGGGGGAGGCTCAATTTCACCCAGGGGGGGCATATGCCTTTGAGTAAAGTGCCAATCTGAATCATAAATTGTGCTGTCACCTGTGAACATTGTAGTTTCTACATTTATTATTCAAGTATTTATCAGTAATTCAGTGAAAATTGGAGGAAATGTGAATATTTGCTTTTTAAATTTTCTGATAGCGCTCCTAAAAATTTAAGTTAGGGGCCACTATGCTCCTAGTAAAAAAATATTTAGTCTGGAGCCCCTGACTATTAAATTAGATTTTTTTCATATGCTGCACCTTTAAGATGGTTATCATCTGTATTTTAAACACCCACTGCAAACAAAACAACTGTCCTTTATGTGGGAGGGTTTATTTTTGCACAGCGTGTTTGTTTTGTTCAATAACTCAATAATGGGCTGTAAAATCAAGGCTCCACATCCATATTCTTTTTTATATATATAATGACATTTAAGTGTGTTTAGAGATTGTTAAATTTCTGATGTTCTGTCTACGTTCATCTCAGCTCAAACATTATACAGCAAACTGTATGATGTTTGGGGGGAGGAGATGGAGGTTGATGTGTGTTAATAATGAGAGGTGGAGTCCAGCTAAAACCAGTCCTTGGAGATCAGAGCTTAACACTGACAAACAAGTGTTCATTTTAAACTGTAAAACAATAAAAATGTATTTGAGGACATGGAAATTCATGAAAATCATTCAAAAATACTGTAACTGTCTCTGATGTGAGGGGAGAAAACAGCAGAGAAAAAGGGGTGTTTGTTTAAGCCACATTAGCAAAGAGCTAATGGAAACAGATCATTAGAGAGCAGAGAAAGCTAAAAGCAGGGTAAATGTGTGTGTGCAGCCAATCACACACAGTATGTGGACAGAGAGGGCTTTCCTCAACCTCTTTCATCGTCTCCAAAACCTACTTTCAATCCTTTTTGAGCAGATATTTGTGAGGAAACGATGGACAAGCATTGAAGTGGTGCAAAGACATCAAAAAAGAAGAAAAATCTCCCCGTGGATAATGAGATTTACTTTCACTAATGAAATTGGAAAAATGAAGCAAAATGAGTTTAGACTCTCACAAAGGATCCATCCATCCACCCACTTCATCCAATTTGCTTTCATGGTTTGACAAAAGCTCGAACATCTGGCTGTTCAGCTCTGAAAGGAGGCGATTGATGAAACTTGAAGCTTTGCGTGTTTATGGTCTGACCGAGGTTGGAAGAAGTCATCAGGTGTTGCTTCACCAGCAAACTGAGCATTTTAACCTGAACTGTGTTTGCTTTAGGTTTTTATGTGACTCTGGTGGTGAATCGATGGTGGAATCAGTTCGTTAACCTTCCCTGGCCCGACAGACTCATGTTCCACATCTCCAGGTAAACTCGACCCCCGTAATACCTGCAGATGATATCCCGGTGTTTGGACTGGTGCATGACTGCCGTCCTCTGGAGTTAAACATGACCCCACCTGGTTTAGCTGGTATTAAAAGCTTTAATCGGTTCTGTTACAACTTCAGGTGTGACCAGTCTGAGCCCTTAAAGGAATAGTTCACCCACAGAATGATGCTCCTTCATTTTCTACTCACCCTCATGCTGAGCAAGACTCTGGTGCACTTTCAGGGTTCCCACGCATCCTGGAAAAACCTGGAGTTGTCCTGGAAAATTATTTTTTCCTCCCTCCACTTTGTCGCTGATTCATTGCTGTGCAAAATATGAGCTACACCTGTAGAGCACTTCTCCAAAAGTTTAGGTTGTAATTTATAGGGGTGTGCCAAAATATCGATACACTGAAATATCGCGATATTTCAGTTGTTTGAGATTATGATGAAATAATGACTGAAATGTTTATTTTTTATATGCTCCTGAAGAAGAATCACTGTGCACTTTGTTTTACTGTTTTGCTCATTTCATATGAACTCATGTCACTAACATGCAACTGATTGATAATATTTTGTTATAATTTCACATGAATTCACTTTGGTCAATAAATCTGGAATGTCTTCAGGGACAAATACTGTGGTCTATCGTGGATAAATTTATTGCAATATATCAATTTTTGCAGAATCACTATGTCGTGATATTATCGTTATCGTAGGCAAAATATCATGATAGTATCGTATGCGACGCACCTAGTGATTCCCAGCCCTAGTAATTTATTAGCCAATGTTCTGATAACTTGACTCGTACTGTAGCAGCTGGAGAAGTCCTGAAAATGTCCTGGAAAAGTCCTGGAAAATAACTTCAAGAAAAGAGTGGAAACCCTCTTTTTTTTAATATCTCTTATTTATTTATTCATTTCTTCTTTTAAATCAATAGTCAACCTCTCTTGTGTTTGTCCACAGCTTGCATTACCGACAGAGTAGGTGGTGAACATTACGAAAGCCGCGGCGTTTAGCGCCCACTTTGCCAATAATCTAAGCATAGAAGAAGAAATTTGCCGTTTACATTGTGCTAAGAGCAAACGAGCTTAGAACAAACACAAGAGGGGTTGATATTGATTTAAAAAGAGAAAGAAAGAAAGAAAGAAAGAAAGAAAGAAAGAAAGAAAGAAAGAAAGAAAGAAAGAAAGAAAAAGAAAGAAAGAAAGAAAGAACAAACGAACGCGTGATCTCGTCTGGTTTGGTCTGCCGCGGAGCTTAGGTGTCTACGTGTGGTTAAAACTGGGGAGCAGGCTGTCTCCAGATGCGGTGAACAAAGGCACTTTGGTGCCCCCCCTCACCACGCCCACTTGACACGTGCCCTCCCCAAGATCCTACGTGTAAGTGTGTGAGGTAGAGTGGAGGGGGAGAGAGGTCTTGGGAAGGGAGACCAAATGGGTGTGAATTCCCCTCTGGAAGTTGAGCCGTTGTCGGCATTCGGTACCCTCCCTCCCGGGACCCCTCCAGGGCAGAGGGAGCCAGGCACGGCCGTCCCCACGGCCAGGCGACCGGCATTCACTGCAAAGGGGCGAGCGGCAGCCCCCAGGGACACCCGACCACCTCAGGGCAGGGAGGGGGGACAGGGACGGGAGCGAACGAGGGCAGCGGAAGGGCCAGGGCCCACAGGCCCACCATCGCCAGGCCCTGCACACCCCCCAAGAGGCACGCAGAGATGCCAACCACTTTTTTTTTTCTTTCTATCCACCCCCACACCATACCCCTCCCACACAGCCTCCTAATCCCCGCACATCCGCCCCACTGGTCCCCACGCCCCCACCACGGCGCTGACAGACACAATCCCCCAACCCCGCCAGCACCCCCCCGCCCGTCCACCCTCCCACACTACCCTCATTCACACACCTGCCCCGCATCCCCATCCCCTCACAGATCCACCCCCCACCCTGCACCCAAACCCCTCCACCCCCGACACCGTGCACCCCTCCACCCCCGACACACACATCTCCCATGCACACATGTTTGTTTTTATATCCCTGTGGGGTACATCCATTGACATAATGCATTCTCTAGCCCCTTACCCTAAACCTAACACCCATAACTGATTACCTAAACCTAACCCTTGTCCTAATCCTAACCAAAACCTAATTGTAACTTAATCTCTAAAAGCTAATCTTGACCCTCAAAATGGGGTTTGTACCCGTGGGGACCGGGAAAATGTCCCCACGAGGGGAAGACGTCCCCACAGTGATGGTAAAAATCCGGAACATGGTCCCCACAATGTTGCAAAAATGTGCCCACACACACACACAGTTACACAAGCACGCACACATAGCGGGGCACCTGGCCCCCGGTGCAGTGACTAGAAAGTCGGTGGATAACGAACCCCCCTCGGATCTCCGGCTGCATTTGAGATGTTAAAAAAGTGCCCCAGAGTCTTGCTCAGCATGAGGGTGAGTAGAAGATGAAGGACCGTCATTCTGTGGGTGTACTATCCCTTTAATGTGGCCCTAATACTCCGTGGTATTACAGAGCTGTTTTTTTTGTGTCTCCAGCTGCATTCAGGGTAAAGATGAATATGGCCGCCTTCTGCGACGAACACTGGTACGTTACGTGAACCTGACATCGCTGCTCATCTTCCGGTCTGTCAGCACGGCCGTGTGCAAGCGGTTCCCGACCATCGACCATGTGGTCGAGGCAGGTAAGAGGTGCAGCGGCTCTGCATGCGGTGAGTCTGCTGAGGACTTATCTGACCAGAAATTATACAAGTCATGCAGAGTTTAGTGTTTCGCAGCTCTGTGTCTTCCTTCCTGTGACTGGCTGATGTGACACAAGAGACCGGCTCATTATTGATCAATTAGAGCAGGACTCTGAGCTGCAGGGGTGATTAGGGCTTCCTGCAGCCCAGAAGCTGCAACACCACAACCCAAATGTCTGTCTGTGTGGTTTGTTTCCACCCTCTCAGAAATATGCTGTTTAACCAGGGTTCCTACTCTTTTCTTGAAGTTATTTATCAGGACTTTTCCAGGACATTTTCAGAACTTTTCCAGCTGATACAGTACAAGTCAAGTTATCACAACATAGACTAACAACTTCTTACCCAAGCTTTTAGAGAAGTACTCTACAATTATAGTGACGAGGTGGCGACAAAGGAGAGGGTGGAAAGATAATTTTCATCGAAGCGGCGTCAAACAGGCAACGAAGCTGGCGACAAACAGGCGACAAAGCGGCGACGAAGCTGCGACGAAGCTGCAATGAAGTAGTGACGAGGCGGCGATGAAGGAGAGGGAGGAAAAATAATTTTTCAGAACATTTTACTCTTTTTCTCATTTTCCATGTTTTTCCCATGGCTGGAAAAATGTTCAATCATTTTCAATCGTAGAAGTGTTCTACAATTAAAGCTTCTATTTTTTACAGCGACGAAGTGGCGTCGAAGTGGCTTTGAAGTGGCTTCGAAGCAGCGACGACGTGGCAATGAACAGGCGTCAAAGTGGCAACGAACAGGCGACGAAGAGGCATCGAAGTGGCTTCGAAGCAGTGGCGTTGAAGAAGTGACGAAGCGGCAACAAAGTGGCGACGAAGCGGCGCCGAACAGGCGACGAAGCAGCGACGAAGCGGCGACGAAGCAGCGACGAACAGGCGACGAAGCGGCGCCGAAGCGGCGACGAAGCGGTGTCGAAGCTGCAACGAACAGGCGACGAAGTGGCGTCGAAACTGCGATGAACAGGCGATGAACTAGGGACGAAGCGGGAGACAAACGGGGACAAAGTGGCACGAGCGGCGTTGAAGCGGTGACAAAGCAGCAACGACGCTGCGATGGAGTAGCGACGAGGCGGCAATGAAGGAAAGGGAGGAAAAATAATTTTTCAGAACATTTTACTCTTTTTCTCATTTTCCATGTGTTTCCCATGGCTGGAAAAATGTTCAATCATTTTCCAGGTTTTCCAGATGATGTCTAATGTTTTTGGTGACCTTTTGCTTGGAAGGGACTCTGTGGGTCATTGGTTGCGAGTAGAGATTAGGGCTGGGCGATGAACTGTAAATATACCGAAACCAAAATTTACAGTGGTGACCGACGCCATTCTGCCCATGTCGATATGTTCTGGCCCTTTATGAAAACCTGCAGTGGAATCACCACATAAGACTCTTTTGCTCTCTCAGACTTGCCGTAGTTTATGCAGCGTGACACTCCTGCACTGCAAACAAATATTTTTCTTCATTTTTTGCAGGTTTTCTGTACATAGTATATGTCTTTAAGTGATAAGTGAAGTTTATTTGATGTCACTGTTAAGGGATAAACGTTTGAAAGAATGTTGTTTGTGTTAAATGTTTGAAAACGGTAGCAATGCTAATTGTGTTAGCCTGTCTATGAGTTTTTCAATGTTAAGTTAGCATTCATGCTAATCGATAGTCGTGTATGTGCAACTAATAGGAAAACTGAATCTCTGTTTTTCATGGACACAAAGTAATATTTGCTCATATGTAAATAAGAATCTAAATAATTTAAGTTTCTTAATATACATACATATTTATCAATATTTATTAATATGTACATTTGTAGGCCTATTTCAGTTTCACGGTACTTCTCGTAAACATCCAAAACATACAGTATACTGCCTACTGGGTGTTTCTTGAGGAACCTGTTATCTATCTGTCAAACTAGAAGTCACATAAAGTTCCAGTAAAGGCAGAATATGTAAAAAAAGCCAATATCAAACATCCCTACAGCAGCTGTGAGTAATCCGTCTATCTATCTGCAGGTTTTATGACTCCAGAGGAAAGGAAAGTGTTCGAGAACATTCGCTCTCCTCATCTGAAGTACTGGATTCCTGTGGTCTGGTTCTCCAACCTGGCGTCCAAAGCTCGACAGGAGGGACGCATCCAGGACAGCATAGACCTGCAGAACATCCTCAACGTAAAGCATGGGATGACGCTGAATGTTCACAACATTAATATGTCTAAAGTCAAGAGCTACAGTAGAATGCAAAAATATGGTTACCTACAGGAAGATCATGTGAATTTTATTGATCTCTTTGTTGCAGATTTTCTCTGTATGAGGATATTTAGAGTTTTTGTGGTCCTTGAACCTAACCCCTAACCATGAAGGATAAAAAAATTTAATATTTTTGAATAAAAATTTCAGATTGAAACAAAATAATGAACTTTTAAGAATATACTAATTACTCTCAGATCCTAAACAACCCATACACTCTTAAAAATAGAGGTACGAAACAGGAACATTTCTGTACCTGTAGGTACATTTTTTACTAATGTTCTCTCAAAAGTACAATATTGGTCTTTATGAGGCCAGAAGTACCTATATACTATGAAAAAGGCTCCAAAGTAATAGAAAGTACACATTTGTACCGTTTAAACCCTAAGGGTACCTGCAGCATTGAAAAATGTGTGTAGCTTGTACAATAACTATAAATAGCAGTACTTCTAAACAGAAGTATCATTATAGTTATTATATTATGATTTTCACAATAATCATATTAATTATTATGTGTATAATTATATATGTGTTTGGCCAAATATTTATATAATAATTATTCATTTATTATTAGCATCTTTGATTGTTGTCATAATCTCTATTTTATTGACTTTTATTGATCATTTTAAATTGGTTTAATTGTCCTTTATTAACTCATACAGCTTGATAAGGTACAAAAATGGACCATGAAGGTACAGAAATGTCTTTCAGAAAGGAACCCCCCAGCAAAAAGATTTGGACCCTTTAAAAAAAAAAAAAAAAAGTTTCAAGATTTTTTTTAGTTCTGAAAAAGTCAGAATTCTGACTTTTTTCTCAGAATTAGATTTTTTTTCCTTCAGTGGCCTTAATCCTTTTCTGTACACACTCAAAAATAGAGGTACCAGTTTGTACTTAAAGGAATAGTTCACCCTCAGAATGATTTAACTTTATTTTCCACTTACCCTGATAGTGAGCAACACTCTGGACCACTTTTTTAATGTGTCAAATCCAGCTGAAGATCAGGGCGACTTCTCGTTTCCCCCCAATGGAGTTCGCCAGGGTCCGAGCCAAAAAGGTCCATAAAAGTTAATAAAAAATTGTCAATATTCCTCCATGCTGCTCGTCCCATGTAGTCCAAGTGCCCTGAGTGGGTAGCGTCCAGAATTTACTTGAAAGTACGCCATTTAGTATATTTTTAGAGTCTAAACAAGACTACATCGCATACCTAGCAAGCACGCCGATGCGCATTCACGAAACTACGGAAGCCGCGGCAGACGAGAGCGCGCGTTCTCTTTTTCTTTTTTTCTTTCTTTTAGATCAATATCCAACCCCTCCTGTGTTTGTCCCGGTTTGTTTAGAGCTCTTGCGCTCTCACCAGAATGTAAACAGTGAATTTCTTCTTCTACGCTTGCATTATCGGCAGAGTAGGTTCTGAACGCCGTGGCTTCCGTAGTTTCGTGACTGCTCATGTGCGCACTTCATGGACTTAAACAATACTCCTTTTTAGACTCTAAAAATATACTAAATGGCGTAGTTTCAAGTAAATTCTGGACACTACCCACTCAGGGCACTTGGATTACATGGGACGAGCAGTATGGAGGAATATTAACAATTTTTTATTAACTTTTATGGACCTTTTTGGCTCGGACCCTGACGAACTCCATTGGGGGGAAACGAGAAGTCGCCCTGATCTTCAGCTGGATTTGACATATTAAAAAAGTGGTCCAGAGTCTTGCTCACCATCAGGGTAAGTGGAAAATAAAGTTAAATCATTCTGAGGGTGAACTATTCCTTTAAACGTTCTGGAAAAAAGTCAGAATTCTGACTTTGATCTCAGATTTCAGACTTTTTCAGGAATTGAAAAAAAATCTGAATTTCTTTTTAAAGTTTTGGAAAAAAGTCAGAATTCTGGCTTTTTTCTCAATCCTTTTTTCCCCAGTGGGCCTAGTCCTCTTCCGTAAACCCAGAAAAATGAAGTACCTGCTAAAAAGAATTGAAGTACTAGATACTTGTTTTTCCCAGTTATTTGGTGCAGTTTTTCATACTTGTGTTTGGCTGTGAGATTTATTGTTGCTGCCATAAATCAAATCGAAAATCTAAAACATTTCTAAACATTCCCATTACTGTAAAATCTAATTGTGTTTAAAAGAAAAAGGCTCTTAAGCGTTGGCTCGTCCTCCAGAGTCGGTTTATGGCCCGTAAGTGAGCAGAAAAACCAGCATGAGGGAAATGTGACACGATGGACATCCACTGTTTCCTCTCTGTGTTCAGGAGATGAATCTCTTCAGGACGTGGTGTGCCACTCTCTTTGGCTACGACTGGGTCGGCATCCCGCTGGTTTATACCCAGGTTCGTCCTCCCGGCTTCGTGTTCAGGACACGTGCGGCTCGTTTTTATCAGATCAGGGACGTACAGTCGGTAAATCTGGTTTCTTGTCCTCAGGTTGTGACTCTGGCTGTCTACACCTTCTTCTTCGCTTGTCTGATTGGTCGGCAGTTTCTCGACCCCGCCCAGGGTCACCCCGGCCACGACCTTGATCTTTACGTCCCCATCTTCACCTTGTTGCAGTTCTTCTTCTACTCCGGCTGGCTGAAGGTCAGAACATCTCTGCTTCGTGTTTTTAGAACCGGTTCAATAGGGGATTATCACATTTCCGCGTTCCGGAAGTTGAAACATTTGGCACTTCCTCTTCCGGGCCATGTTAACGACAGCCGTTCCTGCTCTGTTATACTGTTTAAATCGGATAAACTCCAAACATATATAAGTTTTCATTCTAGACTGAAGTGATACTGGATCAAAAGCTGGATCAAAGCGATCGATTCGCCGCGGTGAAGGACCGAACTTTATAATAAAACACACGTTTGTTTGTCGCCGGTGGGGCACAACACCGGCACTTCACAGCATGCTAGCATTAGCCAGCTAGCGTTTACTGACGTGCTTAACATTGTGCGTCTTAAAACACACAAACATCTGAAAATCGGGTCTGTACCCCCCCGTTTCCAGTGGAACAACTGGGGACTGCCAAGAAAGGAGACGCTTTCAGATGCTTGTGTGTTTTCAGCCGCACAAAGTTAGGCACGTTATCGAGCTGGCTAATGCTAACCTGCTAACAATAGTCCGCCAGCTACTACTCTGTTAAACTTTGTAAATCGGATAAACGCCAATGCCAAGTTTTCATTCCAGACTGAAGTGATACTAAGGAAGAAGTGGATCAAAACGACCGATTCGCCGCGGTGAAGGACCGAACTTTATAATAAAACGACACACGTTTGTTTGTAGCCGGCAGACTGCGCAGTCGTGTTGGCCTGTAAGCATTAGCCAGCTTGATAACGTGCCTAACTTTGTGCGGCTGAAAACACACAATCATCTGAAAGCGTCTCCTTTCTTGGCAGTCACCAGTTGTTCCACTGGAAACGGGGGGGTACAGACCCGATTTTCAGATGTTTGTGTGTTTTAAGACGCACAATGTTAAGCACGTCAGTAAACGCTAGCTGGCTAATGCTAGCATGCTGTGAAGTGCCGGTGTTGTGCCCCACCGGGGACAAACAAACGTGTGTTTTATTATAAAGTTCGGCCCTTCACCGCGGCAAATCGATCGCTTTGATCCAGCTTTTGATCCAGCTTTTGATCCAGTATCACTTCAGTCTAGAATGAAAACTTCAATATGTTTGGAGT